>MU825414.1:695951-1030951 GCA_029204205.1 Desmophyllum pertusum | reverse complement strand
TTTCATTAGTATTCAGGACATCACAAGCTATGAAGTTTTATTGAAATGTAGTCCATGGCACAATTAGCTACATTGAACGAGGTACAATCGACGCCCAATCATCGTGATAAAACGCTTGCTTTCCACTGATTGATCTAAAATTTGAATGAAAATGAAACTGATACTTTCATATGAAAGAGGGAAGTATTTTGCCTCGCTTTGGAGGCGAAGTATTAAAAACCTGGATCCATTTGCAGGATGCCATTGACGCCCTTTTGCTCCCGAGACGGCTACAGTCAAGAGAGCTGTGGAGACTACTGAGAAAAGTTTGTCAGAGAAATGGTAAGCTGGAGAAAGATTAGGTTTGAGCACAGTATGTATACAGCTGTTTCGAGAAGGTTGGAGCTTTGTCGCTTTTATGATTTCTTGGAACAAATTATATTGCTTTGGTTGGGATTCAGACAGACAACACATGTAGTACTTCTCTTTCTCTTATGCTATTGCTTCAGAAAAATCTGAGAAACATGGCACGAGACGCCATGGACGTATGTTTGCGAGTGCTAAAAGAAAGCAACAAAAGTAGGTTCGACAGCTACATTTAATAGATCAGTAGCTGTCGTCTCCGGTCCTCGAGTATCAAATATTTTGTTTTTCCTGCAGATTACCTTTCGGGATTGTCCGTACAGTGTCGCGTGCGCTTTTGTCGACAACCTTTCTCGAAACAGCTGTAAAGTGTCAAGGATTTGAGCTTTTATGTCACTTTTATGATTTCTTGGAACAAATTATATTGCTTGGTTGGGATTCAGACAAACAACAACATGTAGTACTTCAATTCAAAAATAACTAATAAAACGTAAAAAAAAAAGACTAAAAATCGGATAAAAAGTGTCATATAGTGAATAGTCACAAACGTTTCGGGCATAGCCCGTCTCCACCCGAAATGTTTGTGACTATTCACTATATGACACTTTTTCTCTATTTTTAATCTTTTTTTACGTTTTATTAGTTATTTTTGAATTGAAGTATTCATTCAAGTGTCACGCATCATCCGGGAGAACAACTTCTGTTCAACCAACAACAAACACGGGAAGGGGGCGCGCCGCAACTCTTGCACCAAGAAATGTGGAAATTATGTTGATACGAAGATAAATTTTGACCGTCTGTCAGTTTGATAACTAGTATACACGTAGAAAACCAGGGAGGGGTACTTAATTGCTTGTGCGAGCTACTTGCGCGAGGAAAATCAGATAGAGTGACAACCAATCGGAACTCTCTGATGCTACGTCATCGGTATTTAATTTTTTGGCTTGTATCTCATCTCAGATCGCTTTTCGGAAAAAAAAAAAAATTGAGCAGCTTTCTTCGGTGATAGAGCCTGGAGTTGAGAGCGAATCATGAAAAAGAGCTGATCTGTAAAGAGATAAACAGACGGCCGGCACACGGGGATAGGGGGATCCGAACTTCCCCAGGGTAATGGGCTCCTGACTTCCCCATTCCGTACATTTAACACCCGGTTCCCGCCCCTTCCCTGCAGTGAAGAGCACCCTACCGTTGCCACTCGACAAAGTTTTTGATTAATTCTTGACAACTTTTTGACATCTTGTGGGCAACTTTCTGATGGCTTTCGTTTCAACTGGCCAATCAAATGCAAGAACTATAAAAGGCGGAAATGTCAAGCTCCATGTTCGTGTCATCTCGGTCCCCCCACAGTTCTTGCAATTTGATTTGCTAGTTTTTAATGGAAGCCATCGGAAAGGTGTCAAAAGATGTCAATATGTTGTCAAAAATTAATCAAAAACTTTTTCCAGTGGCAACGGTAGGGCGCTCTTTTGTAGTGGCATTCACTGACTCGTCCCCAGTCGTCTCTCCCCCTGCGCTCCTCGGCAGCGCTAAATATTAACAGGAGACAAGAGAGACGACTGGGGACGAGTCAGGTGGCATTCGCCTCTTTGTAAGGCCAACGCCCTATTTACAGTGGTGGTCGTTGGTGGTGGTGGTGGGGGGCGGGGATTCTCATTTGTGACCAAAATTTTGTTGTTTAAAAAATTGTTTTACGACGGTGTCTTTTTAGAGACAAACAACAGAAAATAAAACAGTATATCAAAGGGACAGTATATATATATTTTTTATTGTTTATACAAAGATTATCAATATTAGTAAATGATATACAAATATAAGGACTACAAATAATGGTTTCTATGGGAACGTAACGAGTTTCACAATATATTTTTCGATCGAATTTATTTTTTCTTTGCAACAAAAAAGCACTATAGTTAGGAACCCATGGGCTCCCGAGTCTACAGATGTGCAACGATTTATAAGCAATTCCGTGAACAGGAGACCCAAGGTAACTCCAATACGCCGAACCGGCTCGCCACCGTAAAAACGAAAAGTAGCTCACTGCCCAAACTCCACGAAAGTCTGGAGAAGAGATTGCGTGACGAGCTGCGTATGATGCTAAACGATTAAAAAAAAAATCAAACCTTAGTTAAAAATTGAACATACGAATCTGCTAATATTTTATTTGCTTACGTTTAACCCGATCTGAACTGAACACCCAGCGAGTTTGAAAGAACTCTAAGTCGTAGTGTAAACCTCCCCTCCCCCTTGAAAATAGGGTTCACACTATCATGGCGGCTATCTAAGGGCGGTGTGCGCGTTCTAGCAACACTAAAGCGAGTTTGGAAGAACTCTAAGTCCTAGTGCAACCCTCCCCCCCCCCCCCCCCCCCCCTGAAATAGGGTTCACACTATCATGGCGGCTATCGAAGGGCGGTGTGCGCGTACTAATTTAAATTCACCGTGCATCACTACGTCATACGTGCGCGCAGAAAACCTAAAGATCGTCGATAAATGAAAACAAACTCGGTGTTCATTCCATATGGATGTAGTGTTCATCAATCGAGCCTCCAAGAGGCGTCGCTCTGAAGTAAACTTGAAGCCAGCGCATATCACCGACACACCAACATATTTATCCTCGCTGTGGCCTGGAGACGCGATATATTTTCTTACGGATCTTAATTTCACTCCCAAAATTGAAAAAAATATCTTAAATTTCATTGACAAAATATGGAAAAATAAACAGCACCACTTGAACGTACTGCTCAATAGCTTTCATTTGAATGGTTCATCCACAGACTCAAAAGTTAGAAAGACAATAATTGACTTGATGCTTGCTTCTGCGGAGTGAAAGAGTTAAATGTTCATCTCCAAGTCGCCGTACAACTAGTGATGGTAGTTATCATACATGTGAAAATGTCCGTCATATTCCAGGGGACCACTACCGATATCCAGACTCTTTACTGAGTTGGTGTGAGCACGTCTTGCTGTGTCGTCTGAAGGTTCGTTTATCTAAGATTTTTGACCAGCGCGTCAAGACAAGGAAGATAGCTTGTTGTCTTGGGAGTAGGAGCGGTGTCCGAGTGCAACGCCATTTCGTGAATTGTGGCCTGTTATGACTAGCTGTCCCTGGCGGTTATACGGTTGGTAGACTTTCTCAAAGTCGTTCGCTTCTCGTTTCCGATTCCGGTTGGGAGTAGGCCCCGGCTCTCGATCGCGCTCCGCGCTCGATCTCTGAGCTCCGCGCTCGATCTCTCTGAGCTCGACTCGAAGGCAAGTCTATACGGTTGGGTATATATTTTCATTCTCCGAGGGAATGCGTGACAGGTTGCCAACTTTGTTATCTAGAAATCTTGAGATAAGACAAATGCAGCGCTACGTTCGCTTTATCGGGCACATGGTTGATCAGTGCGTCACGCCATTAAAATTGTGTGATTACTACGTAGCGTCTTTATAAACAGACACAAAAATGGGTGAACTGTGACAGCGTAGCGCACAACAAAAAAACTGCTTAGTCTTTAAAAAACGCCATTACTTTACTTATGACCATGTTCCTTGCGTGACGAAGTACTTTTATTCGTTACATCACTACTACTGTCACGCGTGACAGATTCGTCGGGTACTAACTCCATTCCAGTTTCATTCCCGGGTGAAAGAGGCCTGACTGCAGCTCCGTGACCGTTTTAAAGACCGTTGCTGGCGTTGTTGCTCTTCGAGGCGAGCATTGAGATCTTGTAAAGATTCCGCCATGCTTTCCGCCATTTGTAACAGGCTGCTCTTGTTCGTGTCCTCCTCTTTGGATTTTTTCTGCTTCCCTAGCTGTCCTCGGTTCTCTTTGCCAGTAGAATCCTTGCTGTCACCTACGACAAACCAACAAAGCAATTAATTAACGAACAAAATGGCACAACAAACTGAAGATACTCTCTCAAAACGAAAACCAAATAAAACACGAAGCCTAGCCTGTTCCAGGCGTTCGGATAGTGGGGGAGCGACGCGAAAAGACGAGCGAAGCGCGGCGAGGAATAATAGGCGTGGGATTGGGGAGAGGGGCGGAGCCCTCTCCTCGCGCGAATCCTCGCGCTTCGCGCGTCTTTTTCGCGTCGCTCCTCCACTATCCGAACGCCTGGAACAGGCTACACGAAGCCCATCACTATCACCACAAATGGTGAAATAACCGCAATTCACACTATTCGAAGAACAAAACGTGGAAGCGCGGGAAAACATGTAGTCGGTGACGTCGGTAGCAAGCGCGGGAAAACATTAGAGATTAAGCACCACGTTCTACAGCAAACGTCAGCTTGCACTCGATTTCGTTACTTTTCCTCCAATCGTTAAATAAGTCCATCAGAAAAATCGAAAAATAATTCACACGTTCACGATAAACGCGAAAACTACTCACTTTGATGTATATTAAAACGGCAAACGCCAGACGGCAAAAGTGGGATTTTTGCCGTTTGCGGGAAAAAACAAACGTGAAGCTTGATCTCTCTATATATTAACCACTAGTAAGCGCGGGAAAACATTAACCGGCAGCAAGCGCGGAAAGCGACGTAGCCGATGGCAAGCGCGCGAAAAAGCTCGTAAACTAAATCACGAGTGGCTTTAGCTTTGCGCTGATTGGTTGAAAACTTTATTAGCTACAGCACCTTGATCAAACTGTGAACAAAAAAACATTTGGGAAATAATAAAGATCCAGTTGTTATTGATAACACCTACCATGTTTTCTGTTACCATTTCCTCGTCTTCCTCGACCATCAGTTGCTTCTCTTTGATTGGTTCCTGAATGAGGTAAGGACTTGTGAGACACGTGAGTGATCACGTGATGGCACTCCCGCGCCTTGATTGGACAAATGATGATTCCGTGGACGCGCGCCAGTCGAATGATAGGAGACGCGTTCTTGATGAGATGACTCACCCACGGCCTCCGTGCGTAACTCCATTACTGTGATTCCCTTCTGTTCTTCCATCGTGCCCAGTTGTCCGCCCTTGCTGTCCTTCGACGTGCCCGTTCACCATAGCTGCATTAACTGTTGCTAGCTGAGGAGCCATAATGCCCGCAAGCTCGAAATAATGCCCTTTGGTCTTTGAACCCTTTCGAGATTTCTTGCCTCCAGGCTGCTTCAAGGCTCCTTCTG
This sequence comes from Desmophyllum pertusum, assembly GCA_029204205.1. Classification (NCBI taxonomy): domain Eukaryota; kingdom Metazoa; phylum Cnidaria; class Anthozoa; order Scleractinia; family Caryophylliidae; genus Desmophyllum; species Desmophyllum pertusum. Next base: position 1,025,499 of record MU825414.1, on the reverse strand, counting down.
CACAAGCCCCTTGGTTTGTCATTTTCTCCGCGCCTCTGGGATAGAAGTCTTGGGGGAACAGGGGATTCAAGTGCGTGCCGTGGAGTACATGCCCTCTTTGTTCCTCCTCCTCACGCTGTATCATCTGAACCACCAATGCTTGAAGCTCGGGTGCCATGTTGTCAATCAAACGTTGCTGTTCCTCCACTTGTGACCTGCGCTCAGCAGCGACATCATGCCGCGTTGTCGCGAAGTAGCTCTAGACTCTACGGTTTCTGCAGTGTCCCTCTGATTGATAGCATCCCTTCCTCTAAGTCCCTCGTTGTTTATCAAGCTTGGCTGTTGGCGTGTATCGCGCTGTTCTTGCCTCCAAAGGAGGCGCATGCAGTGAAGTGGCGTCTGGTGTCATGGCTTGTACAATACTGCCGCCATCGAACAACTCTTCTTCTCTTGCACTACTTCGCTCGTTTGCTGCTCTGTGAGTTTTAGCATTTGCATTCTATAACTGACTGTTCATGGCGGAGAAGTCCCCAGCAATTTCCTGGCAAGCTCAGTATAAGCGTTCTTGGTGTTCGGTTTAGGCGTTTTGGATTTCTTTCCTCTGGGCATCTTTTCCCTTGTCTTCGGTCTAGCACCCTGAGAATGGCTACTAGCTGTTGAAGCATTTTCGCCAGTATTAACATTATCTATCCCTGATATGATTGGGAGACAGGGGCAGAAACGTTCAGCTGCAGAATAATCAAAACTTGCTCCAGTGTCAACGCTATAGCCGTCTTCTAGACTCATGTTTTCCAATTCCGAACTCAAACACGATTCCAATGGTGTATGACCTTCGCTATTACGCGTGCTAATTTCTTCTTCACTCTGTATCGGAAAGGACTCGTTTGTTTGGATTCTACCGTAAACAGCACAGGAATGGATTCTTGTCTCGATCCAAACTCGGTATCACCAACGGTCGTGGAATCCATGTAAGACGTTTCCGGTTGCGGAAATGAAAGTTCTTCAGTTACTTCCGGGTTTGGCTTGATTCTCTTCGAGAAAGGTTCTCCATCAACTTGAGAATGACATTCTTTGTGAGTTGAATCAATTTCAGATGGAAACTTGGAGGGGAAACCATCACTTCCTTGGTTAGTACTTTCAAATTCCGCTGTCTGGACGTTTGAATAGTTAGAGAATTCACTGTCAGAGCGGTAGAAACCTGAACCACAAGTAGCGTCTTCGTTGTACTCTGATAAAGACTCCTGCTGGACAACCGACTGAGTGCCTTCGTCTTGACACGTCCAAGACTCTTGTTGTCTATGATCATGTACATGTCCCATCTCTCCTTCACTGTGTGCCTCTGACTGGAAACTTGATTGTTCACAGCTTGAGCCACAACTTGCGTTTGCCTCGTATTCTGATTGCGACTGCTGCTGAGGGAAAGACTCGGTCGCTTGGCGCTGAGTTTGCATTCGGGGCGTCTCGATGGGCACTCCTGTCATCACCGGTCCCTGGTACGCGTATCTCTGATAAAGGACCGGACATAACTGCTGCTAGTTCAAAGTAATGATTTCGTCCAGGCTTTCTCGCGGTCGCTTCCCGTTGATGACCTGAAGCTTGGCGATTTCCCACGTCAGTTTCAGTTCTTCTATCATCGCTTGCTCCAGCTTTATTACTAGCTCCGGGAACATGAAGATCAGCTAAAGGTTGAGCCATGTCCGCTGCAAGCTGTTGATACGGAGTTCTGTTTTGTTTTGCTTTGCTCTCTCGCGGTGGTTCGTGAGGTCCTTGGCGACTTTTTTCATTTTCATTTTCCGTTCTTCTATCGTCGCTTGCTCGAGCTTCGTTATCGGCTCCGGGCACATGAAGATCAGCTAAAGGTTGAGCCATATTCGCCTGCATACGGAGTTGTTGATACGTTGTTCTCTCGGTCGTGAGGTCCTTGACAACTTTCATTTTCATTTCCAGCCGTTCTTCTATCGTCTGTTGTTCCAGCTTCATTATTAGCTCCGGGCACATGAAGTTCAGCTAAAGGTTGAGCCATGTCCGCTGCAAGCTGTTGATACGGAGTTCTTTTTTGTTTTGCTTTGCTCTCTCGCGGTGGTTCGTCAGGTCCTTGGTGACTTTCATTTTCATTTTCAGTTTGTCCCTCGTCTCTTGTTTCAGTTTCATTATTATCCCCTGTCACACGAAGATCTGCTAAAGGTTGAGCCATGTCCGCTGCAAGTTGTTGATACGGAGTTCTTTGTTGTCTTGCGTTGTTCTCTGGCGGTGGTTCGTGAGGTCCTTGGTGATTTTCATCTTCATTTTCCGTTCTTCTATCGTCGCTTGCTCGAGCCTCATTATTAGCTCCGGGCACATGAAGTTCAGCTAAAGGTTGAGCCATGTTCGCTGCATACGTTGTTGTTGATACGTTGTTCTCTCGTTCGCGAGGTCCTTGACAACTTTCATTTCATTTTCAGCTGTTCTTCTATCGTCGGTTGTTCCAGCTTCATTATTAGCTCCGGGCACATGAAGATCTGCTAAAGGTTGAGCCATGTCCGCTGCAAGTTGTTGATACGGAGTTCTTTTTTGTTTTGCGTTGCTCTCTCCGCGCGCTGGTTCGTGAGGTACTTGACAACTTTCATTTTCATTTTCAGCTGTTCTTCTATCGTCTGTTGTTCCAGCTTCATTATTAGCTCCGGGCACATGAAGTTCAGCTAAAGGTTGAGCCATGTCCGCTGCAAGCTGTTGATACGGAGTTCTTTTTGTTTTGCGTTGCTCTCTCCGCGCGCTGGTTCGTGAGGTACTTGACAACTTTCATTTTCATTTTCAGCTGTTCTTCTATCGTCTGTTGTTCCAGCTTCATTATTAGCTCCGGGCACATGAAGATCAGCTAAAGGTTGAGCCATGTCCGCTGCAAGCTGCTGATAAGGAAACTCCTCCATGTCCTTCATTGTCCCTACGTGGCTGCTCGGGTGGTGTGTTTTTCTCTCCATGTCAAATGATTTGCTTATCAGTGCTCACCTGTGTTGCGTGATTGTGTTCACCTGTGCGTGACAATCAAGAATTAGCATGTTATCCAACCCAAAACACAAAAGCGAAACTTGCATCATGATTAATTAATAAAATACAACAACAAAGCAAATGCTAAATTGCTTTAAAATAGAATCCAGTGAATGTGTGTTACGCTATGATTACTACGGAGAATACAATGGAATCGAGAAACATTTCCAGGGGTTTTTGTGGAAGACTATGACATCTCGATGTAATCCGAGCTTATTTTAATACTTGACTCTTTGCCTGACGCTTTGCCTATTCCAAGAATTCAAGCAAGCAAATACTAAAGTGAAAGACTGGTCGATAGTCAGTGTACATCCGTCCCCGTCCTTCCCAAACAACCAAATTCAGACTTAAATATTTCACTTCTGACTCAACTTTGACAAACGATATGCTGGAACACTAGCAGTCGAATTCTCCAGAAACTGTAGTTGTAAAATTCGCCTTGAAACACTAAAAAATAACATGAAAACGGGATACATTTATTCAGTGAAAGTGAAACGAATCCCTGAGAGGAAGTCTGTGGACACATCTGGTCAGTTGAATGAGTACTCGGTATTCAAACTGTACTGATCTACATGAAGTATATAAAGGATTCCGCGTTACTCGGGTGAGGAGTTGTAGTTTCTTTTCACATTTGTACCTTCTTCGAAATAAGTCAAGGTTGTTCTCAGAAGTGTGGTACGCGGCTGTGTGACTTCCTTCCTTCCGGCTACATACGAGACAACTATATTTTTGAAAAATATATAAGCTATTCAAAGCCCGATCACGAGTTGATCAGACACACAATCATGGCCATCACGTCACTTCTACATGCAGCTATTAGGTACAACTTACTATCGCATGACAAAATGCTTATGACACGAATTGGTCTTGTCTGTAATCGAATATACAACTTGTTCACTATTGTCGCGGGTAAATGGGACCAAAGCCGTATCGCCAAGCATAAATCGTACGTCTATATTCATTTCTTTATAGGTCTTGGATCTTGACCATGATACAGAAATGAACATGGGTAAATACTGACTTACTAAACATCTATGGAAGACAACACAATTCAACGAACGGAGAGAAATTCAAAAAAATATAAGCTGTCACGTCAGTATTTATAATTGTATTGTTCACTATCATCGTAACAAATTCACTACTTTTGGCTAAGATTAGAGTAATTTGTCCGTCTGTATTTGCTATAAAACTGACAGACACATTGTACTTACTTCATACAGCAATAGGAAATACATGTTGTGGCGAAAATCCGATGATTCAGCGCATATTTGTGCCAGTTCGTCATCGCTTTTCAAATCTGCTCGCAATTATGCTTCGCAAGCATCTTTCAGTCCTTAGATCAGCGCATGCGTGTCCTTAGATCAGACCCGCGGACCCCGCGATCCTTTTGGTCAGCAACAACTATGGCTTTGTCACGCTATTTTTAACGAGTGAATGCTTTGCATGAACGAAGTTATAGCGTATAGCGGACAAATTTCACTCGCTCCCTCGATCACTCGATCCCTCGGTCGATGGCCACTAGGTTGTAAACTTTAATGTATGCGTAGTACGGTAATTTATGCATTATCAGTAAACAAAATGGCGTCTGGCGCGGATCTCTTCTATTTTTCAACACGGTATTTTCACTCCTACAATTACAATTAGACACATTTTTGGAGTTCGAAATTGAAAGAAATAACCCTAAATAATACTCGACCGCCCAAAGAGGAGACATTTAGAATATTAAAAGTGAGTCACGTTTGAAGTTCTTCGATCGATTCAAGGTCTGATCAAGGCTCAAGCTGTCGAAACTTTTAAAAACCAAGCTGCTGACTTCAAGACTTAGGAAAACACTTAAGTATGTTAAATGTTGTATCTTCTTTATACCAAGTGTATGAATAAAATGTAATTTATCTGAATCATTCTATATTTTCTTTTGTACCACTATGGGAATTATATGATATTTTCTTTTGTTTGCGTCTGAACTATAAAAACCCTTCAATGCTTTTTTTCCAGCGTATATATTTAAAGCGAACTGATATTAGTACCTGTGTTTCTCATACTTGCGGGAAAAAAAAAAAAAAAAAAAAACGTTTTCTCCGCCGGGATTCGATCTCGCGACCTTCGATACCTAAAAGATGATGCAAGATTCCTTTTTTGACTCACGACGGGGGACACACACGGGAGCGACAGGAGCCCTGTGCTTTTGCTCCGCTGGTTGAATGGACGACTATCGCGGGCTCAAATGAGATTCACCGAGGCAACGTTGCTGTCTTGAGCTGGAAGTGGCTTGATTTACTCACCAAATGACTGGTTTCAGTGGCTATGTTCATCTTTTCTATTCATGGATCTGTTTAGACGCTCGACAGTGTTTTTTGCTCAATCTCCATATTTCCTTGACGTCGGCGAATGGACTCGGCGAATGGACTCTTAGTCAGCGCGATGGACGATGTTATCATACGCAATGGTTGAAATAATTTTAAAATATTATTATCGGAACGAGGAAGCGTTGCCGTGACGGAGACAAAAACATAAAGATTTACCTTTTATTTTCATAGTATCTCAATAGGAGAGCAAACCCATTTTTGATCATTTAACTGTAGCTAATTTTAGTCCAAGAATTGCAACTTCATAGATAACTGTAGTATTTTTCTGTCCAAGAGTTTCGTGTATGACAGAACTGAAGACGAATGAATGTTTACATATAAAATTAATTTTATATTGTGCGTGCGAAAGCACAGACTACACAAACAAGATCAGAATGTTTTGAAATGATGGAAATATTTTATTTCACGAACAGCAACTTGCTTTAAAATAAAAACTCAAACCAGTTCGAACATATTGGCCGAATATTTAAACTGACGTCTAAAAAGTTAGTCAATGAGGTCTAAATAAACTTATAAGCAGGTCAGTCTATTAAAGTCGCTAAATGTTTTTTTAGTCTGTGTTTATATACACCTTCTAATTATAAACGGGGTTTACTGTACGGCTAATATAGTTAGGTTGGCCAGTCAGTTTGAAATCGTATTAGGCCATGGTTTTGTTAAACCCTGTGTAAACCTTGTTTTTAAAAATATTCGGCCCATAAAGTTGGCGATTATCGAATATCAGTGATTAAAGACTTTTTATTTGAGTTTCCCTCCCGACCAACACTGATTTGGAGTGAATACGAAATACACCGGCTTGCGTGAATGCCGCGCGGAATCTATTGTTCTGTTTCGAGAAATAAATCGTTTCCTCGAAATCCCTATTCGAGTCAGACTCAAAACTCGAAACTCGATTCTCAAAAACATCGAGGACGAGACTGTCAACTTATATTTACCCGGTTCTACATTTACCCGGTACTACTGCATATTTCTATGTTAATTAATTTATTTACTTTTCCATTCACGAGTTGGCACATAGTGCCTTTGATTTATACCGTATTTACACACAAATTAATGGGCTCCTGATTGAAACCACTATAAAATAATGGTTTCAAACCATAGAAGACCATAGAAAAGCACAAAACAAGTACTAGGAAGCCGCAATGAAGTGCGGATGGTCAAAATTCGACAGGATTGAAATAGATTGCGGAAAGGTTAATTAACTTGAAAAACGACGGCCCGACGTTTTTCAAGTTTAGACCATTTGCATGTAACACTGAAGTATCACAAGTAGTAAATAATAATGCTTAGAAATCATCTGTGTTTATCATGTAAGTGAGATTCCATCTTTGAATTAATATTTCATTCACTTGTTTTAGTTTAGACACGTAAAAAAATAATACAGGAAACAATAGCAAAAAATAGCGTGACATAGCTCAGCCTTGCACCGGCGGGAAGATCAGTACTCTTGACCCTCTTGTCTGATGGTTTCTGAATAGGCTTACCCTGGGTGCCAGAGGCTTTTCTTGCGCGGTTTCCGGTTTCAAATCTCTCTTATGGCCCGCGCAGGGTAGAATAGGCTGCAATGCGTAGAAGAATAAAAACCGAAACGAAAATCTAACAGGTCAAGAATTTGAAAGAATCTTAGCCAAGAATAATATAATCCGGGTTACGTGGGGCTATTGCCCGGGCCGTTGTGTACACAAGCGTGACGATGTTAAAACCCAGATTTCTCGAACCCTCGATTTCTCAAAAACCCCGATTTCTTCAACCAAAAGTTGTTTCCCTTGGACTTGTTTTCACTGTAATTTTACCCCCGATATTTCGAAGTTCCCGATTTCTCGAACCAATTCTCCTTTCCCGTGGAGGTTCGAGAAATCGAAGTTCCACTGTAGTACTGCTTTATATCGATCATTTTGATTCTGTATACGGCGGAATATTTTTGGTTCTTTCTGAGCAAGAGCAAGGGTTATTTGATTCAATAAAATACGCGAACGCGATGCACGAAGTGTGCCGATACATGAGCTACCATACTCGCGCGCAGGAGCATATCACCACGGAGCCTCAATACTCGCGCGTCACACTCGTGATTTATTAATCTCGCGCGTTTCGTGCGCAAATAGTTTTACTGTAGCCTACTTTTGTATCAACTTTGTAATTTTGGCGCTACAATACTGGCCAAAAGATTTGGGGACACCTAACAAAATACCACCCAGAGACAAAGATTTTTTATTTTTTTAATTCTTTATTACATTTTTCCCCTCCCCTCCCCCTCCAAACAATGTTGACATGTGGTGGATGGGTGTGTCAAAACTTTTGACCAGTATTGTAGCTTTCTATAGCTAGTCTTTCTCCATTGCATCTCAAAAAGTGTTATTCTTTTAGTTCTTCCTCTGTAGCTCTCTTAAAAAGGCAAACCGAAATTACAACTCAATAATAGTCAGCTAAATTCAGAATCAGTGTTTGTTATTTCCGATTTCGATCATGTTTTTTTCTGCAAAGTCGATATATGGCCCAACCTCGTCCCCAGGGCTTTCTCAACAGCCGCTATTTTGAGAAGGGACGAGGTTGGATATCGCCGATACAGAACCGATAAAAGTGAATCGAAATGATAAGTTCGATCAAGGCCTCCACTGACACACGTGTAAATGATTGCAAAACTGATTTATTCTCTCGCAGTAAATACGAAAAAAGAAAAAAGAACAAAAAACAAAACAACAATCTCTCCCTGACTGTGAGCCGCCATCTTGAAACAGAGTTGGTGATGAATTATGGGAGCTTATGATGGTGATCTGTGATTGGTTTATTTTCATTTGGTTGCAGGGACTTGTTCAACGAACAGTACACACGAGCTGACAAGCATAATTTGAGGGGACCAGCCCCAGGGAATAGTCTCTTTAATTCAAACAGTTTGAATTCGTGGTACGGGTCGCAGGGACCAAATCTTAGACTACGAGCAGTCCCTCATTTTTCTCAGGGATAGTCGATCGAGTGGGAGAGCACACGAGCGCGCGCGAAAATCACCTCGAGGAGACGCGACGCGCGCTTTTCTCGCCACCGCGCGCGCGTCGCGTCTCATTTTCGCGCGTACTCGCGTGCTCTCCCGCTCGACTACATGATATCCCTGAATAAAATGAGGGACTGCTCGTAGTGTAACCAAATTTTGATCCCTGCGACTTTTATCAGTCCAACCCATAAGTAAGGAAAACTATTGAAGTTAATCAGTTGAAATTATTCAAATTTTATTATTTTTCACATCCTAATCAGTGACGTACATAACTTTTCACACCTCTCGGCTTAGGATATCGTTATGGCGCAATTCAAGATTTTTTTTGGCGAAGTGAACTAAATATTATACTTAAACTCATTTGGTTGATCGTATTTAAAGTAAATTGTCGTACGTTTAGCGAAAATCTAAATTGCTGTGTGAATTACCGAACAATACACACATTACAGTCAGACTGAATCGATAAAGAAAGGCAACAGAAACTTGAACGAGTAAAGCTTGTCATTGTACTACGATACAATTTTTTTAGGCCACCATCCCCATAAAATGTTTCGGTTCCCATCGCCTGACCAACCCAATATTTAAAAAAAAAAAACGTTTCTGATTCATTGCCTGCGCCCTTTTCTCGGGTGTTTCCAAGTTTATTATGCGTTTTTACATCTTTAAGTCACTCTGACATCGAAATCAGCTCTCATAATGACGTCCTTGAACACCTTTTAGAGTGATATCGGCTCGTTGCAAAATGGTGGTCACGGGGAAGATACAATCTGAAGGCTCGCCTGGAATTATTTATGTATAATTTGTCAATATTTCGTTTCTTGGCTTTTTTTTTTTTTTTTTTTTAACCGACAGACCAACCCACTTTCACGAGAGAGAGGTCAGTAGCACGAGGATGAAAATCGGCCCGATATATAAAATCTGTGACGCTACTACTCTTAATAAAATCAGCAAAAATTAATCGGGCCAACAAATCGTAGCATGTAAATTAATTGACCTAAACTGACCCAAACTTAGTTCAATAAAAAGTATACAGCGGCTTGAAGACATCTTCCCATAGTTGCAAGGCGATATCTTCGTCAATCGTTTGCCAGTCCACCTCCATCTCGAACTTCTTGAATCCTGGTGGACACTCTCTCTGAATTTCTTTAAGACTTCTCTTCTTCTTCGTCGATGCTTCCTCGTTACTTCGGGTGCTGTTTTCATCAACGCCTCCCCCACCAGCTCCTTTTTGATTTTGAACGGGACGGTCTGCTCGGCTCTTCCTCTTTGCATCTCTCGTCTGGCTACTCTTCGAATTACCAAATAGTTTTCCTTTTTCTTTTCTCAGGCTCTCTGGTTTGGCTATACATGCTCCCATTTTTGACCAAGAATGCTCAACGTACTGGCTCTGTGCAAGGGAAAAAGACAAAATCACAGTGAAGAACGCTTCGCTTACTAGTGTGTGGTTTAACTGAGAATGTCTTGTCTGCTTGTGCGTAGATATCAATTAAGGCTCGAGCCGTGAGTCATGTCCAAGTCACGTTTTTAAAACTCGGACAGATGGAGGAACGTCACCAATGCGTGTGTAAGTGAAGCTCAACAAGAGTTCGACACGTTTTTTCAGCTTTTTATGTCCGGTAGAACTCTTTCCCAAAGTCCCTTGCCCTATGCTCCTTACCACCATCGCCGCGGTCAAACACTCGAGCATGTACAAAGGCGTAAATTCTGGTCGCCCGCGCGCCAATTTCTCGCGCAAAATTTTAAAGGAAAACCATTGCAACAACCCGAAATCAAAACCTTGATAGTAATTTGCGAAAGGAGACTAAAGTAGGTAAAAGGAGAAGTTTAGACTTTTCAAACACAAAGTTCAGGGTTATTTGATTCAACAAAATACGTTAACGCGATGCACGAAGTGTGCCGACACGTGAGCTGCCATACTCGCGCGCAGGAGCATATCACCATGGAGCCTCCATACTCGCGCGTCACACTCGTGAGTTATTAAACGCGCGCAAATAGTTTTACTGTAGCCTACTTTTGTATCAACCTTGTAATTCGTTTTTTTTTTCAATGTGGGTAATGTAGTTTTTCAGTATGGTTCTTTTTGGTTCTAGCGTTCTATACAGCTAGTCTTTCTCCATTGCATCGCAAAAAGTGTTATTCTTTTAGTTCTCCCTCTGTAGCTCTCTTAAAAAGGCAAACCGAAATTACAACTCAATAATAATTAGCTCAATTCAGAATCAGTGTTTGTTATTTCCAATTTCGATCATGTTTTTCCGATGTCGATATGGCCCAGCCTCGTCCCCAGGGCTTTCTCAACAGCCGCCATTTTGAGAAGGGACGATGTTGGATATGGCGGATACATAACCGATAAAAGAACGAAATGAATCAGTTCGATCGAGGCCTCCACTGACACACTTGTAAATGATTGCAAACTGATTTATTCTCTCGCAGTAAAAAAGAAAAAACAACAAAAAACAAAACAAAGATCTCTCCCTGACCGTGAGCCGCCATCTTGAAACAGAGTTGGTGATGAATTATGGGAGCTTATGATGGTGATCTGTGATTGGTTTATTTTCATTTGGTTGCAGGGACTTGTTCCACGAACAGTACACACGAGCTGACAAGTATAATTTGAGGGGACCAGTCCCAGGGAATAGTCTCTTTAATTCAAACAGTTTGAATTCGTGGTACGGGTCGCAGGCACCAAATCTTAGACTACGAGCAGTCCCTCATTTTTCTCAGGGATAGTCGATCGAGTGGGAGAGCACGCGAGCGCGCGTGAAAATCACCTCGAGGAGACGCGACGCGCGCTTTTCTCGCCACCGCGCGCGCGTCGCGTCTCATTTTCGCGCGTACTCGCGTGCTCTCCCGCTCGACTATATGATATCCCTAAGTAAAATGAGGGACTGCTCGTAGTGTAACCAAATTTTGATCCCTGCGACTTTTATCAGTCCAACCCATAAGTAAGGGACTGTGCAATAATTACCAGGAGGGGGGGGGGGGGGGGGGGGGGGTGTTGGAAAACCAGAGGGGGGGGCATAAAGTAAAATCAAAGCAAGGAGAGGGGGGGGGGCTCTAGGTAAAATAAGTCACTCAAGAGAGGGGGTGGGGGGGGGGGGGCGTAACATTTTATTTCAAGTACATATTACATTGGCGAATCCATACCTATTTATAAGGTGGAGACCAAAAATTTTCCGGCCCTTCGGGCCTAGCTGGCCTTCACCAGACCTGAAAATAACACACATGATCTTTTCCTTCTGCTATGGTTCTGTTGAACATTACTACAGAGGTGATGTTTGTTCCAGACGCGGATGTCCAACAATTAAACATGCTTCTTTCTGTGATAAGATTTTAATCCACAGGTGCGTGTAGAGAAAATGTAGCGTACTTGTATAAAGGTGTGTGTATACTGTGAGGGGGGGGGGGGGGGGGGGGGGGGTCGTACATAATTTCTGACTGATTAGAGGGGGGCAATAACTAAATTCACTCCTTTAGGAGGGGGGTAATTACCTAATATTTGGCTACATGAAGCCCATTTTCCAACCCCCCCCCCCCCCTCCTGATAATTATTGCACAGTCCCTAAGGAAAACTATTGAAGTTAATCAGTTGAAATTATTCAAATTTTATTATTTTTCACATCCTAATCAGTGCCGTACATTACTTTTCACACCACTCGGCTTAGGATATCGTTATGGCGCAATTCAAGATTTTTTTTTGGCGAAGTGAACTAAATATTATACTTTCTGTTGAAAAATATTATGCCCCGTCGTACACAAACTTTAAATATATTTAAAACGTAACACACAGCTTTTGCAATCAAATGCACGTCATATAAATGGTGGATAACATTTTCCACTCCATATATTAATTCAGTTGCAAAATGAATTAATTTCGAAAATATCTCTACTGTACTGTGAAAAACAACACAAACAAAACCTCATTTGGTTGACCTTATTTACAGTAAAATGTCGTACGTTAGCGAAAATCTAAATTGCTGTATGACCTACCGAAGAATATACACATTACAGTCAGACTGAATCGATTCAGAAAGACAGAACAGAAACTTGAACGAGTAAAGCTTGTCATTCTACTACGATACAATTTTTTTAGGCCACCATCCCCATAAAATGTTTCGTTTCCCATCGCCAGACTAAACCAATATTTTCAAAAAGTAAAAAAACGTTTCTGATTCATTGCCTGCGCCATTTTCTCGGGTGTTTCCAAGTTTAAGTATGTGTTTTTTACATCTTAAACTGAGTCACTCTGACATCTAAATCAGCCCTCGTAATGACGTCTTCGAACACCTTTTAAGCTCAGCTCGTTGCAAAATGGTGGTCACACGGGGAAGATATAATCAAGGCTCGCTTGGAATTATTTATTTATTAATTTGTCAATATTTCGTTTCTCGGCTTTTTTTTTTTTTTTAACCGACCGACCGACCCACTTTTACGAGAGAGAGGGCGATGGGAAACGAAATATTTTATGGGGTAAATACAGAAACTGAAAACGTCTGAAAGTTTCGGAGTTACGAGTTTAGTTTATGCTCACAGAACTCTAAAGGCTAATTTACACGCTACGATTTGTCGGCCCAATTTCTTTTTTATATTGGTATAGCGCGAGGATGAAAATCGGCCCGATTTATAAAATCTGTGACGCTGCTACAGATTTTTTATAAATCGAGCCGAGTTTCGTCCGATCAGTCATTTTCTTCATCAAATCAGGCCAAACGGGCCGACAAATCGTAGCGTGTCAATTAATTGACCTAAACTGACCCAAACTTAGTTCAATAAAAAGTATACAGCGGCTTGAAGACATCTTCCCATAGTTGCAAGGCGATATCTTCGTCAATCGTTTGCCAGTCCACCTCCATCTCGAACTTCTTGAATCCTGGTGGACACTCTCTAACTGAATTTCTTTAAAACTTCTTTTCTTCTTCGTCAATGGTTCCTCGCTACTTCGAGTGCTGTTTTCATCAACGCCTTCCCCACCAGCTCCTTTTTGATTTTGAACGGGACGGTCTGCTCGGCTCTTCCTCTTTGCATCTCTCGTCTGGCTACTCTTCGAATTACCAAATAGTTTTCCTTTTTCTTTTTCAGGCTATCATTGGTTTGGCTATACATGCTCCCATTTTTGACCAAGAATGCTCAACGTACTGGCTCTGTGCAAGGGAAAAAGACAAAATCACAGTGAAGAACGCTTCGCTTACTAGTGTGTGGTTTAACTGAGAATGTCTTGTCTGTTTGTGCGTAGATATCAAGACTCGAGCCGCGAGTCATGTCCAAGTCACGTTTTTACAACTCGGACACATGGAGGAACGTCACCAATGTGTGTGTAAGTGAAGCTCAACAAGAGTTCGACACGTTTTTTCAGCTTTTTATGTCCGGTAGAACTCTTTCTAAAAGTCCCTTGCCCTTTGCTCCTTGAGTCCTTGCACTGAGACATGTCGCCACCACGTGCATAACGGTCGCAACCACGTTTTCTTTAAACTCGAGCTTATATTAAAACACGCGTACGTGTTCGTTTGTAACATATGCAGTCGAAGCTCCACTAACGCCGGGTCACCTCTCTGGAACGGCCACCTCTCTAGAACGGCCACCTCTCTAGAACGGCCACCTCTCTAGAACGACCACCTCTCTAGAACGGCCACCTCTCTAGAACGGCCAGTTGATTCTGCCCCAGGGTGGCCGTTGTGAGAGGTTCAACTGTATACATATTTCTTGCCAAAAATACAACGTTCACAGTGGTGTATGGTTTTATTTTAGCTGTTTAATTTATCTCCGGTTTACGCGAGCGCGACACGCGAGGATAGCGCGAGTCAAAATGGCTGGGAAACGTTCGTAGGAAGCGTTCGTCCTCTACGATAATCGCGCGTCTAACACGCAATTAATACCCGCGCGCCCGCGAAAAATTGGCCTGATCGCAGGTTACATATAAATCGAATACCATTACAAAATTTTTAATGTAAAAGATAAAAATATTGTTATACTGTAACATTATCGGGCATCAGGAACGTTAACAGTTACCAATGCAGTTTACCTGGACGATGGACCTCATCATCTGTATAAAAGGCAAAACTCATTCTCGTTCCCAGATCATCTGTTTCTTTTGGTCACGTGGTTGGCGAAACGGAGGCTCTGGTCTCAGCCGTTACCGGATGTCCGAAAATTCCGGACATCCATTCATGAATTAATTTGTGTTGCGCATTCATTTTTTATCAGCCAATGAAAAAATTCGATTTTTTCCTTGCGACCAGGGCTACTCGTTTCCGGCGCAAAGAAAAAAACGAGGAGCTCTGGGAACGAGGATGGGCAAAACTTACAAGTAATGTATAGAAAAATCCAAAACTGGTAGCATCCTCAATTTTTTTGGCCAAATACAAACAAGTTAATTTCTGGTAGGTTGGAAAAGTAGGAATCCCGGAATGAGTTCCATGCTAATTACTGGTCGATAAATCAGTTATTTTTTAAAAACGGCCGTGTTCGTTCGCGCAATTGTGTCAAGATGACGCAAGAATACTGGCGTTAGCTGTTACCATGGCAATTTTAATTTTGCAGTTTTGATGGTACACTGTTAGATTTTAGTAAATTTTCAAGAAACTACAAAAAATCCGAATCGGTAGATAAGTAGTGAAGATTGCAACAAAAACAAAATTGTAAATTGTTTACAATCATTATTTTTCAGTTGCTTTTATTTGTATTTACTGTATGAGTAATCAACATAATGACATGCATATAGGTTGGCACACACGAAAGAAATGTCCCCTGTAGTGTTAACACGAGAGAGGACGTATTGCGGGGACAAGTCCCTTGTGGTGTTAACACGAGAGGGACGTGTTGCGGGGACAAGTCCCTTGTGGTGTTTACAGGAGGGGGCTTGTTGCACAGGTACATGGCAACGTTTAGAGGCGTAAAATATTATTATTTTACCGCTCCCTCTGTAGCTTTCCTAAAAAGTGAAATTAATCGTAAATCGTTGAAATAAATGTGCTCAATAATAATCAGCTAAACTAGTCAGTGTTTGTCATTTCGATTTTCGATAACGTTTTGATTTTCGCTTTGTCAAGTCCCTTGTCGAACATACGAGCCCGGGACTTGTGTTCTCTCTAATTCAATTGTTCCTTGATCAATTCGTGGTACGAGTCGGTCCCTCGAGATCACACGAAGGGACTTGTCGCCAGGACTTGTTGCATGGACTAGTGCTAGGCACAAGTTCCCTCCTGTGTACCGACCTTAACAGGCAGAACTCGATCAAATGAAAGCCCGGGGAAGGGGGGGGAGGGGGGTACTCCCTATAATGGACTATACGGGGAGGCTCCGCCCGAAAGGGGTAGGGATTTCACGAGTTGGAGTATAGAAAAGGGTAGGGATTTCACGAGTTGAAGTATAGAAAAGGGTAGGGAATACTATGAGGTGGACTGCAGGTTTGAAGTTCTTAGCCATCGTAAGACAGCTTCCTTCCACTTCCTTCTGGGGATATATATTGTTCATTAAGTTCATTCCAAGGGTATAGAAAAGGGATGCAGTGTTTCTACTGTAGGTATGTGAAAGGGGTACCATTTTCATAATTTCTATGGAAGGTATATGAAAGGGGTACAATTTTCCATGGAAGGTATATGAAAGGGGTACCTTTTCTGTCAAAAATGGTATATAAAAGGGTAAGGTGTTGGACCTCTGGGCGGAGCCTCCCCGTATAAAACTTTTTTGAGTACCACCCCCCGGGAATAAAAGTACCTACGTACGTAGGCTAATTAGTTAATTGGAGTTAATTGACATTATTTAAATGTAATCAGTACTTATCACCGGCACCTTTAGAACTTAGAGATCATTTCCTATTCCAAATGTTTGTCGAGATTTGGCAGTTTATTCCTTACATTCTCTTTACGGATGTCGAGCTAAAATTTCGGAAAAATTCGCCTGATCACATGCAGGTTAGCAGTTAGGCGCATTGTAAATTATTATGATATTTTTTCGAAGTAAACTAAATATTCTACCGTTCTGTTGAAAAATACCCCGGGGGGGGGGTACTCCCTTATATAAGCTATATAGGTATGTGCGGCGCCAAAGGGTATGGTTTTTGAGCTGTTTTGGTCTGAAATTGACCATTTTGACTTTAAAATGGGTCAGGTCTGAAATAGGGTATGGAAAATCACATATTGTGGTCTGAAATAGGGTAAGGGTTTCAAGAAATGTGCCGCACACCCCACCCAAATTTTTGGGAGTACCCCCCGGGAAAATACAATGTAATACGCAAACTTTAAATATAATTGCGTAACATAACGTATATCATAACACGTAGCTTTTACACTTAAATGTGCCCGTTTTATTTTTCCAATAAATATATTTTGTAAAATGAATCATTTTCGGAAATATCCGGTTCTATCACTGAAAAACAACACCAACAAATATTAATTTGGTTGACCTGATTTACAGTAAATTGTCGTACGATACAATTATTTATTTTACAAACTGAAAACATCTGAATATTCCGAGTTATACGGTTTGGTTTATGCTCAGAGAACTATTAATTTACTCTAAACTGATCAAAACGTGGCTCATTAAAAAGTATACAGCGGCTTGAAGACATCTTCCCATAGTTGCAAGGCGATATCTTCGTCAATCGTTTGCCAGTCCACCTCCATCTCGAACTTCTTGAATCCTGGTGGACTCTCTAACTGAATTTCTTTGAGAGTTTTTTTCTTCTTCGTTGATGCTTCCTCGCCAGCACACACAGCTCTCTTGTTCTGAACGAGGCGGTCTGCTCGGCTCTGCCTCTTTGCATCTTTCGTCTGGCTACTCTGTGAATTACCAAATAGTTTTCCTCTCGCTGGTTTGGCTATGCATGCTCCCATTTTTGACCAAGAAGGCTCAACGTACTGGCTCTGTGCAAGGGAAAAAGACAACTGAAATTCACAGTGAAGAACGTTAACGTTTCGCTTCACTACAGTGTTTAAAACTGTCTTGACAACAACGGTGCTTAAAAAGAAACACCCGAGCAGAGGCACTCGACTCGCATGCACGTGACGCAGTGTAAGTGGTGTTCATTTCGAGACGTTTATCACGTGCCGAACATTTCAAGTCTCGTGTTCACTGGATTTTTGCGGCAACGACCGTTGGCCGGAGTTTTGGTCAGCGGTTATTGCTGCAAAAATCCAGTGAACACGAGACTTGAAACGTTCGACACGTGAAAAACGTGCGGTTGCGCAAATCTGAAACGTTTCCGTTTATATTACATAAGGCTATTTTCGCGTTAACGACCGCTGGCCGAGAACAGCGGAAAATTCTCATTGCGCACGAATAGCCCTTTTCACGGTTAACCTGAAATATTTGCATAACAATACAGCTAAACATAGAAGCGAGGCAATTTCGGGCACAAGCTGTAAAACATCGTGATTTTCTTGAGCTCCTTAAACTATGTTAGCATAATAAAAATAGTTTTAAAACGGAGAAGAACTAAATATGCAACTATTTTAGTTAAAGTTTGCCGTAAAGATCGTAATCCGATGTCCCTGTTGCTTATGCGAGTCTACTCTTTATTAAGGCGGGGGTCCACCTAGGCTCGATTTTCCAGCCGTTTTGTGAGCCCGCGTTCCTCGCCCCACACAGTTGGGAGAAGGATGCAAACCGGACTCCCAAAACGGCTGGAAAATAGAGCCTAGGGTCCACCTGAATGCCATTTTTCCGCCACTTAACATGGGTTTAATGGAAATATCTCATTCGCGTTTCAAGCAATCCAAAAACTCTTAGCTCATCCCATGAATCTATGTTATGGGGTGTTTTGAAATTTTTGGGTGATTTTTGGGTATTTTGGGGAGGAAATAGTTTTTCTCAAAGGAGTTGTAAAATTTAGGGAAATAAGAAATATTGAAGATTTAATGTAAATCTTAAAATTAGAATTTGAAGTTAAAAATTAGTAGATTGACATTGACGACAGTTGATAACCACGCAAGAGCACCCGCGTGCGTATCAACTGTCTGTTGGTGTTCCCCAATTTTTTTTTCCATTCTATCCCTTCTTTAAACCTCTTAAAATTTCATTGAAATTCACGTGTACCCCCGCCTTAATAGAGAAAAGTCGTTGTACATTTTTTGCTAAAAACAACGTAAACTAAAAGAATTGTAGTTCTTCTACATTTTAAAACTGTTTTTATACTAAAAGAGTTGAAGGAGTTCAAGAAAAATACGATGTTTTGCAGCTTGTGCCCGAAATTGCCTCGCTTCTATGTTCAAGTGTATTGTTATGCAAATATCGCAAGTTAACCGTGAAAAGGGCTATTACGCACCGCGCACAGTTGTTTTTTAAAGTCCATCCGTTTAATTGCCTTTTAATTGGCAAGCTGCCTCGAACTTTCAATGTGCGCGATATACTCCGAGACTAAACGCCATTGTTCGTCGCATTTGTCCTTTTAAAAAGATAAAAGCATGTAGTTTTGGATTTTAATTTTCTCCCAGCTGGTGTGTTCCGCCTTGGCGAGTTTGTTTTGTTGTTCAGTTGTTGTGATGTAATTGCTGCACACCGTTCTTATTGATCCCCCAGGAAATTTTCCTTCACATAAATTTTATTACATTTGACATGATTTATTGTCCAATACCTGCCAAAATGTACTGTAGCTTTAAGTCTTAGGAATTTCCAGCAACAAAAACCGAGCAAAAGTATCACGATGATTCAGCCGCCATTGTGTGCTATTTCAGTGCGGTAAACATCGAATAAAGTCATAATAATTGACTTATTTTTTCGTTCCTGGTTGATTTGCGTAGCGAAGCAACTCAAGCGAAATGAAAACAAGCATTATACAGGAATAATAAGGTCCTAGCAGATTTAATCAAGTCTACAGTTATTATAAACTGAAACTGCAGTGAAATACACTCAGCATGTTTTGTGGCTGAGCTCGAACTCTGTGTTCAAGTTTCCAAATGAACAATGGCTTCGTCTCAAAACAAGACACCATTCTGAAATGAAAATTCATATATATACGAGCAGATTTTTTTGGAAACATCTGTGTGGGAATTTCAGGTCAGTAATTGTTTTTTTGCATGACGGTCAGTCGTACACAAACAAAGACAAAGTAAAGGATTAGTGGGGCTAAAAATGAGCATGCAGCTCTGGGGTAAAATTTGAATGCATAATGTCGCTTATTTACGTCGAATGCCAGAGAGACTACAGTCGAAGCTCCCGTAAGCGGACACCCTCGGGAAGCAGAAAAAGTGTCCGCAACTGGAGCTGGCTGCTTACGGGAATGTGAAAATATAGAATTTGTATGAGCTAGAGTTCAAACGGAATTTTGTCAAAGCGGCCGTAAGTAGAGCTGTTCGCTTACGAGAGTGTCCGCTCAGAGAGCTTCGACTATATACCTTTTACGGAAGTCTGACGTTGGTCAGTTTTGTAGAAGATTTCACGTCGCTGTACTGATTCACGTACACAAAGAACTGAAGACCAATGCATTATATTAAACAAGCTTTACGAACACCGTATTGCTGGTAAAGTTTCTGAATAGCTTTATAGTTTGGCTTTCAGGGAATCGTAACATCTTGCAACGCAGGCGTGATGCGAGTGTTGCACAGAGAAGATAGGGCGAAATTACTTTAAGGCTTTAAGATATAAATGCGATCCTTTACAAGGTCTTAACTTCATTTTATTACCGTTCAGAAAACGTTTAATAGAGTTCTATTTTCTTACCACTCTAACTTCCTTTGCCTTTGAATTACGTCATGAGTAAGTTCTAGACACGCAGAGAGAGAGCAGAACTTACTAGAGGAACCTGTGGTTTGCACGTTTCAATTCAGAAACAGACATTAACTGTTTGATCAAAAATTCGATTATATGTATCTTCGTTTTCGATACTATCTTTTGTACTGTGATTAGTCAAAGCAATGATCCAGCTCAAATGGTATAGAAATAAACTCGCGGTATAAGAGTCGCGCCACATATATGTTGTCGTTGTTGGATCCACGTGGAATTCGATAATAGCTGGGAAGACTTTTGCTGACATTCAGACAAAACGTAGTAAGATTCTAAGATTAAAGAATATTCTGGTCTATTTTAGTTTGTCCGGTAACTGTAAATGTGTTCGGTAACTGTGTATGGTAAATGTGCTCTGTAGTTCATGGCGAAATTGTTGAGTTGCTTCACAGACATTGACGCCGAATTTCAACACTGCAGGGCAAATTACTGTTGTTGGAAACTGAACTGAAACTCAGTAAAAGTTCTCTTGTCGAACCAGTATAAGATAACATTCGAGTAAAACTCAGAGGAAATGGTATCTAAAGTTAGATTTTTTTATACCAAACAAAGAAACAGTCATTTGGACTGAACACAATTAATCTGAGAGAATTAGAACATGGGAATATTTGCTGACGATAATCTGTGATCTTATAGTCAGCGCAGCTCATCGCGTTTCTACTATTTGTTTTGTTAGCCACCCACCTCAACCATGATAACATACAATTCATGGTAAACCGCAAAGTTGATAGTAGGTAGATTACAGTACTGTGCACGTAAATTACACGAGTCCATCCAGAGAAACAGCCTTGTATGTTGACATGCACGAACTGAGAGAGTGACATGGCGACGGACGCGCCGCCATTGATAATAACAGAGCTTTCTCGATAGTGCGCCCACTCACAACAGATCGTTCTTGAATAGTCTTGAAAGAAACCGCGTTCTTCTCGAAAAATCTCTTAGATATGTCTTCCAGACATGATTGCCTTAAGGCCAAGATAGCTATTTTGGATTATTTTTGATAGTTTTATTAGTGGAATGCACTATTACCGAGTATTGGTGGAATGCACCATTACCGAGTAACTCAATTTAGTCATAGAAACCATATAGCCTAATGTTAAGCACGTGGGAAGCTTCATCGTTGTACATGGCTGTATTGTGCTTTTATAAGTTGGCTACTACAAAAACGACATCCGACTTGTCTTTTCTTGACTTAACGAGTACATGTTTATGGTGAATAAAACTTGAAGGAACTGACAAAAAAGCTGAAATCTAAAAGCCTTGTTCTCGCACATCATGGACAATTTACAAGAACATGCAGTTTGTGATAGTGGTTTTTGGCTTGAACTGTCTTGAATGTTCAATTCTCTCGGAAATATTCAGTATATAGCCTGCTCTTTTTCTTAAAAGGTTGAATTACAGTTGTGTACCAACAGAGACATAAAAACGCGAGCCTTAGTAATCACCAAGTAACTGGATAGAAGTCAACGAAGCATTTTTAGTCAGTATCCAAGACCAAAAACATGAGGCATCGAAAGCTCCTCAGTTTATATTAGCAGGGATTTTTCGTAGTTTCTCCTGCTTATGAGTCGTAGAAATAATCGATAAAGGCAGGAATCAAAACCACAAAATTAAATAGAACAACAGCTTCTTTTTAAAATGGTTGTATATATTATTACAATTTCAAAGGCGAAAACCACATTTCATAACTTGATAGCAAACATTGCGGTTACAACTCTGGTTGCCACTGACAAAAGCTGATCAAACATGCAACTTTTCGTAAAGCTAAGCATTATCCAACAGATTCAATGACTTGATATTAGGGGAGAAATTACCGTTTTATTTTATAATTTATAGTGTGTGGTAAATACTTATTGACAGATTTAAAGGTCCGTAGAGGACCATAAAGGGTTCCATATAGAGCAATTTCAGTTTCTATTTGGGCATCGCAAGTTGTGCGAAATACTTCTCATAACCATGAAGTCTTGATTGAGCATAATCATGCAGTGTTTGGGATAATAGACAAACATTTATTAAGATATTTTGTAGTTCAATCTTATCAGTGATTGCAGTTACAGTGAAATACCGATTTCTCGAACCTCCAAGGGAAACGAAAATTGGATCGAGAAATCGGGAGTTCGAAATATCAGGGGTAAAATTACAGTTAAACAAATCCAAGGGAAACAACTTTTGGTTCGAGTTATCGGCCAGGATGTTTGAAAAATTGAGAATTTGAGAAATCTGGATTCCATTGTAGTAACTTTTCACATGCACTTGGCTTTGACAATGGCGTTTTAATTTGATTATAACCCAGCTGCTGGTCCTCAACCAAGGCATTATTTAGTCTGTTCACTGCGTTGTTGAGGCTATTGTGCGTTTGAGGGGTTATTTTACATTTTACATAACCTTGGATACATTCGTTAGCTCTTCGGAACGTTATGTTTAGTTGATATGTACGCTTATATAAGCAGATAAAGAAAGATCAATCAGTTATACAAAGATAAAATAGTGGATCAAAGATGCAACCCATGATCAAATTAAGAGAAAGGCACTTAGATCAAAGACAGTAATTGATGATTGAGATTATTTATAGAACTTTAATTAATTTAAAATCAAATGGCGTGTGAAATATTAATTTTCTCTTCGAAACTAGAGTTGTAAAGTGGCGTAGGTCTTATTAGCAAACTTTGTTTGTCGATTTTAGAAGGATGGGGGTAACTGTGTTCTTTTACGTCTTACATCAATGCACCCCATCAATCGTATAGATCATTTGCTTGAGGCGTTAACCCTTTCGCACTTCTAGAGTCAAACCTTGAGTCAAAAAATGATGCAGTACCTAGCTTGTGAGTAAGTGGACGAAACCCTAGTGTGTGACCATTCATATGAAAGCTACTGAGCAGTACTTTCATGTAATGATGTTTGTTTTTGACAATTTTGCAAAATGACATTTACGATTTTTCCTCAGTTCTTGGGAGTTAAAGGGTTAATCTCGTTGATAAACCATGTGTTCGGCTTAGCTCACATTAACATCCTGTCTAGGCGTGGTTGGACCCAAGCGGCAGATGCATTTTCCTAAGAAACGAACTTTCGCACAGGGTTAGAACCTATTCCAAGAGATTTTCTCAGCAGGGGGTATTAATTTTCTCATCTCATCTCGATCGTTCTAAACTCCACGAGTTAAACAAAGGATTGAACGCCGAGTTAAGCACTTTAAAGGGCGCACATGCACACAAAGAATTGTCATTTGAAAGCTGGCGTGGAGTGTCATCCCCAATGATTGATCAAGAAGTAATTTCTCTTTAGATATCGATACAATATCAAGCAGACAGGTGGTGAGAATACAGAAAATCATCAGCTAGGGATCGATACTGTCCTGATGTACCACTAATTAAGTCTTCAAAACTAACATTAAAGAAATCCTATATGGTAACTAGAATGAGGAATTAGCATTTTGAGATTGTCTCAGAAAAGGATTAATATAAAAGAACAGCGTTGTATTCTCGGCCTGCTCTGCGGTAACAATTATTCGAAAGTAATTAAATGAGATTACATGATTTGGCAACGTGAAAATCAAAAACCAGCAGGATGGCGTATTGCACGTCAAACCTGATAATTACACGATTCAACTATTCAACGACGTAGACGAAAGATTGATTAGTGTGTTACACAATAGGTCTTTGGCAGAAAGGAGTCGGCATTTTGTGTTCGGCATTCTACCCCAATGTCAGGTTAACACAGACACGAGGGAGAAAGGCGTGGTCCAATTTGAACTGGAAACAGGACATCTATAGGCATATTGCATCCCACCAGCTTTGTTACTCTATACAACTCAGCGTGCACACCTACACACACCTTGGTTTAAAGCTAAAAGCATGTGCCTCTTTCTTTAAAAAGTTACGTTGAGGATTATCAGGAGTTTAAAGTTAGCGCGCCGAGATATTTGTATATCCCACCTGTCCTACCACGCCGGGGCAATGAAGGGGAACAAGCTCATGCGTTTCCCCTTAGAAGAGCATGTGTCTATCGTGTTTCCATCACATGCTTCATGGTTCATTTCATTTTTTGAAAGATGATTTTAAGAGCACTTTTAAGACCGTACATCTTCAAGCGCTTATTTAAAGCGGAGGCTATAAACAATGGCTTTTGTTCTATTGTGTCGCGTCGATGGACGCCAATTGAAACATTCTTTGTGCATCGTAGAGTTTCAGTCGTCTCTAGGTATTTTATGAACGTTTATATATCCTTCTTTCTAGCCGAAAATTGTCTTCTTATTTTCAATATTTCTCAGTTCCAGTCTCGAATGTTATATAATTTCAACCCTCTCTGGCTTGAACGAATTCACCTTACTGACGGCACAGACTTTAAGTTTCTTTCAATTTTAGCCGGCCATGCACGAGAGCTTGGTGGTTACACCAAGATAATTTCCCCTAATTGATGATTTTCTTTATTCTCATCACCTGTCTACTTGACAGCGTATTGACTGTTGTAAGGAGAAATTAGATGTACTATTCTCGAGAAGTAATCGAATTTGAAGACAACTTTGTTTTTCTAATAGCCATTGAAAAAGCACAAGAAAAGTATAGAAAATGTTTCGCGTTTTAACCATTTCACTCCCAGAGTGAAGCATCAAGTGAATCTTTTAAGTCTGTGGATCAAACCCTAGTGTGTGACCATTCTAGTGTGTGACCATTCAAATGAAAGCCATCGAGCAGTACTTTCATGTAGCACGGTTTGTTTTTCCATTCTTGTCAATTGCCATTTGGGATTCTTGGGAGTGAAAGAGTTGGTTATAGCTACAATAAAGAAGAGTTGCGTTGAAAAAGAGCAGAAATCAACACCATTAAGCCAATCAACCTATCAACAAATTCATTTAAAATTTCCGTATACGTACTTATCAGGACAATCATAAACGTGTCACATTTCATAGAATGATACAAAACCTCAATGGTGGTTAAACTGAGGAAATAAGTGCAACTTTTCGTAATGCATTGAGCCAATTGTTTCGATGGCTTGATAAACGGGTATTTAGAGGAGAACTTGCTTTTATTTTATAGTGTGTGAGAAATTCCTTGCTATCGATATGCGATTAAAGGTACATGGAGGACCATAACGGAGTCCCGTATCAGTCGTATAGAGGAGTTTTCCAATAATAATCCATCTTAACCATGACGTAGAAGTTGTTTCATGTTTAAAGCCCAGAACAAAGAGGAAGGGAGCTATTGAGAGTTCTCACTCTCGTTTAGCCTGAAACTCTCAAGACATACACTCTCTGCTCATATTAGATCATAGCAAGTTTCTTGAGAGTCGTTGAAAACTTTTACTCGTTTGGCCCACGCTTGATGGTAGTCGATGAGAGTTGAAGAAAACTCTCGTGAGAGCCAACTCTCAACAAGTGAAAACTCTCGTCCTTGTTTGGCCCGGGCTTTATGTTGTTCAGTGGTAAAGACTGTGATAGGTACTCGTGAAGACATGAAGTACAGGTTGCGTGGCCGACCGGACATAACAGATGTTTTAATTATCACATTTCAATTTTGTAACCGCAAATTGCATCTGAAAGCATCCGAGAGATTGGAAGGCGTTCCACACAAAGGAAGAAAGCGTGTCGTTGTGGTTTTATACACAGATTACGTAATACAATTCCATTGACAATTTGATTAACTCTCAGTGTCGTTTAACCGCAAAGCCATGACCCATTTCAATTCATACGATTTCGGACAGAGAAGATAAAAGCCTTAAAGGCTGCAAGCACGAACTTATACTGGGAAACAAAACTAAGGAAATTTCACGTGGAAGCGTTACATAATATCTTTAAAGTGAACATTTTGCAAACAAATTATTAAAATACATTGAAAATTGCGCTAGTTCGACTACGCAGTCGAAGCTCCCGTAAGCGGACACGGGACGCCCCAGCGAGGGAAGCAGAAAAAGTGTCCGCAACTGGAGCTGGCGGCCGCTTACGGGAATGTA
The DNA here is from genome assembly GCA_029204205.1 of Desmophyllum pertusum. NCBI lineage: Eukaryota > Metazoa > Cnidaria > Anthozoa > Scleractinia > Caryophylliidae > Desmophyllum > Desmophyllum pertusum. The sequence continues at coordinate 999,483 of MU825414.1, read as the reverse complement.
TAAATACAGAGTTTGTATGAGCTAGAGTTCAAACGGGGTTTTGTCAAGGCGGCCATAAGTAGAGCTACCCGCTTACGAGAGTGTCCGCTCAAAGATCAGCTTCGATTGTACTTTGAAATGGCAAAGAAGGGTACGTTGCTGAGGGTGCGACGGTCTTCATTAATTCCACACTGATTTAAAGTTATTAATTCCTGTTACTTCAAGTGCTACACTTAAACCCACGTGTTAATCTGCAGGTTGGAATCACTCATGACCGTACGTGAAATATCATTGTTTATGAGACGGGAGGTCAGGACATTTTTTCGTATCTTTTTCCGCAACGGGCATGAAAAAGGATTTCTCTTTGACAAGCTAGACTGCTAAGTCTGTTACCCTAGAAACTTACAAGGAAATATCTGTTCGTATTGCACGAGATATTAGTCGTCAGTAAGACTGAGCGGTAAACAATAGAGCAGCTAACACAAAGGGGAAATAATTGAAGAAAAATCTGCTCTCCAAAACGACAAGGAATGGATAGATATTTCAAATTTATTCATATTCAATGTTTATTACTAAGTATTGAAATTACTAAATGAAATTATATGGACAACTAAAGTAACTCGTTTCTAGTTGATCTTTAAAGAAAAGAAATCGCAAAAGGGTATAAAACCTATCACATCTTTTTTTACTTTTTTGTTTACTTCTAGTGTAATTAACAGAACGTTCGCGAGCAAAAGAATAACTGACTTTTCTTTCCTGTAATTACACTTCTTAGAGAGCGTGGAAAAGGCGTTACGTTATTGTTTAGCTTTTGGAACAAAACGCTTTTTCTATGTTTAAGACTTGCGAAAGCCTCTATATCCTATACGCTATCCTAAGTAAAATATACGCCCCCCGCAACTAAATTTAATTGCTGCAAAAGTTTTTTTATATTAGTTTTACATATACTATAGTTAACTTAGACTTTTTATATATAAGTTAGAATTTTGATCACCGCTCTGCAGTTTATCACTAAATATAAGCTTATATCTACGTTGTTTACAAATTTAAATAAACAAATCTACCTTTTATCGGATTTCCGGCCACCGTTCAAGCTTAGTCTTGCAATTATCGTTACGCTATTAAATAAATCCCATCACCGATTGAGTGTCTATAAGCTGTTCAAACTAATTTGTATAACAGGCTTCTGGAAAATAGCTCGTGTAAGCCGGATACGAAAAATTGACATTTGCAACTTGCTCTTCAAACGTAGACCTGTTAGAACAAAGCATCTCGGAAAGATCTCGTATATAGTCTTGCGCGAGCCTCAAGAGTTCTAATTTAGTTAATTTTCGTTTGCTGTTAGTGTTCGGAATTGCTTTTCTTAGTGCCTCCATAGCATCGTTGATAGCTTGTATACGCCGTCTTTCTCTATTATTCGCTCTGATTCGTCGTAACCGCGGTTCAAGGGGGTTGCTTTTTGCTGGTTTCTTTGCAGGGCTATTAGAAGTTCTTTGGTGGTAAAATTGTTCTTCGTTGCAATCTTTCAGCTCTTGTGGATCCATTGAGGAGATCGATGAGCTCTCGCTGGACACCTGTACGGGTTTGTCAGCTCTGTGAAACAACCACTCCGTTGGAACTGTGATCTCTTCCATGGAGTAATCAGATCTTCTAATCTTCTCTCGGCAAACGTCCAACTTTAAATTTACGGAATATGTACCTGTAAACTTTAAAATAAAACGTAACATAGTGAGATATAAACATCAGATAGCAAGAAGGAGTTAGTTACTTACATCAATTATATAATTACCGCAAGAAATTAAAATCCCAATTCATTTAGTTTAAAAGTGGGGTGAAAATGTTTTGTTGACCTTAAAATTTTGTTCAACGTATTTCTTAAGCCAAGAAAAATGTTGCAAAATGCTAAGAAAATGTTACTTACCAGATTTAGAGTATCAGTTAAAAAAGGTGAAATGACACCTTTTTTTAATGGCGATAGCAAATATTTGACTAGCGTATTTTACGACTAGACGGCGCTGTAACATTTAAATCAATTTTTCATTCTGATTTCTATTTATGGGCACAGAACAAAAACGCGCGCTTAGTAGCCAATCAGAAGCCCCCGCTAAATAAACCCGGTTCCAAGACACGGAGCTACGGAGACTTAAGAATGAAGCAACATTTCTCAGCAAGCGGTGCATAATTGTTTTGTAAGCACTTTTATTTGCCTTTAATAACTTTGCATTGCAGTTAGCGAGGTCTTTTCAATGCGAATGTATCGTCCATTGTTTCTTCGCGCCACATGTAAATTTCAATCAACTTGGCGACATATTCCATTGCCCTTATCCTACCCTTATCCTGGCAACCACTAAAAATAAACTTTTTAGAAAACCGCGTGATTCTTTGTGTACATCTTGTCCTGAGGCGAATCAAGGCCAGAATTGGCTTCTGTTTACAAATTAAAAAATTTCAGTGCGAATTTACAAAGTAGAACTGACAGAATTTAAAAGCCAAGGTCTTAACACGAGTTATAGTGTTTCTCAGTGGCGTTTTGTGTCGTGATATGCGTAAAGGTTATTCAATGCTTTGTTGTCGGTCCGGCTCAAACAATGGCCAGTCACGATCCCTGTGGCTAATAATACGGCAGGTGGCGTCCTGCAACCTGATTGGACAATACTGAACGGTAAAAGGCCGCGTAAAATTTCCCACGGTTAAAATAGAAGATCACTTTAAGACACATGGTCGAAACAAAAGGCACTTAATCAACACATGCTTTGGTTTAGTCTTTCAACTACACCAGGTAAACAATGCTCCTAAATTAGCGAATTAGAATTGAAGACCTTTACAAAGACGTTTTACAAGTTCACTATAATGTACAGGATTTCATGCAGTTATGGATTTTGACAAATTTAACTAGTTTACTTTATGGTTAGCGTAGCGAAAATTTATTCCTAAGCACAGAAGGCTCACTTCATCAAGACAAGCAAATGAACGATACTTAACAGCGAACTTTATCCCTAAGCAAATGGACAAGGTCAGTGCGTGAATGTAACGAAAAATTAAACGACTGAATTTTTTTGTTAGTAGGGTACAAGTGACTAAACAAGCCAACAAATTAACTAAAAGTATTGATAATCTCCGAGATAATCTTTTCTTTTTTACAAGCATTAGCAAAGAAAAGCGAAAATAAACAAAACGTTTTTCTTATCTCACGGAACGAAGCCAGTTGTAAATAATAAAATAACTTTACACACAAAACGTTTGTTAAAACTCTTTCAGTCCTGAGATGGAAATATGAAATCTTATTACTGAATGCCATAGTTCTCATTCAGTGTTAGTACAGAGAATTTGCTGTGAAATCAGGATAGTATCTCCTAGTTGATGATTTTATTGATTCTCCGCTCACCTATCACTTGACAGCTATTGATATTGTAAGGAGAAATTAGATTTGGATCACTTGGTGAGAACTGAACATTATTCCCTTAGTTGGGAAGAAAAGACAAATTTATTTATGGCTAACTCCTGACGTGCATGTATATCTGGAGTTACAATGTTTAGTATGCATTTATCAGGAGGCTATATGCCTCGAGACGAGTCACATGTAATGCAGTACAAATACATTGCCATGCAGGAACGTGGCAAGAATAACGAAAACTATCAGGGGTGCTTTAAACTTGACGTGAATGACTGCTGTCTCTCTGTGCTGAAGGGGGGTCGATAAATGAGAACTGCGCATGTCTAAAAATTGTCTTCAAATTCATTCCACTATCAGTTATGTCGTCTTTTCATCGCTTATGTGAAGATGTGAAACTCACGTGTGCTAGAATTGGCTTCAAACAGAATTTTACCATGACACAATGATCGACGCACTTCGTGTGATGATCAATGACATGCCAGATTTTACGAAAGGTTTTGTTTTTGATTCCACATTCAAACAAAGGCATAACAATAGTTTAAAGGTCTTATAGCCATTTGCCATTCATGATCAATTGGCGTGCAATTAACTATTCTGTTCTTTAATTAGCCCACACTTTTTCATTGATCCTATAGTTCCGTTAATTTATTATAATGTATTGCTCTTATCTTTTCATCTTCGCCTACGGTATTCATTCACAAAAGCTCTGATTTGTATTGAGTGTACGAGGAGCTGGCATAGTGCCCTGTTTAGTCTTACAACTACAGGTCTGTTGCCCCCTCCCCAGGGGTAGTACTTCTTGAATTTTTGGCGGGGGTGTGTCGCCCGGTTTTCCAATTTCAGACCAAAATAGGTCATTTTAATACTCAATGCTCATTTTCAGACCAGAAGGGAAAACCATACCCTATTTAGCTTGGTTTTGTTTGTTGCCCCATTTTAGACCATGTGACGTTTGTTTCTTTCAAATTGTTTCATATTCATGAGTATATGAACGCATAATTTTTAGATGGACAATGGAACAATTCTCTAGAGAACATCACGTGGTCTGAAATGGACAATTTACAGACGAAGCTAAATGGGTCTATTTCAAACCAAAATGGGAAAACTATGACCCATTTTCAGACCAAAACAGCTAAAAACCATACCCTTTGGGGCGGCACATACCTGTATGTATAGCTTATATAGGAGAGTACCACCCCCGGGGGTCTATCGTCAATCTCCGACTATAATATGATCTCAGAAATTGCCGGAATCACTTTTCCACCGTATTTATATGAAGTATTGGTTTTTCTCGTTTTCGTTCAACAGGCCGGGTAGGGTGTCTATTCTTGAAACAAAACAAATCACAAATTTCTTGGCAACGGATTAAAACATTTATACGTATTTTGCATCACAACTCAGAACCTGCAAACACCTGTACAACAGATAAATATAAAGAGAACCTTATCAACGTACTTATCAACCGTTTATCAATAGCTATTATCCAGGGACTTAAAGGGGCACTGTCACAAGGACGCATGCGCCAGTCTCGCGAGGCGAACTTGAAAAGGTTGGGCCAACTTTTTCAAGTTTGAGTTGCAAAATCCAAAATGGCGTCGACTAGTGGCGGCGGCGGACACGGTTGAAAGCATAGTAATTCTGGGCGAAAAAGAATATTCAATACCCCGACAAGAGCCAAGAGAGAGTGGACAAAACCCCATAAACGCATTTATCTTGAAGATAACAGTTTCAAAACATGGCTTGAAGCGAAATTCGTTGCAGGTTACGAAGGATACAGTGCTACGATACTGTCTTCGCGACACATTTGTTGTTGAGGAGACGAGTGATCGAAACAGATGTGACCTCAGCTGTGACCTCTCACGCGAAAACGTGCAACACGGCTTTCCGTTCGAAAGGCTAAAAGCCGTTCACTACACGAACGGTTAGCAAACCGAACGGCTGCTACTACTCGTTCGAAAAAAATGTTCGAACTGCTGCCGCTACCCGTTCGAAAAAAATCTTCAGCCATTCCAACGGCTGCTGCTACCCGTTCAGAAAAAAAATCTTCACCCGTTCGAAGCTTAGCCAGGTTATCCGTTGAGAAAAAATATTGAGCCGTTCAAACGGCAACGGTTATCCGTTGAAAACTTGTGTACGAATGGATAAATCTAAGCTTGGCTGTCAAAAGTGCGTTGCGTTACGGCCGTTGCAAAAATATTTTGTATTCAAATCATGTTTCGGAAATACGTATGCGAACAGCGCACGCTGTTACAGTAATATTATGACTTTATCTGTTTTACATAATCGTGATTAGAAACAAAATACATGCAAATATTTTCACTAACCGTCATTATGGAATGGCGGCCAAATAATTTATGGTCGACAGGAAGTGAGCAGTTTTCGCGCATGCGAATCCGTGACAGTGCCCCTTTAAGGAACTTAATGTACTCATGAACAGCTGTCATTTGAATGGTCAGTCACACCTTTTAAAGTGCCAAACGTATAACTTATAACCTGTACTGTACAGTACAGTACAGAATGAAAGTACTGCTCAATAGCTTTCATTTGAATGGTCACACACTAGGGTTTCATCCACAAACTTAAAAGTTAGAACCACCTTGTACAGCATAATAAACAGAACCACACGAAAGTACTGCCCAAGAGCTTTCATTTGAATTGTCACACACTAGGGTTTTATCTACAGAAAGAACCACCTTGTACAGAATATAATAAACAATACCAGATGAAAGTACATAACTACTCAATAGCTTCACATTATGGTTTCATCCCTTGTATAACAAGATAAACAATACAACAAGCTTTTCACGACAACAGCAACTTAACTGTAAGAGTAACCACCTTGTAAATCATACATAATGGACACTGAATACTATACAACTCGAACCCTGCGGAACAAACTGGAAAATAGGGGCTCTGGTAGGGCTGCAGTGGGTATACGTAGTCACCCCGGCCCTCAGTTCAAATTATCTGACTACTGAAAATGAACAAATTGCATGAGGTCCTTTGCGTCGCATGTCACGCCTGACAAGATGGAGTTGATACAACTCGTGCCGCTACTCAGGATTTCAAGCAATGGTGCACGCAAGAAGCTAAGCTATTGTAAACATTTACAATTTTGGATTGAGCGCGAAACGGCGTGCAAATATCGGAAATATCTCTTATTCAAGCATCGAAAGAGGCTCAGTGAAAGACAATGGCTAATCGCCTCAAAAACAATGAATGGTCACGCTTTAGTGTTTAGGACCGTTTAGGTTTTTGTCAGTTTCTGTCTTAAAAGTGACAAGGCTGAAAACCATAAAAAACGAAATCGTATACAACGAGAATATAGTACACATCACTAACTTTGATTTCAATGAATAGACCTTTCTCCAAAATGGCCGCCGCAAATTCAAAATGATTAAAATTAAACTGAGCGGAAAATCAATATCAGCACCTGAAAGACCACCTCTTGTTTGGTAATCGTACGGAGTTTCGTTAGGTTAGGTTCTACCTGAGTTGAGAAAACGGAAGTTGAAAACTGGAAAATTTAGAGACGTTTGTATGACTGGGGGTATGGCATATACCCCAGTCATACAAACGTAACCTTCGTACGATTACCAAACAAGAGGTGGTCTTTCAGGTGCTGATATTGGTTTTCCGCTCAGCTTCAATAATATAAAATTGCGGCGGCCATCTGATTTTGGAGAAAGGTCTATTGTTACACTCAGTGTGGGTTTTCATCCACAAATTCAAGGTTCAAGTTAGAAAACGTCTTGTACATCATAACAAAGAGTAAAGAACATTGTACCCCAGAAGCACACAGAGTTGTTTATCCTGCTGACAAAAAGAACAACAACTGTTCCACTCATCAACAGCTTTTATTTGAATAGCCACGACTGGGCTTCCGTCAACAGCCAGTCAGAACCACCTTGTACAGCATATGAACAGTAACACATGAAAGTACTGCTCAATAGCTTTCATTTGAATGGTCACACACTAGGGTTTCATCCACAGACTCTAAAGTTAGAACTACCTTGTACAGCGTAATAATGTAAACAGTACCACATGAACATACTTCTCAATAGCTTTGATTTGAAGCTATTTGAATGCGGATTATGGTCACACACTAGGGTTTTATCCACAGACGTAAAAGTTAGAACCACCTTGTACAACATAATCAACAGTACCACATGAAAGTACTACTCAATAGCTTTCATTTGAATGGTCACACACACACTAGGGTTTCACTGATCTACTGACTTAAAAGTTAGAGCCACTTTGTACAACAAAATGAACAGTACTACTTTTAAAAAAACATTACGTTATGCCAACTACTAAAACCCCAAACTTACAAAACGTACCTCGGAGTGTCCGTCAGGACGAACTGGTCAGTTTCACTGAAAAGTAACCAGGCTACTGTAGCTTTCTTACAGGGGTGAAATGGGAGGGATTGTTAGCTCTGTCGGCCTATACATACCGTAAAGACTGAGCTACTCATGTAAAACGTACCACTTTCCCCAAGTTTACTGAGGTAGAAAACACCAAAGAGGTAATAATAAACCAAACAGGAACAAGGATGGTTAAGATTGAAGAAGATTAAGACGGATTACTAACGATGAACTTGGGGAAAAAATTACCTTCAATTCGAAGGAAACTGCAAAACAATAGTTAACTAAGGTAGAAAAACACCAAAAAGTAATAATAAACAAAACAGGACTCCTGAACAAGGATGGTTAAGATTGGAGAAGATTAAGACGGATTACGAACGACGAACTTTTTTCAGAAGCGCCATCGGTGCTGGACGGCTTCGGAAGAGATGACATTACATTGCTCTTCCGATCATGACTGAACTACGAGACCTGACAGGACCCCTACACGGGCCTCTTAGCTCAGATATTTGGACGGTAGTGACAGATAGATTCGATAGTAATCAAAACTTTTTATTTCAGGGGTCAAAGATGAAGGATAACTCTCACAGCAACAAATTCACGAATGACAGCGACCATCGTCACCTCGCGTCAACCTCGATCCCAGGCCTTTTCCCCTCTTGAGAAAGGAGAAGGCCTGGGATAGAGGTTGACTTCGCGTGCGTAAACCCGGAAAAAAATGGAAGACGGGAGAGACATTCATTCAACCGACTTCGCCCCTCCAAGTACCTCGTTCTATTTAGCACCCTCCCTCCATACTCATCCTCACACGGGAACCCACGGCCAAGACACTGATTTGTGAACAGGTGAAACAAATTATTCAGAGGCAACTTATTACCGAGTTAGAATGAACATTAATAATAATTGATAGACTTTTAGGGCCGAGTGTTTTTAAGAAAGCCGTCAGTGGTATTTGTTACACCACGTGTTACGCGTTCTACATTATATAACTGCGCCTCACGGATGTTGTGATAACACCATTTAGCCTCCGCTTAGTCGTGGTTAGAGAGTCTCATATAAACTTCAATTCAGCCTTACACCAGCAGGTAGCAGGTTAAAAGTCTAACTTAGACTATGTTTAAATAATCGGCCATCGTGTAACCTGAGTATCAGGCGAATTTTTCCGCGCTCTCTTTTACTCTTCGTCTTTACGTGGTCGCGCTGAAATTACGCATTTTTAGCGCGACATCCGTAAAGAGAATGTAAGGAGCGCGAAAAATTGGCCTGATCGCAGGTTAGCCATCGTGTAGATTTCTCTCTTTCCAACAAATTCTGAGAGACTGGAACAGCTATTCTAGAAAAGATCGAGAAACACACTACGATATTGGAAAGCTATAAAGAAATCGCCAGAAGTATCGTAACTTTCCATTCTGCGTTTTTCAGTCTTAAGTCCGTGTCAAATGGTCTCAACATTTGTCTCAATACTCCCTCGACATTTATTGAGTCATTTTGAGAGATTTTGAGATCATACCGTGTCAAACGGCTACAACAAATGCTCAACAAGTGAAATGCGTGAGGTCTAGGACTGAGAACAATGTGCCGAGAGAGCATGTCAAACGGCCGGCTTCAACATTTCGAGAATATAAACAATGTTGAGATGTTGAAACAGAGTTTAAACGAAATCAAACTCTTCTCAACATGTCATAACGCCTCTCAACATTGTTGTGAGGGGTGTCAAACGGCCTCAACATCGGCTCTCAACAAATTTTGAGACAAATGTTGAGGCCGTTTGATCGGGGCTTTAGTCTGCTGTTATAAGCAAGTATTGAAATGTTTAAAAGTGCGTCACATGATGGATTCCCTCTATACAGCTTAACTAAAAGGCAATAAACAGAGCAACTTAACTATAAGACAATAAACAGAAGCCATGACTATGACTGACTGCGTGGAATACCGATTTCTGTTGTTATAGGAAAAGTTTTCAAATGTTTAAAATTACGTCACATTGAATCCCTCTACAATATAACTAAAAGACAATAAACAGAAAACTTGACTAACTAACATGGAATACCTGCTAAGATTCTTCAGTTGTCGTCACTCGGTTTGACTCTCGCTCTCTCAGGAAAGCTAAAGCTAAAAACATTTCCTTGCCTTTAGGCATATTTACATTTAAAAATAGATCGCGCGCATGGCTCCCTTATAAATGAATAATCGACACTGTAAACAAAATCGATACCTTAAGAAACAGAAATTAAGGCAAAATGTCTATGTCATGCATGTAAACTATTTCAATTTCCAGAAGATTCTAAAGAAACAAAAGCAGACTTAAAAGTTCTTAGTCAAAACTGATTGTCAGATACAAACGCAAAATGTAAAAGTTATAGAAAGTTTTACTTCACTTTGGCAAGTGTTGGCAAAATTAAAAAGCACTCAGTGTTTATAATAATAAGTGCTTTTGCGGCCTCCCGCCGAGAAACACGCCAAGAAAACATAATGGCAAATAACTGAAAAAAGCGAAACACGTTACAGTGATACAACTGCGGTTAAACATTGTTTTGACAACTGCCTTTTGAAAAGAAGAAATTAAAAGGAGACTTTAATATAGTTGCCATGATATCAGTCACGAAAACATTTTCTGCGATATACAAAATTACCTTTAACCCTTTCACTCCCAAGAGTGCTAAGTTCAAAACTGAGGAAACATTTTGCACAATTGTCAAAAACAAACAGTACCACATGAAAGTACTGCTCAATAGCTTTCATTTGAATGGTCACACACTAGGGTTTGATCCACAGACTCAAAAGTTAGAACCACAACTATTGACTCAAGTTTTTACTCTGGGAGTGAAAGGGTTAAATCGGATAAAAATAGTGGTGTACTAAGGTAGCAAAACACTGATCAAATAGGTAATAATAAAACAAAAAGGAACAAGGATGGTTAAGATTAGGAAAGATTGAGACGGAATTGAAATTACGAACGACGAACTTGAAAACTTTAGGCAAATTTTTAGCTCCTTCAAATTCCCTAAAAAAAGAACGCGTGTTTCTCCTAATTTATCACAATCCTTGGTTTAATTTATTCAGTCAGAGACAAAGGGGACAATTAGCTTCAATGTTTCTGATGGATCCTGAACGAATAGAAATTGTATATCAAAACAGTTTCTTGTTCAGCTTAGAGAGTGAAATTATATTAAAGGAGTTACCGTGTCACGGATGGCGCATCTTGAAAATATTGGCCCATTTTTTCAAATTAGCCATTCGCAATCCGTCTTAATCTTCTCCATCCTCAACCATCCTTGTTCCTGTTTGGTTTATTATCACCTCTTTGGTGTTTTTCTACCTTAGTAAACTGTTATTTTGAGGCTTTCTTCAATTTGAAGGTGATTTTGCACTTCGCAAAAATGACTTAAAATATCGTGACATAGCTGCTTTAACTTCTCCAACACCTGGACTGCCGAAAAAATTTGAACTGATAACTTCTTTATTTACTCGTAGCACAGGTGTCGAATAGGAAACCGCAAAAAAAAATTGTTAAGAATTCCAACTGTTGGTATGCGGTTACCAGTTGGTTTAATTTACATCAGCGTGGCTAAGGAGTCAGTTAAATTCGGGAACTACAGGATAAGGTAAAGTGTTCAGTCACGAGCCTAGTGGCCCACAACTGCCGGAGCTTATCCCGTACACGTAAGGACCTGGGAACGGGTCATTCGGTGACGTCATGAAATTTCGCGCCAAATTCCAAATCGAGTAAGCGGAAAGGGAACGCCTGGGTACTAGGCTGTGCGGCTCCCACATTCGGGACCACAGGGCCTCACTTTAACTCCAGTTTGTAAACAGAGTACGTTAAATTTATTATGAAGGCTGTTTAGAAAGATCCACGAAGCCCCATTTCCTTACACCAGCTGCTAGGGGAAAGCGAAGTAAGTCAATCAAGTTTAATTAATTAACATACCAAAGAAAATTGTAATGTTTTTGAAAATCAATAAAAACTATTTAAAAAAAGTCAAGCAAGTTTCTAGCACCATATGAAGCAAGCTTGTTCAGTTGCTCTGCCACTACCGAAACTAGCTCCAGCAGACCACTGTTATTCCAATGAACACTGAGCTTATTATATCATAAAGGGGTTTCTGTTGTCCATTGACGCAAGACTATACGTATCAACAACAATAACAGTGACAAATTTCATTATAACAACAACATTAGCTATAAAGAATATTGTCACTTGTATTTAAGCCTGGTTTCCATCAGTAATCGCAACGATCGCTGCGATCGTTGCGACTGCGACCGTTGCGATCGTTGCGATCCGGCATATGGAAACCAGGGTTTAGTATTTCTTTGATTCGATTCTAAGGGTACATTCATAAATTAAACTTTTATAAAGTTAAACTAAGTTCATCTAGTCAGGGAGAGACTTCATCTGTCAGGTGTCATGAAAAAAAAAAAAAAAAGGGGGACAATATTTTGTGGACCGCTAAATACGGTGGCGCCGAACACCACATACTTTACTCAGTTATCGGAAAGTTCCTTCCTACAACGGCCAGTATTTCTGCCCGAGCTGTTTCAACTGTAGTGGTATAGTTAATTTTTCTTCGGAAACATAACAAGAATCGCTGCTTTTTATATCTTTTGATTTCAACGGGATTTTACCAAAACGGTCCAATTTGATCGAGCTCCACTTGGAAAAGAAAACAGTTTCCGAGGGAAAAAGTAAAGTAACGGACACTGTCGCCATGCGAAGAACATAATTTGGTTTTTAAAAAGATCCTTTCGTAACACCTGTTTTAGTGCAAAGAAAGGACTGCAAAGGATCACGAAGGGCAGTTTTGAGAGTTTTGAGGGCTGAAAATTAAGTTGTTTGAGCAGTACTTACTGTGCGAATCAAAAAACCGTGAACACTTTGATTTAACTTTGAAATGATCAAACCGCAAGAAGAATAGTCAGGAAACTCAAATTTACCGGCTCGTTTTTGCAGAAAAGCTTTGCGAAAATATCAATATAAAATAAATGCAGGAAAAAATAGACCAATTTTTGGCGAAGAAAAATCCAAGCTTCAATCAAAGTGTTCACGCTTTTCTGATTCGTACAGTAATGTAGCGATGAAGGTTTTCCGAAAATTGTGAGCATTCTCCCGATTTTTTCAAAAATTTTGTTATGTCAGTCCCGATATTTTTTTACAATGTATACTTATATATTACTTCTATTTTCCCGGTAATATTTTCGAGTCTCTCGATTCACACACAAACTGATTTGCCGTGATGGTTTAATTCCCAAAACACCGTTTATTAGCGTTGTCAACCCCCGTGGCACGGTTGGCATTGATCGATAGCCCGGAGAGGAAACTAGGAGAAATGAAAGACAACTTTCAGCAATTGTCACAAAGAGGAAAGGAGGGCCTGATGACAGGTTACACCCGTGAGAACAAATAAAGGGACATTTCACTACCTGTTGCCGTTTATTAATTAATTAGTTAATCCGTGAATGAATGCTGGGCCTCGTGCTTTAGCTAAGCCCAAAGCATTGTTCACAGAGGATCTTGAAGGTCTCAACTTGTGTCTCAATCCTTTAATTTAGTTAGCATCGGACAAACGGCTTCTCTCTAGACATACCGTAAAGTTCCGAAAGTAACGACCCCCGAACGTAACGTCTAAACTTTAATTGTGGCTCGGCTGCTCTGAATGGTCGCTAATATTAAAATCCCGAAAGTAGCGAGCCCCCGAAAGTAGCGCGAGACCAAGGTTTTTTAAATTATACATATAAATATTTGTTTCCAATCAATAGTCAAATGTATAAGTAATAATCTTCGTGCAGTGTCATAACGTGATCACAGTAAGGCACGAAGTTATCGATTATGCCACAAAGTTCACAATGTTCTTTCATGTTGCGCGGTGTAAAAAACAAAACCCGTATAATTTTATTTAACGAATTTTGTTCCCCGAAAGTAACGACCCCCCGAAAGTAGCGACCCCTCGAAAGTAGCGAGCCCCAAAGGCTGCTAATTTCGATAGTAACGAGGGTCGTTACTTTCGGAACTTTACGGTAGTTTGCCGTCGCTACGAAGGAGTCCTTTGCATGATGTACCTTGTGCCTCCACACGCGTGATCAAAGGTAGACTCAAAGGCCATCTTTATACATAATCCTCTGATCTCCAATTCAATGGCCGCCAAGCCGGCTTTGATTAGGATAAATTTTGAGGCGCCTTTGAAGCGCCTATAAAGTCGATCACAAGAAGTACAAAGGCAATGCAACTGCATGTGATTCGCGGCTAGCTTGGTTTGAGACTTGCTAGATTCTCCTGTTGTTTTTTCAGTCCCCGACAAAAAAGCAAATTAAACCTGGTCACGCGAGTTATACACTACCTATGTAGCTTTAATTGCCACCTTGATAATTGCCACCTTTGATATTGTGCGCGACGCGCGAATTGAGAGGCGCGAAGTTCACGCTCGTTCCAGATCCTTTTCGGGCCAGGTTCAGCCCGACTCTTGCGCTAAAATACGGACCATTTTGCAGTCTACCTTGATACGCCTCTAAGAGCTCTAAAAGGCGCTCTATCAAAAGTGACTGTACCTTTGAACGTTGCGTCCAAGGATCGTATCTTTATGATTCGCCTTTGACAAGACGGGTTTTCATCTAGTTCCAGTTTCCACGCGGTCATTTTTTGTCGCGCGTGTTTCGCTTCTCAGCGAGATAGAAACGGGATTGCTCGCAGTCTACCACGCATACAACCATACAACCTCGATGCAACCTCATCACCAGGTCACTATCTAAAAGCGCTCTGGAACGAAGTTGCCAGATTTATGGTTGTCTACACTAGTATTTGATAGGCTATCTTTATAGTCCCTGATGTTTCATGAAGAGAGCTTGTACTGCTTTCCGGGGTGGTGGTGAGAGGTGCCGCTGAGGTCTTCAAACCCTGACCCTGTTTAAGACAAATCCGTTCATTTTGCTACCCTGTTTAAGACAAGACATGGATTCACAGCGCTATGGAGCTTTTGCTGTTACTATTTATATAATTTATATACACTTTTAGCAGGGCAATCAATCACATCAGATCAATAAATACCGTTGTTTGATTGCATATTATCTCAACTGCGCCCGGTTATTCAAAGGTTGATTAAGCCAATACAGGATTAGCGTGAATCTTGATTTCAGTTTTGTAACTTTAATTTTCAGTGAGATTTTCTGTTTATATTTTGGACTAATCTCAATTAGCATTGAAAATCACTTTAGTACAAGAGAAATTCAAACCTCGATTGACTTTTAAACCAGGATTAGCATTAATCGGCTTTCAAACAACCGGGCCTTGGTCATCACCTTCATCCTGAGTAAATTACCGGCATGCAGTGTGGGTCATTTACCAATGTGCAGACTTTAGAGATTCCCAGGTTGACTAGTCACGTGACCACACCACATATACTTCAAACTGAAATACGCCAAGGAGTTTCATGTACTGATCAAAGGTGTTTATTAACATATTTTTTTACATATGTACAAAAATGCTTCACAGCCTGTGAGCTTCCAGAGCTCATTAAAATTGTTCTTTCATACTTTGAAAAGTCGTTCATTATATACGATGCCACTGATCATACAGAAGTAACTAACCGAGCTTCATTTTCAAGATGGCGTACAATTCCTGTAAATCACTCGTCGGTTCTTAAGGCCCGGGCTAAGCAAGGATGAGAGTTGCTGAGAGTTCAAACTCTCGTTTTTGTTTGGCCTGAAACTCTCATGCACTCTCAACGACTCTCATCGAATTTGAACCTGTTCAATTTTTTCTTGAGAGTCGTCGAGAGTTTTCTCTCGTTTGGTCCGAGTTAATGATAGTCGATGAGAGTTGAAGAAAACTCTCCTGAGAGCCAACTCTCAGCAACTCTCATCCTCGTTTGCCCGGAATTAAAATGTCAGATAAAAACCTGCTAAGTTGGTTTTGATGATAATTCGTGTCTTAAAAATGCAACATATTGTGATTTCATTTTATATAGACAAAGAAAGCTTTTCGTAATTGCGTTGTTCAGCTGTCGAAGTGCGGCATAAATCCTAACCCATTTCGATTTTTTAAAAGAGATTTGAAAGTATTAGATTTACTTTAAAGTAAGGTAGTTTGTTGCTAAGCAACAAACACTTGTCTTTGTTCGCCATCTTGAAAATAAAATCCGGTGAGTTTCTCTGCCTCAATTACTATAATATTTAAATTTAATGAAAATTTTCCTAGTTCAAGCAAACATTCTTCTTAAAATTTCTTGCTAAAATGTTATTATAAATTCGTAAAAATGAAAACTTTGTTTTGTTGCAGCTATTTTTCTTGAAAACCGTGTACAAAGTTTTACAAAAAGGTAAATATATCAAATGGTTTTGAGAGCAAAACAATTTAAAAAATAATATAACAAAAAAATCACTAATATAGAAAAATGGAAGAGAGATACGAATGAAGAAAAAAGAATATCTGTGTAAGTTAAGAAATAAACGAAAGGCAATAGCAAACACGTGTAAAGAAAAGAACATAACTTATAACAACTGTAACACTAGCCTGCGTGCAAACGTCTCCTATTTCCTTGCTTTCCGCGTGAAGCAAGGAAATAGGAGACGTCTGCACGCTGTAACACTTGTTTGAATTGTGAAAAAGAATATTTAACTGAAAAAAGAATAAGAATAATAAATACAAATATTTAAATGAAAAACTGGAGTACAATGTCATTGTCGCGAGTTTTCGCATTAAAATGGACTCACTAATCATTAATGATGGACTCACTGTTTGTTGTGTTTGATCCATGGAAAATAATTTATCGTATGTTTTTTATCGTCGTTTTTTGGTCTCTTCTAGCTCCTTGTCAATCGGAGAACAAGCACCGTTTGTATTGGAATCACTGTGTACTAAGGGCCTATTTACATGGAGAAAAGTTGTCCCTGGTAGGGGGGTTACCCTCCTCCCCGAGCAATTTTTTTTTACGCCCACTTCAAGATGGCGGCGTTAAGACTTTTTCCACAAAAAAGGGAACACAGTTCATGAATTGAGTTGATTCGAAGCCACAATAACCTTATTCCCTAGCACAACAGAATCGAGCCGCTAGCTGCCCGAAACACTATTTTTTAAGGCAATAACGTGCTCCCATAACATACGTCAAAACTTACCAATACTAACTGGTTTACTACGAACGAATCATAAAATCGTTACTTAACATCATAATTTAAACCATTTTTAAACTTGAAACTGTAAAACGTTGGCTAACTACAAATTCTAAACTGTTGATAAACCTGAAACAATATTTAGTCGCTTAAAAAAATACAAAATGTAAATGGCCGCCATCTTGAAGTGGGCGTAAAAAAAAATTTAGCCCTCCCCGAGCCATCTTGTTACTGCTGAACGAGCCAAAACTTGGCCCTCTCGGGTTCGCGCACACTCTATATGTCCCGATTTGTCCCTGTTAGGCGAAGCACAAACAGCCAAAGTGTTTATATGGAAAAAAAATGGCTCGCTCGCCAGGGTCACACTACCTTCAAAGCAATTGACCCTCCACCCAGGGTCACTTTCCCAGGGTGGCTCGGTATAGAGGGTAACCCTCCTATCAGGGTCAAATTTTCTCCATGTAAATAGGCCCTAAGGATTGACTAAACCCGCGTGTTTTTGTGTTCTAAACATCTCTTCAAGAGAACAATCTAACGTAACATTCGTTATTTTCTAATTGGTCTATACAAGGATCAGAAACATCTACGAATATTTCCGACTGAAAACGGCACTTGTGACCAGCGACTGTACTATTTGTAATTTTCCCGCCTTTTTCTCCCACGGCGCACGAGCGACGAGCTTGCAACCCATCCGTTTTCCCGCCGTTTCGTTTTCCCGCCATTTCTGGCGACGACGCGCATTGTATGGTCGAGCCCACGCGCCGAAAAACAGTTTCACAAAACCATCATTGAGAGACGAATTATGCGGACTTAAACATGTCCGATAAGAGCCTTTCCATTGGAATATTGTCAAGCGTACCACGGAAAAACATCTGTTCGATGCATTTCGCTGACAGCGCACGTAATGAAGGCAGCATGAGCAGCAATCGTCCAAAACGAACTTGTTGATTGGTGTAGGTCTGGCGGTCGTATTCTCCCAGCATGCTTTGTGCTTGGTCTTGAAGTTGTTCGACGTGATGAGGCGCGCGAAGCCCTCTTGTGTCTGTAATTACAAGAAAAGAGAATTGCAATTTTAATAACATAAATGATATATATCAGAAAACGAAGGGATGTGAAGAAACTAGACGGTTGACACATTAGACTACATAGAAACATCTCCTATAAGATTTATTTAAAATCGAAGCATCCTTGAGGTATAGCGGTTTTCAATTGAGTGTCGAAAGCAATATGCGTTTGCTTTGGTTTTGCTATACTAAGCTCAGTGACTGGCTTAAAAAAACTCGCGTACTCAACCAATCAGATGCAAAACCAAAACTAATCGCGACTTGGTCACACGCGTTTTCCCGCGCTTGGCGCTGGTTACGTGTGTTTGCTTCACGTTCTCATTGGTACGCTCTGCTGTTTACGTTTGTTGTGATTGGCCATTGTAATAGCTTTGGTTTTGGTATTACGACACTCAATTGAAAACCGCATTACTGTCTTGATGTACCACCAAATTCTTAGAACTAAAAATAGAAGGAATGTATCAGAACTGAAAGGGTTGAAAATTTATTACGCTCTCAGAATAATTAATCCCCCTCCTAGCTTCGCGAGGACCTGCGAGTCACGTATTACTAGTAACGTACCTGGCTTAAAGAGGACGATGGCTTTCAAGCATGCGTACTCCGTCTGATCAATATTCGCGGCTCTAAACCTCTCCACAATGTTTTTCAATGCCTTAATGTCGCCCATCCCGCAAAGCATCTTGTCCGAGCTGTCCCGCTCCGGATGCAATCCCGCAGCTGCCAGCAAAGTACTCATCTCGACAGGCAAGTTCCATTGCACAATGCTGAGAACAAACAGCTCGCTCCAGCCCTCCTCGAGCAAGATGGCTTGATCGCGGAATGGAAGATCAAAAAATGTCGGGATGTTGCGAACCCATTTAACTGTCATGAACAGAATGCGTACGGCAGATTCATGAAGCATTTCCGGTGTACCGAGGTACATGATTGGGTATGGTACATGTTGACCATGCTGAGGGGTGTGGGGTGGGGTCATCGCAGTTGCTACGGAAACGGGTACCGGAGCATCCTTAGGGCTCTCAGGGTCAACATATCCCACAAGGAAGGCACTCTTGTGTTCCACAGCGAACCTGGGAGGGCTGTTCCCGTAGAAAATAGGTTCCGGTGTTACCGGAGAGTCAAGGAGTTTTTCCTTCTTGGGGTGACATGAATCTGGCTCGGTGGAAATTCAAGGTTTTCCTGATCGTAGCTGTTATGTTTTCTCTTCAATGGCTTGCATCGGATCTCTTCGTTTGTCGCCTGTTTGAAGTGATTTGTGCGCGGAGCGCGCTCGTGTTGTACAGCTGAAAAATAACCATTATGCAGTCAGACACTTGCAATTGACAAATTAACTTATCAAAAGAGCTTACTAGTACTGTTCATGTCTGAATTTTAATTTAAAGTTAATAAGCCAATTAATTCTGAAATACAAAGAGGTCTTGGCAGGCTCGTAGTATGTTTATTTTCTCGGGAGTGGAGATTGCGTAAATCATTTTATCGTGACAGTCTGAATTGACTCTTGAGGGTTTTTTTTAAAACCACGTTTTGTAAAAAGTCCTCAGTAACAGGCGCGCAATAAGTATTCGTATATTTTATCGTCAATTATATATTCCATTATCACTTCACGATTCCTCGTAATAAATTATAATCTTTTCTGTTGTTGCTCTTTTTTGTAGCTTCTTTGATTGAAATATAAGGTCTTCTAAAGCGTACTAATTCTACAAACGATAGTTGTGTTTAATGACATATCGATTGTGTTGATTCATCATCGAAGACTAACTTTTCGACCGCGGATTAGAAAAAAAAAACTCGCAATAATTATACGCGGCACAAATAGCCTCTAATTGGTCGCCAATGACACCAAGACGCGTGACGTCACAATAGTGAACCCGTTTAATGTACAAGAGCCCCAGGGGCTCTGTAATCGTGGTACCTTAATAATAGGCTTATACTCGTAACAGCTGCCGTTCCTAGAGATTATAACTCAATTCATTCTGATTGGCTGATTTATCGCGAGGTTGATACCTTGTCTTGAAGACCTCATATTCGTGAGATAACGAGAGCATTGAAATGTTTTTGTTTGGTGTAATCCATTTCTAAATTCCACCAGACAGTGTTGATAAACTGAAGATAAGTCTAACAACGATGAAAAGTGCGCTTAAGTTTTTAACTTCTTTATATATCCAGTTATTAGATGTATTACGTACTGACATTCGAGTTAGGAAAACATATTTGCTCGATTATAGCTGTGGTACAAAAGGGGAAATAGTTTCACGCAATTTCACGTGACTTTGTTTGCTTTTTATTCGCCATAAGGACCCGTTTACAATGAAACGGATGTTTGGGCAAGCTGCAAAGAAACAATGCACTACGTAGCTTTCCGCGCATGGCTATATTTGATTAACCATTTCGCGTCAATTTAATTCACTTTTATCCTTTACATCGCGGCTAGCTTTTAATGAGCTGTTATTTGCTTTGTCGTTAAAAAGAAACGCTGCTTTTACCGTAATGTTTATCTTATAGGGTTGGGCTTACATCCAAGTGGATAACATCTAACACACCGGGAACACAGCAGCCATTAAACAAACGCGATATCTTTCGGCGACTCGACAGGGTTTTTTCATCTTTCAAAGAAGATATAGATTGTGAATTTTTCCGGAAGGAAAATAAATCAATAGAGCTCTCCAATATTCTTGAGTTTAATGCAAATTGTTGTTTATAAAAGAATGGACACCACATTTTTTGTGGTGAGGTTTCAGAGGTTTCTTTGAAGGCAAAAGAATTTGAAAAGAAAATGGTTACTATAGTAAAAACAAAAGCGCGGTTAGTCTTTTTGGCTCGCACCAACAAAACGCATAAGAAGTAACTTCTTTCAGTATTTTGTATATGACTTGTTTTGTGTTTCGGTCTTTTAAACACAAGAATGAATTATTAATCCCTGGGGTTCTCTATGCAACGCTTATTTTGCATAAAACAGCTTCGTGCATGGTTTTAAAAGAAAGACTTCCTTCGTTCTAAACCAATTGACCATATCGATGTTTTTCGTAATGACCGTAGAACTGGCTGTCTGTGCCGATGGAGACACGAATTTTAAAACCTGCCTCTCTTCGGCTTGAGCCGAGTGTACATAATAAATAATAAATTACATTTCGGCGAAAGCTAAAATCTTTTCTTTCTGCTCGGCAATTTGCAAATCCGCAGCCGGGAAATTTCGTTGTAAAACGAAAGGAGGAGTCTCAGTTTAAGTAAGATGTAAACATCAATTAATGAGCTTTTTCAGCGAAAGAGAATGACATTTAGTCTCCGCGCGCGCGTGTGTTTTATATTTGGAAGATTAGCTTGAAACAAGTTGTGAGGTCAGATATAGTTAGGGAAATCGACAAAATAAACAAAATCGCGTCGCAACAACGCTTAAATTACTGCTCGTATTAGCGAGAACAGCAATCGTACAAAATAATATATATAACTTTAATGTGGAACATGAACACAAAACAAATAGTTACAACCATATTGGTTCCCGCTGATCACTCAGAATACATTAAAAAACATTTTGATCTAGCAAGCTTTTTCACTTCGGGACAAAATTTGCATCGGAGATTATTAAGGTTGTTGTTGGAAAAGTGCTTAGGAAACTTGTCCCTGGTTGGTATAAAACGCGCGGATTCGGTCGCCGTGTAGAAATTAAACGTCAATGAACTCTTATAATGTACAAGTCGTGCGCGATTCGCCGTTGTAAGAATACGCATTTTTTGGGTGAGCCCAAATTTTCTATTTTGAACAGGTGGTCTCAGCAGGTTAGTACAATCCACAAAACACTAGAAATAAAAACGAGCAGAGGCTTTGAAATTTCGCTGTTAAAGCCATTAAGGGTATATAAAGAGTGCATTGGATGCAGGTCAAATACAAAGCGCGATTACATTTTTGTTTCATTGCCCCTTCCTTTTAAATGGCTTTTAATTTCAAATTACATACGTAATATTCTCTTTGCGCAGTAGACTCTACTCCTTTAACCCGACTTAATATATCTGGTTTGCAATTATTTTAAAAGTGACAGGTTTATATATGTTTTAAATCATCAAATAATTGCCTTACCATCTCTGTTCATTCGAACTTCGAAGCATTTCTTCAAACGGCACGCTTGGCACTGGTTTCGTCTGGCGACATCTATGGGGCAGGCGTTGCTCTCCTTGCATTGATAAGCAAGGTCTCTTCGGATGCTCCGCTTGAAAAATCCACGACAACCATCGCATGTAAGCACGCCGTAATGCTTTCCAGAGGCTCTGTCGCCACAGACTTTGCACAGAACTGTTTGCTTGGCTTCTGAAGGAGAATTCAAAAGGATTTTTGGTAATTTTATACCGAGCGCAAATGATGACTTTTCGACTTCGCCAATTCGGCAGATTATCTTTGTTTGCGGCACGCGCCAGCTCGAGCGAGCGAGCTCAATTTAAATCGATCCTCTTTTGATCGCGTTCAGTGTTTATTAGCTTTCTTCAGGAATATTTTCCCGGGTAGGTGAGGCGTTTTTGCAGCGTTTTCTTTTCTTATATAAACAGTTTACCTTAATACAATTTGTTTGATTAAGGCGTAGTCTGCACCTGGCATAAAAATCTCAGGTATATTATTACATCCAATAAATTTGAACCTTATCAGTGATTGGATTTCCCGTGCAAAAGTCGCGGCGTGTTAAATATTTGCTAAGCGTTTAACCCTTCCATTTTACCTCTGGTTAAAATCTTTGCAGCTTTTCCAACCAAAAACAATAAACATTAACAGTCTGGAGGGTCATTTTCCAATATTTTATCCTACCTCCTTTTCCTCGCCTTACACCAAGAACATCCGTATCTGCCATAATTCTGCAAGTTTAGCTCTTCTAAGGAAGCAAGATTCTCAAAAGGTCGACGGTGGAAGGATTTCGAAGTCTCTGTGCAACGTCTAAATTGCGCTCAGGGAGTTTCTGAGCTGACAGAATCTTGTACGGCAAGTTGGTAAGCAAAATATGTACTTGCTGGTTCCTGAACAGGTGCATAAAGTAGACGTGCTCTGATTGGCTGGTGGTCAGGGTGCTTGAAGCTGATTGGATTAGAACTGATCTCGGACTCGCATGGCTAAACACCTAATTAAATTAGATTCTTTTAAATAGTTTACGCGATCCTTTGCGCTAAGCGAGCAGATTCTCCCAGCAACTGTTTTGTGGGAGGGTCAAGCATGTGTGTATTTACACGGTGTTTAAGCACGAACAATAGCGTTCACATCGCTTTGCGATCCACCGGAATTAGAGCTGTTGAAAAAACTAAATATCGCGCCTCTTGTAAATGAGGAGGGATCCAATTTAAGCCCCGTTGCTATGGCATTTCTCGTGCAATCGCCAAAAATGAATTACACTGCAACTGCTAAATGACCAACAACGGCCGGCCGGCACGAGCGTCACTCACGTTCTCTCGTATTTTCATGGTAATATATCTATAGTTATCTATCAGATTATCAACCCTCCGGTTAACAACGCTCGCGTCCAAGCACGTGGATTGGACGTTTTAATAAATAACCGTATTTTATGCCTAACAGTTTCGCTTAAACGCTCCATTCTCTTTTGTTCTGGTACGTAGAGATCAGAAGCGTGTGCATGCAGTCAGAACACCTCGTGGTTGTGAAGTCAATGAAAATAAGAAGCTCTTCGGAGCATTTTATTTTTTATAACCTTTTCACTCCCAGAGTAAATAGAATGCGTCTTGTTTTTTAAGTCAATGGATGAAACCCTAGTGTGTGAACACCAATCAAATGAAAGCGATTGAGCAGGATTTTCGTGTTTTGCAAGTTAATTTTTGTTTTCTAATTTGACCTCGGCTACTGCTGGAGTGAAAGGCTTCACCGCAGCCAAACCTGACAGAGTCTCGGGGGAAATCATTAAAATTACTGGTTTTGTGATGGAAATTTGCTAAGTAACCTCAGTTTGGCTGAACATCACAGAATCGATCCATTGATCTTCCGCTCGCGCCAGTGCTAGAAAGTTAGAAAAGTGTTTTCAAGATCGCCAACAAAGAGAAACTTGGATTTGATATGCAACCCGTTATTAATGGGGGACGAGGTGTACATTTTATGTCTGCAGACGTCTTAAAAGGCAAACAAAACAATGAAATACCTGTAGTAACGAGGCTTTTACAGGCTTACAGCGCAATCGCCGGGACATCTGCATGTGTTTCTAAGGAATACGCCCACTTTATAATATTTAGCTGAAACAATTAGGGCCATCAAATGGAATCATTTCTTAAAACAATTGTGATTTCGAACTTTACATTCCAACAATTAACGTCTGAAAGAGGCTTTGATTTAATTTTCTAGACGTTTTGTGGTTGAACTTATTGCATGCGTTAAGGTTTACTCAGGCGATACACTGCGTGTCAAAAGCAAATGTTTGTTCAACAATTGTTTCCTAGGAAGTGAAGTCGTTCAGACACCGACAGATATCGCACCAGGAGGTGATAAAAACCATGATTACAGTTATTCAAGCACTTATTTACCTTCTCCAGTCTCAAATCTCGAAATATAACTCTCCGCTGATATGCTCGCCACATATGTCTAGCTTATTTCTGAGACGACTAATTTGATGGTTCATCAATGTTGACAATAATCCTAATTCTTGTCACCTGTTTCCTTGGCATTGTATAAATCTTCAAATGAGAAATTAGGCTTTGATCGTCCTTGATAATCGAAGGGTTACCTAGAAAAAGCCAGCAAAGTGTCGCACGATTTTCGTAACTTAGCTAAAATTGCTTCTGTGGAATTTTTCAGGTTATTTCAACGTTGTTGTTGTACTTTCACTTCATTGCATGCACCAAAGTTTACACAGGCGCAAAAAGCCATCCATGAGGTGTTTTATATAGAGTGTCAAAATGTTTGCTCAACAATTGTTTCCTAGGACGTACTAATTAAGTCAAACAGCGACTAATTTAGCACCAGGAGAGAAATTATGGTATAACAGTTAGTCGGGAAATTGTTTACTACGAACCACCGCCTAAATTTTGTGTTTTTCTAAGTTGTATTCTGCCGATTTCAGACGTCATATATCAGTGCCACGATTATCAGGTATAAAGTGATTTATTAGTCTAAGTCAGGACCAGTGGTAAATTAATTTAAAAATCCTCCACACGCCTAGTAACTATTGTTTGTCCATCATTAGTGATTGTGAAACCGAGAAAACTGTGAAAGGACTGAAATTCAAATAGTCTGGCGACTGAAAGAGACTAGTTAATATCTTTAGACAGCACTTTTATTAGTTTGTCTTCGGTTCTTCGGTCTGTCTCTACGCGGTCCTTAGGCTAAAGTCTAAATTTACCACATTATAAAACAAAATAAAATGATATGAATAACTAAATAAAAGATCAGCTTGGGTTGGATGAAAGGAAAATAATCAATCAATGTCCTCGCTTATTAACTGTTTAAGAATTACATCAACGGGGCTTACTAGCTGAAGAGACACCATTAAGATAAACAGAAGCGACATCGGCTCTCAGAGTCAAAACAAACAGTCAAAACAGTCTTGGTTCTGATTTTTATATCGACAACCCTTCCATCACTAAAACTAAAGCAATGTCTGTGTTTCATTTTGACTGAGTAATCCTAGACAGTAACTGGAGTCAAGTGATTTGGCGTTTCTTTTCAGTTCCAAAATGAAGTGATTAAAAGTTCACGATTTTCCCGCCATTTCTCCACGAGGGCTGTAGTGACGTCTGGCGGCGTAGGTTATTTCACGCACGTGCATATATTTTGCATGCAACCTGCCTTGCGGGTTGTGCTTTGTTATTCAGTAACAACACTCAAACACCCCTAACAAACAAGAAGAGAAAAAAGCGCAGTCACGAGGGGAGCACAAATCTAAAAGTTTAATTGTTACTAAAAGTATGTAAAACAAAGCCCTTATAGTAAAACGTATCTTGTCGTTGTAACTCGCTGAAGTTTTTTTTATAGTAGTTTTTGACACTCTTCGCTAATTTTCTATACCTCTCAGGCAAGCAACGTAACGGATGTGTAAAGTTTAGCTGAACTTGCAGGCAGATAAACATTGTACCCAGTTGGCATACAGTCAACTCTCTCTTAGACGGACACCATCGGGACCGGCACCAACTGTCTGTCTTAGAGAGGTGTCCGGTTTATAGAGTTTAGATACAGTACAATGACTGAAAAACGGTGCGCAGGGACAAACTCCAAGTGTCCGTTTTATAGAGGTGTCCGTCTTATAGAGGTGTCCGTAAAGAGAGAGTTGACTGTATACTGGCTGTAGTACTTAAAACCAGTTGACATATACTGTAGTACTTAAAACTAAAAAAATATGTCTCTGCGTCTACCGTATATTTTCACTTGTTATAAGCCGATTAGATCCGTCACTAGTTTGATCCAACGTACACCAGTAGGATTAATGTCGTCCACGGTTTCCTGTCTGAATATTTTGGGCCCCGGCAGCCATGTAATAACTTTAGGCCGCCCGCATTGAATTCCATTGAATCCCGAACAAAGTCTAGGTTAGCCTGTTCCAGGCTCTCGGATAGTGGGGACGAAGCGAAAAGGCGAACGGCCGCGCGAAGGTAGTCTGGGAGAGAGTTTAGGCAGCGGCCCCAGACTACCTTCGCGCGGCCGTTCGCCTTTTCGCTTCGTCCCCACTATCCGAGAGCCTGGAACAGGCTAAGTCTAGGTTGTCATTAGTATTCTTCAGTCATAACTTTTCAACCTCGTTCCCAGGGATTTTTCCTTCGAACGAGGTTACATAACTTTTCTCAGTTGACAAAAGAACATGTGAGTATTCTAGCGAAACAGTTCGTTGCTTACCACGTGGGTTTTATAGTTCTTGTTCGCTATTTTTTCTCTTACACTCCTTTACACTTAGGCCCAATTTATACGTCGCATTTAAAAATTTAATTTTCAGTCGCGGTCGAATGTAATCCAAGCTACAGGTATTACTTGATTCGACTACGTTGCAATACAACATGGAAACAACGTGTTCTACCAAGAGAGTATAATCCTCTCTTGGTTCTACTTTGCTATTTTTGTGGGCCGTCATTGCGCGAGTTTTCTGGGACTTGAATTACATCACTTCGACGCGGCTGAAGTGCGACGGGGGGGGGGGGGGGGGGGGGGGGGAGTCTAAGCTTACTATCATAGCGGTAAGGCCGAATTTCCTTCACCGTAAAATTTGACATGGGGGGGGGGGGGGGGGGGGGGAGTCTAAGCTTACTATCATAGCGGTAAGGCCGAATTTCCTTCACCGTAAAATTTGACATGGGGGGGGGGGGGGGGGGGGGGGGGGAGTCTAAGCTTACTATCATAGCGGTAAGGCCGAATTTCCTTCACCGTAAAATTTGACATGGAAATTTTCAGAAACTTTAACCTCATCTAATAAGCTTGATCATTGCAATATGATCAGCTCAAAATCATATAGAATAAAAATAAAATAAAAACCAAACCGTCAATACAAAGCTAAGGTTCACCGTTGATACAATAGACTAGCCTGTTCCAGGCTCTCGGATAGTCAGGATAGTGGGGACGAAGTAAATTTATTGACCACTTTCTGAAGGGTACTTACTACGTGGAATTCCAGTCATTCACTGGCAATTCAAGGTTGGTCAAGGTTACAGTATACCATCGAAATAAAAGTTGACTGATTGATCATTGCGGTCTAAATCTAAATCTAACTTATATAAACGTGCTCTGGTGCAATTGCTCAAACATTACGTAATTACTCTAAATTAATGAAAATGCGCCCAGTTTTAAAGAGCTGCCTTGAAAGTCTCTATATTGGCCTGGTCGGGCCGGTATTAAGTTCCAGTCTGATCGGCTGTTCTTGCGATGTAATGTTTTAAAACATAGAATAAAAATAATAGGTCACCCAGTGTCCGTGAAAGAGATATGACCGCCTAAAGGTACGCTGATAATTCCTTGCAATATCAACCACGAAAGACGTACATTAGCCTGCTTGGCAGGCGCTGGAGTAAAATAGAGCAGGTTAGAGGGGCGCACGCGAGGAAGGAAACGCGCTCTTTCGCTTTTTCCCGCCTCGCGCGTCTCTTTCCTCGTACACGCCCCTCCAACTCGCGCTCTATAGTTTACTCATTCTCGTCCCCAGAGGCCACGATCCTTTTGGTCAGCACCAAGAGACCTCTGGCCGGTTCCAAAACTGGAAGTCCGCGAATCTCCGACTAACCGTCAAATCTGACAAATCTGATTGGCTGAGAATACAGAACGAGTACTCTGAGCATGCTCAACAAATTGGGACTGGCCAGGGGTCTCGATTCTTGGTGCTGACCAAAAGGATCGTGGCCTCTGGGGACGAGAATGTACTTTACTCAGCGCCTGCTCGGCGCAGGCTAGACGTGCATGTTTCCACCATGTTCACGTTTCCAGTGATCATTTATTTTTCTGACATGGAAGTAGGTTTTACAAAAAGAAAAACTGATAGGTCACCACGGTTCGTAGTTTTTGAAAAATCGACTATTAATTTATTTCCCTGGTGAGCTTAGCCACAAAGAAAAAGCCGCTACATTCAAACCTGTATTATAGAAAATGCGCTATAGAAAATGCGCTATATAAATACCATTACCATAATATTAATATTAAGAGGAAAACCTTGCGGAACGGGACTGAGCAAAAGTCCCAAAATTTATCAGTTTTCGTAACTGACCTCTATCACGCAGACAACCTGTATAAAGCGGGCACTAGATAATTTATTAGTTCCCTTATTTGCTGTATGCGACCTCTATTAAGCGGACACCCTGTATAAAACGGACATTGGAGCATTCCCCGAGGTGGCCTCTTAATACAGGTTTTACTGTATTCTCAATGTGCGCACGCTACTGAATTACCCACGAAAATTATGTGTAGCCGGGGAAGGGTGTCCTTGATGAGAATTATAATTTTTTTGTCCGTCTTTAATTATGAGCTGCAAACATGATATGTCTAAACTGGTAAAGTTAAAGCGAGGCTGAGGTGTTCAGCCTGTCAATCATAGTCCGCAATGAAAGCGCCTCATTGGTTAGCGTCGCTGAATAAAAGCCAGCAGAATGAGCTTCTAAATAAAATCACTTCGAAAATAGTTTACGCTCGATAAAGCGCAACTCGACAAGTAATAAGAAATTTATAGATGTGCTAATAAAAGGAGGGCGAAAGAAAACGAATAAACAAAGATTTCGCAGCTTTTAATTTCAACAAGTTGATTTCTGTTCTATTTTGCCGGTCAGTGTTTGCGATTTTGTTCTCGGCAAGTCAACGGATACAAGCATATTTACGGCAGTTCTGAGACATGTACACTGTACGTAGTGTTCGATGAATTTAATAATATGAAGGGGAATCTCTACAGTTTTTTACCGATTTTTTGAATGGAGAAATTTGTAAAGAAGGGAGAGGCGAAATGCTTGGTGCTAATGCTGCTAAAGCGAGAATAAAATAGAGGTGAAGACGGCACTCGGCGAACTTGTTAGCGTGTTTTGAGAACAACAGTAAACATATGTTCGCGAATTATTTGAAACTCTTGCCAAACCCAGCTCGAAACAACATGACTCGGTTCAGTTCTTGCCTTTCTCGATTAATAAATTAAAGATATCCAAATGAAACTTAATTGTAGGATTCAGTCAGTTTGCTTTTAAAGTAAACATGGTTTACATGCGGAATTTGAATTTTGAGGTCTGGGTCGACGTTCAATGTTTCTCAACTCCTGTTCAGATTTATCTTCTAGCTTCCACCTTTAAAACTTATTAAAATCAAAATCAAAACTTTTGTACTGTTTTTCCCAAAAAGAATGAACCAGTTCTTGTGAAACGCGTAAAGAAACATCTCATTTAAACGTTCAATCGTCTCGCGACCGTTGTTTCTTCTGCCATTTGCGATCAATTGAAGCCAACAAAATGCTGTTTCCAGTCCTTTTATAGGCTCGCTCCGTGTTTAAGGGAACGAATGCTGTACCGCTCTCGAGAGGAGCGTGGGCTCATTTTCCCGAACAGCGGCTGGTAATCGAGCCGACAAGACATGACGAGCTTTTCTCCTTCCTTTTGAGTGAATACTGTGGAAGGATAGAACTAAATAACAGCGGAATTGCAACACCAGGTAATGTTTTATTAACTTTATTGCGTGATTTCACTTTTGGGCTCATTTCAGTCGCGTCGAATGTAATTCAAGTCCCCGAAAATTCGCTGAAATCAGCAGCCGTCGCTTTCAAGAACACGTTGCACTGCTCTTCCATGGTGTATTGCAACGTTCTCGAATCAAGTGATAATCAGCGAGATTTCTGTGGCCTGAATTACATTCGTCGCGACGTATTTACTGCGACCAAATTCTCCGTTCCAAATTCGTGGCAATTCACGTTGTTTTGCAGTTTAATACGGCAAATAAATCAAAATGTATAACGCACATCGGCATAGCCATTTTACTGCTCATCAAACCTTTTGCATGCGCCTCAATACATTTTGTTACATTTCATTGCCGTGTTGGACTGCAAAACAATGCGAATTACCATGAATTTGGAACGGAGAATTCTTAGCTGCAGTAAATAATTAGCTCGGGTTCAAGACAATCCATCAAAAACACCTCTATCAATGTAATTTAATTAATAAGTAAACATTTAAGCCGCATTTAATAACAGCTTTACTAACAAGTCTCGTCCCGCCGTTTATCACTGACGCTCGCCTTACTACAACGCATATTCCATAATATGCTCTCACAGGCAGCCCAAAAGACTCTACAATCTACTGCATAACCTGCACTCTGTGCAAAATGCTAGCAGTTCATTCATATAATGACCCCTTTACAGGTTGACAAGTCTACTAGAGGGTGGTCGAGGTAATTGACTTTATTTTATACGGCGATCACAGGATTTTCTGGGAAAAACTGATACCTTGACAAACCAGCTTTTATACCTGTTTAACTGGTAAGTATTTCAACTTAGTTTTACAGCATCAGTTGAAAGGAGCTACGTCACTGGTGGCGCATCTTGAAAAGTTTAGCCTAAATGTTTCAAGTTCGACGCCAATTTGCAATCCGTCTTAATTTTCTCCAATCTTAACCATCCTTGTTCCTGTTTGGTTTATCATCACCTCTTTGGTGTTTTTCTACCTTAGTAAACTATTATTTTGAGGTTTCTTTAGATTTGAAAGTAATTTTGTACATTGGAAAAAAAAGACTAAATATCGTGACATAGCTCCTTACCAACTACAGTAGTTTAATAAAATTTTTAGCATTGACTTCTACAACGCTTATTTGTCTTTACTTGATAACAGATACTGTAACGAAATAGTCAATAACAATATTACTTTTAGTCAGCAGCCCATCATGGGCTCCAGTTTAAACTAAAGCACACAAT
Organism: Desmophyllum pertusum; assembly: GCA_029204205.1. Classification (NCBI taxonomy): domain Eukaryota; kingdom Metazoa; phylum Cnidaria; class Anthozoa; order Scleractinia; family Caryophylliidae; genus Desmophyllum; species Desmophyllum pertusum. Next base: position 968,265 of record MU825414.1, on the reverse strand, counting down.
TCAAGATACTTGTTTGACACAAGCTTTTAAGCTTAAAAGGCTGGCCTTCATTGCATTTTTCAAACTGGAATATTTACTTTCGTCAGCGAAAGAAAAATTAGCACAATTCTAGAAAGGTCTAGAAACACTACGTTGTTTTTAAATAATCGGTTTATTAACAGCTGCCCTGCTTTATTGGATGGGTTTTTTCTGATATCCAGAATAATCCGCCAAGGTCTCAGTGTCAATCAGCATATTGATTGACACTTGACTACATCGTGAGACAAATGATCTTACCACGATGAACAACAACAACAACCTTTTTTACCGACTATTCTGGCCATATCGCAAAAACGGGAATCGACTCTAACACAGTCGAAGCTTTCTGAACGGACACTCTCGTAAGCGGACTGAGCTATACTTAGGGCCGCCTTGACAAAACCCCGTTTGAACTCCAGCTCATACAAACTCTGTATTTACACATTCCCGTGAACGGCCAGCTCCAGTTGCGGACACTTTTTCTGCTTCCAAGGGAGGAAGGCTCGATTATCATCCGCTGGTCGGGGAAATGAGCCTCCCCGAAGTCTCTAGATCTTTTCGTGGAGGAACGAAGACCGGACTCGAGAGAGCGACGGAATCGAGCCTACGAGACTGTCCGCTTACAGGTGCTTCTACTGTAATAATTATTGTTTTATTAGAGCAGCTTTCAATTGAGTGTCGAAAGTAATCGCTGAATTGCTTTGGTTTTGCTTTACTACGCGCTATGATTGGTTAAAAAACTCGCGCCACCTTCTCAACCAATCAGATGCAAAACCAAAACCAATCGCAACTTGGTTGCACGCGTATTTTTCAAAAGGCTTTCAACAGTGTTTTCCGTAGCGCGCGGTCAGGAGGTCACTCTGAGACGAGTGTAATACGGTCTCATATATTTGCATATTCGCACTCTAAAATGCTATGTCGTATAATAAAACAGATAGTCGAATGAGATAGTGTTTTGTGATATTAGATTGAAGTAAAAAACCTCTACAAAGCCGACATTATAAGAATGGTATCCTTGGTCTGCTGCACCTCGGGTTGGCTTGTTCGGGAGCAATCGGGATTTTCCGAGTTTGTCCGAAGGGTTCCTCGCTCTTCCGGCCCCCCGTTCGCCTCGTCGGCAGCTTGCTCTGCGTTTCTTTTGCTTCTCCTGCTGAACCACCTCGAACTTGACCTTGAAAACGAATCACCAAGGTCACGGCGCGATCGTCGTGTCCGAAATATCTGGAAAGCCTTTCTGAAGTTTTGACTCATGTAGCAATACAACAATGGATTGAGCGCGCAGTTGGAGAACGCCACGAAAAACATCATAGGGTACGCTACATGAGCGGCTTTTCTGGAATACGGATAATTTTTTCGGTCGAAGAAGAACAACATGGATGCTGTATTCAATGGAGTCCACGATACAGCAAAGCTTAAAATAATCGCCAAGGCGATTTTGGTCAGGCGCAGTTTGGAGTTTGAAGCATGTTTGTTCGAGAGTTTCATGGTCCTGGTTTTGTCGGCGCTCGCCCATACTTTTTTGCCGATTTTGTAATAGATCACTGTCATGAACACCAGTGGCATTATGTAAAACACGGTGAGATTGAGGGTTTTGTAGACCTTTGCGTATTGGAATGACCAGGTTTCTACGCAAAACTCAATGCCTTCCCCGACATAGCGATTGGGAACGGACTTTCTGACGATTAACACCGGTAGAGCAATGGACGCGGCGACAAGCCATAAGACAATTGTAGTTATAAACGCTTTCTTGGCCGTCAAACGCATTTGACGTGGAAGACAAATGGAAATGTACCGCTCAACAGAAATAGCGGTTAGGATAAGAATCGAGAAGTTAATTGCCAGATAAAACAAGAAGGCGACTAGTTTACACATGAAGTCACCAAATACCCAGTTCTCTGTGACGTACAGATCGACCGTGATGAACGGGATGTACAGGGAAGCAATCACAATATCCGCGATACACAAGTTGATGAGAAATGTACTGGTCGGCGCGGTACGCACGTTCTGTACACGTGATATGACCATTATTACGATCCCATTGGCTGGGACGGCAAGGAAGAATATCATCATGTTGGCAGCGACGATGGCGATTTTTTCCGAGGTTGTGTACGTCATGAAATTACTGCAGTCTCCACCACTGCAATTTGTGGAAGACGAATTGTTAAACGCCATCTTGAATTCTGGAGTCAATAATGTTCAGTTCAACAGCCTCCGGTTCGCAACTTAGAAAGTTGGATAGTTCTTTAAACAAGTTACAAAATGTCGTCTTTCTTTCTTTCTTTGATTTTCGATTCTTTCTCTGTTCACAACAGCAGTCCTTGATGATCTTCAGCGCTCATTTAGTGAGCGGAACAAGGCGAGTTGTCGAAATGTTACCTGCGACAGAACAAGAAATACACTGAATGAGTTCACCATTTCAGTCAATTAATGTGGTTCTAACTTTTAGTCTGCATGGATTAAATACTGAATACGCGACCATGCAAACGATTACCTTCAAATCATGTGGGATTGCTTGACTTTCAACTGGGATCTATTTAACTTTCAACTTAGCTACTTCTGAATGGCAGTGAAACCGTGTTAACCTTTCTCTTCCAGACGCTAGCATCAATAGAATTATAATTGTGTTCGGCTAACTTTTATGTCCGTGGATAAAACCCTAGTGTGTGACCATTCAAATGAAAGCTTATGGGCAGAACGTTCATGTGATGCTGTTGTTTTTCCATATCTTGCAAAAATAAATTTGAGATTTTTTTCACTTACTTTGTACTTCAGTTTACGGTACTACAATATTCCATACACACACCGCTCAGTACTGATTAATAAAATTGCCTCTGGATCTTTCTTGACCGAACTAATTCCCTGAAAAAACAACTCCCAGTTTCGGGGACAGGTGGCAAATGCCTCGGTAAACAAAAGACCCAATAATGAAAAATTTGTTCTATATAGTTGACACAAAGGTAATTAATGGAGGTAAACGTCCAGTAGTTATTAATAATGGTCACTAATAACTGAGTTGATATGACAGTTAAATTTAAAATAAAAACTCGTTAGCAGAACATGATGAAAAATAAAAAGATGCTACACAATAAACAAACAAAATATTCAGCTCGTACTAACATGGTATACCGGGTTGGCTCCGAGACTTAAGGGAAAAGCAAAAAGAAATTACATTGAGATCGAGGGATGAGGAATTTAAAATTTCTCCTAAGCCTCGGAGCCAAGTTCTGAATTTTGATATACCGAAATTGACCTATTATATTTCGTTCTTTCCACCGCATTTCATATATTATTTATGATTGATATTCATCATTGCCTGTGATATCCACATCTAATTTATCCTTACAATAATAGCAATACATTGTCAAGCGGACATGTGATGAGACTATAGGAGAACGGGTTAGAGCGGTTTTCAATTGACTGTCGAAAGTAATCGCTGCATTGCTTTGGTTTTACTTTACTACGCTCTGTGATTGGTTTAAAAAACTCGCGCTACATACTCAACCAATCGTATGCAAAACCAAAACCATTTTCCCCGCTTGGCGCCGGTTACGTGTATTTGCTTCGACTTCTCATTGGTTCATTATGTCGTTTACGTTCGTTGTACGGCACTCAATTGAAAACCGCTCTAATTCAAGAGCAAACACTAATTCTAAGTTACGTGTGATATGGACTCTGGGCTTTGGAACTGAAATTGCGTTTACAATGAAGGATTAAAAAGTCTTAACATGGTGTCAGAAGTTGATCGCACTGAAAGCCGCCGAAGCAATATTTTTGCCATTAGGCGAGAACCGCGTCACGTTTCTTTACCGCCGTTGATAGAAGACGTTGTATCTCTATTTTCAGTTCTGCCTGCGCGCACAGACAGGACTGATCCGTGTTATATTTGTGATGCCTACATGAGGCTATACATGAAGTTATATCCCCGTGTGTGTATTCAGTTCTTGAGAATAAACGTCGTGTGTGTTTGTTGGCTGTAGTTTTGAGCGATCTTTACACTTGGAATCCCTGTTTATTCCTCTAGAGCTAAATTGACTGAATTTAGACAGGAAAAATACTCGGTCGGGCCGGTCGCGGTGAATTAAAATTCAGATCACGCTCGAGACTGACTCATGATCCATGATGCATGTCAAAAGGTCTATTTTTGTAATCGTCTGCACAGCTGTCTGCACTCAGCAGTTAGGTTGAAGCAACTTAGGCTCTTGTACATGTAAGTCGTCCAATAGGAGCCTGAGAACTAACGAGTTCGGAAACAGTCGTAAACGATCAGTTTGCAAATATATTTACCAGAATCGTGTGCTAACAGACTCGTACCCAGTCATTATTTCAGTATTTGATTTTTGCCGAGGAGAGATTGGATGCGACCGGTAATATAAAGCCTAAATGCTGCACTTGGTCTGGTGTGTTAACGAAGAAAATTTATGAAATAGACAAAAACACACGCGCGCTTTGATTGGCTGCACGGAGAATTGGTCTATAACTCTATGGAAACATAGAAAATTACTTCGCCCTTTTATTTCATAAAAAACAATAGAAAACGTCACCCTGTGTTTCCATAGAGTTATGGTAACAATCGTGAAAACTCTATGGAAACGCTATGAAACGCAGAAACGCCATTTTTTTATATGGTGGTATGTATACTATGAACGACATGAATTACCATAACACAGCACCAATGCGCAGTTAATGACTGTCAACGATACAACGATAGTATCTTAAGGAGTTTTTAATAGCCTGTGAGCAGACATCTCTATTTCTTCCTGTGTCGGAAAAGTGCCTTTCCAACACAGGAAGAACATAGGAGACGTTATTCGCTAAAAGCTAAGGGCGGTTTTACATTTGACGGCTAATTTGTTAAAGAATGGAAAAAGGCCTTGAGCAACTTCTTAGCTCTGATAACCCTGATTGCCTTTGTGGTCAATCATCTCAAAGTTGGTCTGAAGTACATAATGGTAATTATAATGTTAATTAATATATATAGCGCTTTTTCCATGTTCATACGGTTCAAATGCGCTTTACAATTTGAACACCAAACACATGACTACATAAACAGGCCAGACGCACACACTGGGTACTACTGAGCTCTTTAACGTCACTACTTTGAACGAGAAGGTGTAGGAGTTGAATAAATTTTTATTCAGCGCCTTTCAAATGAAGTCGCAAGACCATTGAAGCATTTTGTCTCCAATTATCGAAGTCATAGCCTTGAACCTTGGAAACTTGATTTTTGGACTTTAACATGAGGTAATATGGTCTTCTTTTTCTGTTTTAATGGCTTTCTTAGGCAATAAATATTGTCAGCCTTCCTGTTATTGCAATTTACCGAACAAGCTTATTCGGAACACGCTAGCGACTTTGACGTCGAAACAAAAGGCCATTTATGTTATGGTAATATGGTTACGTGCAGAAGTATTGCAATTAATAGACAAAAAAAAATTAAATCTAGCTGATCAGAATGCCTAGCCGTGTTTATCTCTATAGCAATCCTCTGTCTTGAAACAAACTGAGTGAAATATATATAATTTGTAGAGGCTAGAAGTTTGCGCTGCTCCGTGGGTAGTTCATGGCTCACACCATACCGGATAGGTTGTTTTGCCGCTTCAGGGGTTAGCGTGAATATACCCCTTTTAAAATGGAGCATGCGATATAAACTCAGTGAATAGTGAACATCGAAGCTGAATGATAAATGCCGCTATTACAACGAAAGCATGGAATCCCAAATAACTGATCGACTATTTCGATTTATGAGTGTTAGTGCCTAAGAGGGACAGAATTGTCTCTAGACGATTAACATTGAGTTACAAAAATCCGTGTCTTTTTTGTCGGTTTTTCACTTTGGTTTACATCTTTTACGCCTCCATATATTAATTTTAATCTGACTGGTTCATAAGAAGAATTTTGGAAAAGCCATTGAGCACGGTTTACTGACGCGAAATATTCTGACCAAGTCACGTTTTGAATCATTTGTTTTTTGCGTCGATATCTATCCTCGAAGTTAAAATTATCTATTAAATCAAATACTGGAGACGCATAATTAATTCGTCCGTGTGGACGAACTTGGGCAAGTGTTTTTAGTGCGTCTGATTATGCGACCCATTATAAAGACGGGCACAAGAGACTGATTATGCGTTAAGACGAACTATCTGCTTTACGTAGTTAGTTCGTCTTGAACGACGAACTTACATTAGGGACGAACTTTTGTTTGAGACAGATAATCCGTCTGTGGTCTGCGTGGTTATGCGGCCCAGTCATAAAGACGGGCACAAGTCGGATAATGCATCAAGACGAGCTATCTGCTTTGTGATGCGTCTTGAACGACCAACTAAGGGCTTTGTGCATCTGATAGTTCGTCCTGTCTTTACATACGGACGTATAAAACAGCAGGACCTGGTTGTTCAAAGGATGGATAACGCTATCCACCGGATAAATCACTATCCAGTGGATAGCGTAGGTGGTTTTGCTAACACTTATCCACTGGGTAGTGATTTATCCGGTGGATAGCGTTATCTATCCTTTGAACAACCAGGCCCTGACGCATAATTCGTCTGGTCGGATTATGCCTCTCTACAGTATAAAAGGGCCAATATTGACTCCTACTGAAGTCACTGTATAGTCAAATTAATCCATGCATTTGTTACATCAAAAGCTATCAAATATGACGGTTTGCAATACCTCTTATTACTGAACTCGGCTTTCTCTTGGTGTCGATGCAGGACTGGTCTAAAATGAGATAAACACAGTGAAGTTATCAGAGTTATGTCGTATGATTGCTTGTGTAGACAATTGGAACGCCTAAGTGTGCTGTCGGTGAATATTCTATAAAATAATTGGTACATCAATGAATTTACCCTCGGGGAAAGTGGCGTAATTTTTCCACGTAGTGCATGTTTATTTTCGCTCCATTTATCACTCCGAAAGCTTTTAGCTTCTGTTAAAGGGGTCATCTTAGGTTACGTTGCTATTTAAAATGTTCTTTTCTTATTAAAATGATTTTATAATGACTTTTAGCTGAAAACAAACGAACTCGCACGTTTTCCTCAATTAAGCAGGCAGTAAGCAGGTTAACGACGTCGGTTTCATTAGGGAAATAATGCGTCACGTGACAGTTTTCGACCACTCGCGAGCAAGAGATAGTACTTATCACCTTATCACATTTATATTGAAAAAAAAACGTTTTATCTTTCCGAAATCTAGGCCTCAAACAGTGTATTTTCAACAGCATTGGATTGTTTTCATTTGAGGGAGACAAATTGGAATGTTTTATTTGAGGTAGACAAAGCTGTAAAATCAAATCCATTCATTCCACCATAGTTAATAGAGGGAAATGGTTATGAAGCCCGGCAAACTTCAAAGGAGCAAACAAAGAGGCCAAGATTTATCCACGATCGTGTACAATCTTTTGTTTTACGCTCATACACTATGCATGACTTACGTAATCGCAACGTTTCTATTGGTTAGTTGCTTTAACACACGTAACCACCTATTGTATTTTGTCAGCTTTTGTGCACGGTCAACCCCCCAAATAGCGAACAAAAACATATAACAAAGAACTTTGCTGGGCTTCATAACCATTTCCCTCTATTAACTATGGGTAGACAAAACTGTAATATCAAATCCACTAATTCCACAAATCTGTTCTTTTTAAAAACGCACTATTTTCAGCACTGTTAATCAACTGTCGTGTTTACTTACTGCATGCTGTGGACCAAAATAACTAAAATGTTGGCCGAGGAATATTACATTAATTAAAAAGTTAAAACGTTGGACGCAATTAAAGCAAAAATAGATTGACAACACATCATGTAAATACTGATAGCTGATTGGCTAAAAATCTTCCATGAAGAAAGTACGCACGTTGCTTTCATCAATTATTTTTTTATTATTTTTTTTCATGAAAAAAAAAACCGTTTTCGTAAGAATCAAAGGTTGCATTGAAGCGAGAACTTGCCAAATAGCAGAGGGAATTGAGGGATATTTATTTGACAAAATACTGAAATGATTTTATGTAGCTTGTTACATATTAGTCATCTCCCAGAGTTCCTGTCATCCAGGATATTGCTTCATGGATTAAAAACGTTTTTGTAAGAATCAAAGGTCGCTATGAAACTAAAAAAACTAAAAAACTAGAAAAAAAAAAAAACAACTAAAAAAAACTAAAAAAAGAAAAAAAAAAAGAAAAAAAAAAAAAACTAAAAAACTAAAAAAAAAAAAAAAAAAAAAAAAAAAAAAAATGAAGCGACAACTTGCCAAATAGCAGGGAGAATTGGTTTTATTCTAATAAAAAATATATACTACATTAAGCCAGTATAGCGATCGCTAGCGAAACATGTCATGTAAAATAGATTAATTCGAAGAAGGTTTTGTATTATTTGAGCTGTATGTTTACGTTTCCAAAGTTATTAAATTGCTCGAATATTATCCTTTCGTGTTGCTGTTCTGTGTTACCAAAAATTTGATAAAAATGTCGATGTCTTAATTTTAAAAATAAAATCTCCCGAACTTGAGGTCAACATGCATACAATTCCTGAAAGGGTTTCATTATTACGTGTCTGTGTGCGGACCAATCACGTTTGAACGAATCTTGGCAGGCTACTCGTTGGTTTCAGGTTAATAAAACATTATTAAAAGCACAAACCTTAAGTAAAGAACCTAGCGTTATAATTTTTTCCAAAAAGTAGTACATTTTATGCCTCGTACGCTGATTACAATTTTTAAAAATCTAGAAAGTGCAAATGATTTAATCGCATTTGTCAATTTTAGAAATTTGGTATCAGGCACGATCACGAACTGTTTTACATGTGTAAATATAAAAATGTCTGTTCTTTGTTTACAACACTTTGGCAGTGTGGTTCTCGGTCGTGTTCTGTTTGATCAGTTGAGAAAATATATAAACGTGTGCTTTTCAGTGCAAATTACAATTTCCGTATTTTCTTCACGAATTGGATCACGTTGAATGCACCCGCTCGTATGACGTTAAAATGATTTTTCGTTAAAAAAAAAAAAATAATAAAAAAGAAATTCCCGTTTTTCCCCCGCGATAAGTCGTACACTACTAGATTAATTGTTTTCTCATCTTCGTACCAAGAAAAAATTAATAAAAATGGAAGAGACATGCATGTTGTAATGGATTATCTACAGATGCAGAAACTAATCAAATGAAAAATGATAACACAGGAGTCCTTTTCCAAAGATTTCGTCACCGAATTGTACCAGCGTTTTGTAAGAACAGTTCAGAGAACAGTTAAATTAAAATTGATTACCAAAACAAAACCTTTAAATCCACGAAGGCATTAATGAAAGTTAGCTGAACAAGCGATGTGAGTGATGTAAATATATTAAACTTCCAAACAACGTATTCTTGCTTACCAAAGCTACTGGCTCCAAATCACATATACTCCACGTCTTGCAAGATCTAGATGAAATATACTATCCCTCAGTGTGGTTTACCAAAATGCTTGGGATAAACCAAAATCTCAGTAGTAGTTTGGAGACAAAAAGCGTCTGTGTACTTGAGAAAATCAATAAGGCAGGTGAATTTGACAGCCCCAGTTTCAATTAAGGGTGACACCAATCCCAAAATGCTTTTATGGAGAACAACGTTGAAAAATAAATATAAGCCATCAGTGACGTCATTAAGTAATTTTTAATACATTATTCGACTCGGCTCTTTACAATTAACTCGTGAGTGATACTAATGTTATAATGTTAAAAATTTTGATCAAGGTAAATTTAACAGAAGGAAGGTATTTAAAGATGATTTCCAGTCCGTACTGCGCAGTCTCAGGGTTTGTTTTCATTTTTGTTTTGAATTCGTTGATACCGTTCCACTTCGGTGATAGCCAGCTGAACTTTTTGAGTCCGACATTACGGGTCGTTACGTTCAGGAATGCTCGATGAGCTGAAACGTCGGTTTGGGATAACGCCGAGGTTCTTCTACTCGCTATTATTGTTTGGAAAGGATATCTGGCGTTAATAATGAAGAAAAAAGTAAGATTGTCCCGGAATTTTTATTTTGGCTAGTAAACATTCTTTCGTATGAGACTCATATATATTAAAATTAGTAGAAATAAAACGAGGGACACGCCCTATGCGACACATGGCGCCCAAGGGATCCGTAAGTAAGTAAACCGATACGACGACACAACTTCCAAATCAGTTCAATCAATCAGAATTACATATAATCCAGCTCACAAATTTGTCCGCCATTTTTAATATTTCTGTATACCTCGTACATTATAATACAGACAGTTTGTAGTACTAGCAAGACTCGAAATAATTTAGGAGTAAGTCGAATAAACTCAGCTATTTCTTTAGAGAGCCGAATTCGAAACTCTAGTAATACAAAGCTTATAATACAGGCTGCGAAATTTCTGAACGGTGATTGGTTCGAACGAGCTGTATTTATCTCAAATACTGAAATACTTACATGTAGAAATTACAGTTTCCAAATATGGCAAGTGTAACAATTGACTCTAAGAAAAAAAAAAAGATGGCGGACATTTCTATTGTTTAGCGTGTGGACTAAAGTGGGCATTTCAACGAGATTATCTGTCAAAGTGTCCAAAAACCTACGAATATTGAAAGCAAAAAACTTTTGTGGTATAACTGAGCTAAACAAAGCATTCCATTACTTAAACGTTTCAAAACGAAGCTCCAATGATATCTGTGAAGCTACGATCGTCGTGTACTCGGGTAGGATATTTGCCTTGTATTATAAACAAATAATAGCATGAGTTGTACGTAGTATTTGTATAGGAAATCGTATGAACGCGAGTGCAATTCGTGATTTATGGGCACGAGTGATGTTTTGAAAGTTCTCAAAATTGCACGAGCCTTTAGGCGGAGGTATGTTTAGGCGAGTGCTATTTGAGAACATTCAAAACATCACGAGTGACCATAAATCACTAATTGCACGAGCAGTTCATACGATTTTTTGTTTATAATATTGTCAACAAAATTTTGCTGCGGCCATCACGCTACTCTGCACACGAAACGCTTCACTAGTTTCCAGAGTGTTCACATGTTTTATTTGAACGCGCAGGCAAACCAAGCGTGAACTTTTTGAAAGAATTACAGTACTATAGTTTAGAAAATATTTAACCATTAACTTGAAAGCTTATTTCAATGCCATTAAGCGGCAAAAACGTCTCTACTTGTCCGGTACCGTTTATCACAATTCCGTATTGCACTCTATAACCTATTTATGCACTCATCATTGACCAATCAGAAGCTGCATATTTTGTTGAGTATACTATAAGGAATAATACCGGCTCGTAATATTTCAAAATTGTCCAAAATATCACGAGCCGCTTCGGCAATTTTGAAATATTACTCGCGGTATTATTTCCAAATACTACTACAACTCATGCTATTATCTATACTAATTAACTGCATCGGATTTTGTCGTACTTAAATTGATCTTTAATCGCTCAAATGTAGACAATTTCCGTTGAACTTTCTGGAGGCTTTGAATATCTCTAAATCGGATACATAAAATTTCCCTTCGATTTACTCGCGTAAAATGATTCGTGTAGCCAAGATAGTTGATAAACATGAACGTTTAGATACATTCGTGTCGTAGGCTCGATACAATATTCGCGTCAGATCTGTATGGGATTTACAATGGTTCGCCTTCGGGCCCATACAGATCTGCCGCTCATATTGTGTCTATCACATAAAATCCAAGTTAGTTTATGTTACAGAATGAATAGAAATGTGCTGCTCATAATCCTATAAATATTTATTGCACTTACTGATAAATATAAGCGGCAGTAAAAGGGAGATAAACGCGACGAAATAAAATTCTGTTGCAATGCTTGGCCTGGGCCATAAGGTATGCATCGTTATTTAAAACAACTGTATCATGCATGACCGGTCGGTGAATATCACTTGGTCAAGATCTATTACTTCCTAAAGTGATACAAAGGTCCTCATAAATATATAACCCCATGGCTAGACTAAGATATTGGTTTTTAATTTATCTCATTTTTAAAAAGATTACGCGGGCAAAGATAACTAGCAATATTTCGTGAATTTGGATTTAATAGAATAATGGGGTAGATTTTTTTTGTACAAATCTGTATCATTCATGATTTCTTTCTGTAACCTTTTGGCCAACTTTTACAAATCTTTATTTATTTATTATTTACTAACAACTAGCAGTGAATATTTTTTAGATCGGGTCTCGCAATATATGTAATCTTTCTTGCAAATAAAATTAAACCTAATATTGTTTAGCAAAAATGTAATTACTTCCCAAGCACCTACTGTACTGCAGTTGACATATTTACAGTTGGCATGCACAGAGAGGGTAATGTCAGGAATACATGAAATACAATAGAACTTCAATAAAATAGAACTACAAAAATACATTTTCAGGCTTCCTTTGCAATTAAATTGCAATACAACTGTACTGATTATTTCTTCACTTCCCACTGATGTCCGAAGTACAGAAATATATACAGCTGTTTCGAGAAAGGTTGTCGGAAAAAGCGCACGCGACAATCCCGAAAGGTATTGTGGGTAGTTTTAAGTTCACGGTTCCTTGACTTCAGCATTTCAGGTCAATCTGAGAAAATGGCACGAGACACCATGGAAGTATGTTTGCGAGTGCTAAAAGAAAGCAACAAAAGTAGGTTCGACAGCTACAGTGTCAGGAACGTACCTTGCTGATCATATCCCAGATTACCTTTCGGGATTGTCGCGTGCGCTTTTTTCCGACAACCTTTCTCGAAACAGCTGCATGTTTTCATTCATATTTATCACGTTTCATATTTATTAAGTTTTTTTATGTGAGCACTGAAACTAAATTTCAAAAAATACAGCCAGAAATTCAATTTGAAATCCAATTAGAAGCCTTGGGGCAAAGCTTAAAAAGCGCCTTTTAGTAAATAACATTTTAATTTCAAAATTGACTTTATTTGTAAAGTTTTTCATATACTCAACTCGCTAATTAAAATTTTAATTTCGAAGAAGATTCGGTAACTGATAATTTCTCTCAGAAACGGCGAAGCCAAAAATTCACATCAAAAATTTACTCTGTCTTTAATTTTTGGCTACCCAAACTCTCTGGTCGGCTGAATTGTATTTCTGAGACGACATTTAGAGATCTGAATTAATTTTGTGAGAACTGTAATAATTACCTCGATTTATGAACTGGATTATATATAATATGACAAGTGATGCAACTGAATACTAATGAAGTCATATGAGCCATAGCACGTCCATGATGGAATACAATTTTTGGAAAAACTGATTTCACTGAAAGGTATCCTAGTCAAACGTTTTCCACATTGTAGAGCATTTTTATCCTTGTCAATTTTTATCCATCTTCATTTCAATGTAAAACCATAATTACATGTTCGGTTTCCTATGATTTGTCATGGTTTGGAACTTAGCTTCTAGATACAAATTATAGGGAAATATATCAATAGGCCTTATGTGCACCACTTGGCATAAAGAGCCACTTCAAAAGGGGTATAACAACATTATTATTATTTAGCGAATAAAAAAAAAACAGACCCGCTGTTCTTACCGATCTTTTCATCACATGAATCACTGTAACATCAACGATACACTGGGTTCTGAGAAGACCGTGACCAACGCAAACGGATAATCCACTGTTGCACGTGCACGTACATTCTAAACACTGCTCATGCGTCCTTTATCGTAAAACGTTGCTACTTTACATCAACAAGAGGAAATTGTTTTAAGTGTGTTTACATTTATTTTCGTGCCCTCGAACTTTCCGTCCCCTCTTTAATCTGAAAATAGAGTGAGTGATAGCATTTATAACTAATTGGAATCGCTTTGATGTCATCGATTGCAAAGTTGCGCCAATTGGGTCAGGTTTGAGAATTTTAGTTGTCACACACTGAACAGTTTGTAGGTGGCGATTGGCTCAGGTCTGAGCTCGAATATTAGTTTTCATGAATGGCTGATGTTGAGATCTTCAGATACGTGTCTATTTTTGTGTGTGCCGTCTCAGGACCGGATAAACACCGTAGCTATCAACTGTAATACCAAAAAAAAAAAAAAAACCGCAAAACTCTCAATTTTGAAATATACACAAATAAACCATTCAAGGTTCGACATGACAACAAATTTGTGATATCTAATCTCCTGTTGGGAAAATCGGAAATATATTGATTTATGCATGTCACGATTAAAAAAATACATTTCCCAGAATTGTCGGTTTTTGTAAAAATAAAAATAAAAACTCTAAGAAAAAGAAGAAAAATCTGAAATGTGCTTAAAATAGGAAAACATTATTTTTGGATTTTCTACACTTCTGTATAAATTAAATAATACTCACTACTTGGCTATCTGACATATTAAAATATTGATGTCGGAAGTTGGAAAAAAAAAAAAAAAACGTTCAAAGGAAAATATAATTTGTTCGATCTAACTTACAATATTGAAAATATTTATTTTGTTTAAAACACAATGATTTTAGTAAATCATGCTGAGCACAACATGAGTTACCAGAAGCATAACGCATAAAGTGATCCTGAATATATGGTACAGTACACAGGAAGCAATTATAAATTCTGATTTTTAATGTGTCTGATTTTTGATGTGTCATATCTACGGCAAGGAATCGAACTGAAAATTGTCAACCTATCTCCGTTTTTTCCAAAAATTACTCCATAAAATAAGGTTAATTTAAGGAAGTTTTACAATTTAAAGAATATATAGTGTGTGAGAATTGCAACATCTAGAACTAGAATCACTTTTGTTAAAACCTTAGGAGGTTCCACATTTCATGGCAGCTAGCCGTTAAATACGGTTTTTATCAGTACTACAAATGATATTATCACTTACACTAATTGAAATACGTTTAATAATAAGTTTTGGAAAACTTTATTTCCATTTCATATATTTTTATATTTTGTAAACCACTTTTCTCTCTTTGGGAAATAATTCACGTATTTTCATGGTTGTATAAATGCAAATCGTACAGTAATCTTACTATAGACGTGCTCTTCTCTGGCAATTTTTTTTTTGCTAAATGTTGCCTTCCAGTTATTTTGATAGAATGTTTTGATATGAGACCTACTGTCTCTCGGAAAGATAAATAGATAAACCGAGTATTAAATTAATTATTATAATATCTACCAATGAAATCCATTGACATCTTAGAACATTTCTTATATCATATACCTTTGTTTCGACTTTGTTATCTAACTTTTTTCTCCATTAATTTAAACGAATTTAGGACACAATGTTATCATGGGAAAGAAGTAGCTAGAAATGATAGTATGTTTTTTTCTGTAATATTATCATTTCTTTTCATCCGGGATTTGCCACTTGGCTCAAAATGAAGATTAAGTAACATTTCTGACGTATTTTGTATGCTTGATTTTAATTAAATTTTCTTCATTAGAATACACATTTTACACGGACATGAAAATGTTAAAATTAAGATATGTTTTCTAGAGATTTTCATTGGATTTTTTTCTTCTCAACGTAGTAGAGTCTGGCGCGGCGCGGCGCAGCGACAACAACTGCATGTAACAACTATATTTCCACCATATGCTCTGACTACAAGAAGAACTGCGATTCCCGGATGATGTGACTGGCTACTGAGGAGTCTTCCCTACTGCGTATGATGCCGGCAACCTTTGAAGAACTAGGGCAGGGTTGTTTTTCGATTCGTTCTTTCAAAATGTTATGAGGCACGTACACAAAACATTTTTCAAAGAATAGCTAACTAAATTACGTCTTAAACACAAATGGTAAATATTTGAAATTCAACTCATTATAATTATTACGTGTACGGTGGAATCCCGATTTCTCAAACCCTCGATTTCTCAAAAACCCCGATAACTCGAACCGAAAGTCGTTTCCCGCCTTGTATTTGTTTCACTGTAATTTTATCTCCGATATTTCGAACTCTCGATTTCTCGAACCAAGTTTCGTTTACCTTGGAGGTTCGAGAAATTTGGATTCCACTCGGCTGTACTGTTTTATGGTCACCTTTCGGCTACTGACGGCGTTTTCAACATAAACTGTATGCATTAAAGAACTCAGATGATCGAATTCAGCGTGATACCACCTTTACTGACCTCGTTGCCCTTGGAAGTATATCGCGAGGATTAGTGCCTGAATGAACTCTCGATCAGCAATATGTTGTGTATTAAACACAATGTTTCCACACTGTTTACCGGCGTATATTGACAACCTTCCTTTTCTTTGATATTCTTTAGACAAAATATGTTTTTGGAATATTCCCGAAAAGTGTCCAAATGCTGTAGTTCTCGTTATCAATCTTGTTTTGTTCGACACCCACGTTAAGATATGAAAAAATGGAAAATAAATTAAGCTTTTAGTTGCAGCTGCATGCGAAGTGAAATTAAAAACTAATTCTTTGTTCATTTTCAAAACTGACACTGGTCATGTATTTATATGTAAATGTACCGTAGGCCACAATATAAAAGGTTCTAGAAAAGCTATTTATCTAAAGAATAAAGCATTCAGGATATACATAATAACCTTTTATTAGAAAACTTTAAATTTTAATTCTGTTACTGAACACAGTAAAAGTGATCCCGCCTAGTTGATGATGATTTTTGTTATTCTCATCACCTGTTTGACTTAGGTATTGATACTGTAAAGTGAGAACTTAGGTTTCGATCAACTATATATATATTCTGGAAAAGTGTGCCGTAATCTTGTTACTAGGGTAAAATAAATTAACAAGGAAACTATTTTCTTGCAGTCGCAAATACTTATATCATTTTTTTGCGAAACAGTTTCTTATAGGAAAATCTTTATTCCCCGTTCAATTGTAGATTAAGTCACTTTTGCATTTAATCAGTAAATATGCAATAATTAAACTACAAGGCTAAAAATAAAACTCTCAGCAAGGAAAATTTCATTTTTAAGACTTTTGATGTGCTTTATGATGTGACGAGGAATTTCATGATCAGGCAAGTTTACTACACGAATTTTTATTGTCTCGATCGATTTTCACAGAAAATGTTTTCGAAAATGTAGTTGCGCGACAAAAAAATTATTACGTTTTTTTCCGGCTTTAAATTTGGAAAATCTCGAGAACAAGTTAGCATGCAGTTCAACACAGACTTAAATCAAAATGAAAGCCATAGGAGATATGGCCAGAAGTCTATAACCGAGTTGTAGACCTCTGATATGTCACAATGTTCTGGAATATGCCAACTGGATTCTCATATCGTTTTTCTTATGAATTGTAAAAACGTAATTTAATATCTGCATATTATTGTCATATGAGAGTTAATGGCCTCCTAAAAACACCTGTCCTGTCTTTCTTCCTTTGTCGGTCGGTCAGAAACAAATTGACATTGATATCGAAAATTTGGTGTGGAGACATCCTTCAGACAATAAACACAGGAAATAATATATTTAATGTATTGGGATTGTATCAGCGACAACGAATACAACGACTGTAAGGATTCCGTGAATAGAGACAGTGTAGAGAGATCTTAGAAAATTTAAGCGTCTCTAACCCATGGAGTTAAGTGTCAAGAATCCTTATCCAACAAATGACGGATTTTTTACTGTCAAAAATGCGTCAAACGGGTATTAAAATCTCAGACCGCAGTGGATGGAAAGCTAATCCGTCCGTCAACCGACAAAATGCTATATTTGGAACCTTTCATTGCTGCCATGTTCAAAGTTGAAAAACATTCACTCATATTGAAAAATAAACAGTACCACATGAAAGTACTGCTCAGTAGCTTTCATTTGAATGGTCACACACTAGGGTTTCACGTTAGAACCCACCTTGTACAGCATAATAAACAGTAGAACATGAAAGTAATGCTCGATAGCTTTCATTTGAATGGTCACACACTAGGGTTTCACCCACGGACTTAAAAGTTAGAACCACCTTACAGTGAAGATGACGCTACCGTTGCCACTCGACAAAGTTTTTGATTAATTTTTGACATCTTTTTGACAACTTTGATGGGTGCCACATTTGAACTAGACTAGAAACTAAACCATTAAAATTTCACGACTCCGCCTCCAACACCTTGGGTTTTGATTGGTCAAGTCAAACGGAACCCATCCGAAAGTCGTCAAAAAGTTGTAAAAAAGATGTCAAAAATTAATCGAAAACTTTGTCGAGTGGCAACGGTAGCGTCATCTTCACTACTTTCACTGTAATTTGTACAACATAATAAACAGTACCACATGAAAGTACTGCTCAATAGCTTTCATTTGAATATATGGTCACACACTAGGGTTTCATCCACAGTCCGTTCAAAGTGAGAACCACCTTGTACAGCATAATAAACAGTACCACATGAAAGTACTGCTCAATAGCTTTCATTTGAATGGTCACACACTAGGGTTTCATCCACAGACTTAAAAGTTAGAACCACCTTTGTACAGCATAATAAACAGTACCACATGAAAGTACTGTTCATGCAATAGCTTTCATTTGAATATATGATCACACACTAGGGTTTCATCCACAGTCCGTTCAAAGTGAGAACCACCTTTGTACAGCATAATAAACAGTACCACATGAAAGTACTGTTCATGCAATAGCTTTCATTTGAAAGTACTGCGCGGCAGTAGATTTCAGTTGAAACACTGGTTGCAGTCGTTGCAGGGACAGTCCGATGATGGTCTTTGATTGGTTTATTTTCTTATTTGGTAGCAGGGACTAGCTGGGACTAGTGCAGTGAACAGTTCACACGAGGGGACAAACACAATTTGAGGGGACAAGTCCCGGGACTGAATCCATGGGACAAGTCGCAGATACCAAAGCAGTTATTAGAATCAAAGTTTGAACTTGGAGTAGAGTATTATTATTTAGACTCTAAAAATTGAGATGCAAAAGGGAGAGAAAAAAAGGAAACCAACCAGTGTAACTTAAAAAAACCCCTGTAATAATACAATTATCCATGCAAGTACAATGAAAACATTTTTCACTTTCATTTCCTAGTTGGATAACACAAACGGCGTGCGACAATTGGCATGACAGTGCTGGTACCTGCTTTATACTGATTTGTCTGAAGACTTTGACAGCCTATCTACCAATCAAAGATGGGTCACCTTGAGCTCAAGGTATTGTTGTATTTAGCATTTTCATCTTTATACTCTCGAGACTTCTAATGTTCATTTTAAAAGAGCTACTTCACGGATGGCGCATCTTGAAAAAATTGGCCAATTTTTTCTAGTTCGCCATGATTTGCAATCCTTCTTAATCTTCTCCATACTCAACCATCCTTATTCCTGTTTGGTTTATAATTACCTCTTGGGTGTTTTACTACCTTAGTAAAAAAGTATTTCAAATACTTTCATCACCTTCAAACTGAAGAAAGCCTCAAGTTGAGCAAGTTGAGGCTTTCTTCAGTTTGAAGGTGATTTTGCACTTCGCAAAAATGACTTTCAATATCGTGAGATAGCTCAGTCCATAAGACTGCAGAGCTTCAATCTTGGTCTAATTTCCTTGAAACACATTCACTTAATGTGTATTCACACCTCCTTTCCCCCTCTCAATGTTGGCAACTGACAAAATGCACTCATGTACCAGTTCTCAATTGTCCTGTCTACATTTTACATGGGGGATTGCAAGATGTGTCAAAAACGAAGTGTTCCAACAATTACGATCAGAATTGCTTGTTTTGTGTTTCATAGAGCGATTTTCAATGAGTATCGAAAGTAATCCGAAATTGGTTTTGCTTTACTACGTTCTGTGATTGGTTTAAAAAACTCGCGCCACCTACTCAACCAATCAGATGCTTAACCAAAACCAATCATGGTTTTGGTTTTGGTTTTGGTTTTACGACACTCAAATGAAAACCGCTCTATTGTTATGTTTAGAGAGTTTTAAAGGTAATTCCATCGAAATAGAAGTTACACTGGGAAGTTTCTGAAACTTTCCCTAGTCGAACATTGTGATGTAATGTTTCAAAATATAGAATAAAAAGAATAGGTCACCAGCCCCGCGAAAGAGATATAATCGACTAAAATACCTCATAATTCCTTACAAAATCAACCAAAAACACGTATTTTTTCACGTTTTCAGTGATTATTAATTTTCCTGCACTGAGAATTGGTCTATACTCCTTGTATAGAAAGAAGATGATTACTAGACTTAAATATGCGAAAAAAATGATAGGTCACCACGCTCGTTTACGAGAAAACAATCATTTACCTCTCTGGCGAGCATAGCCACAATGAAAAAGCCGCCATGTTTTTAATGTGCGCGCGCTAATTACGCGCGAAATTATGCGCAGAAAGGATGCGCAGTGCAATACTAAGGAATGACCTTAATTGTAATCAGTATAAGGCCAATCAGTTTTGTAATGCAAACTTCCGTCCAATAAGCCATGACCCTCCACTGACTCGAAAATACTCCACCCTTGAAATCTCGGACGAGAAAACCCCAATACTGTTTTAATTAAGCTAAATGTTGGTAGAATCACTAGCAACCTATGTGGCATTTTGAGTGTTGTGGTAATGGATCCCTAAAAAGGGTTCCCTCATGAACATTGATACACGTAAAGTTATCAATGGATAAAAGGAGTGTGTGTGGTAGGGTGGATGTTGTGAGAAAAATTAACCAAACAAATAATAAATAGTTAGTTTAAAAATAAAATTAAAAAAATATATATATATAAATAAAAATAAATAAATAAATAAATAAAAATAAAATATTTCGTTAAAAGATGTATATAAATATCGTCCGATTTTAAAGCCTCCTACTGTCAAGCTTGTTTTCCATTTTATATAGTTACAGTATGTTCAGAGAGTTAGTGCAACGAATTTGTAATGTAAGCCAACCTAGTTTTGAAACGTAAAATCTAAGCCCCCTCCTAAAATAAACCCTCCCAGGAAATAAAGCCCACCAAAAAATCATTTTGAACAAAACCTATGATAAGCCCTGGGCTTATATTCGTAATTTTGCCGGTATTCAATTTACGGTGGCACTCTCGGTTTTACGAAAAACCGCATTTCCTGCGATCGATTCGCAAAAAAATAGCGCGCGCTGGGACTGCTTTATAATACCACCAAGAAAATCAGTACAGTTTTTTAAATTATCTTTTTGTCAACTGGATGAAAGGTTTCCAAATGATGTCAGTTGTTTTCCAAGTTGAGCCGATAGTAGTTGCAATTATTTTATGACATTGCCTGTCGAAGGAAACATTACCTACGTGGAATAAGGTATTATTTTTTCATGCCGACGTCAAATTCAAAAATCCAATTCGCTTTTATGGCCGCAGTTTCAAGTCAATTGTCGGGGGATGTTTGATCTTCTCAGATCACGAGAAGCATCATGTAATTTTGGAAACCGCTGCAGCTAACGAGAAAATAAGACGGCAGTAGATGATCAACACACTGTAGTTTTAATATACACTGGAGAGAGTGAATATACTCATGATATTTTGCCATCGATTTCAAAAAATTCATTTCAAAGTTTTCAGTGGCCACAATTATTCTAACAAGGCAAGGGAAAGGAAAGTCTTAGAATGGACAGTAAGTGAATTCTTTTGAGCTAATATTTATTAAAAATATATATGCAAGTTTCCATCCTTTGTCTCGTCTATAATCACTTCTCGACATCAAATACGAGAAGAGATAAGATGCTTGTATTTATAATTGGCCATTGATAAAGTATTTATTGCACGGTATGACGTAGGAAAGTCAAAATAAGTACGGATCATTCAAACTTGTCAACAGCATAAGGCGCTGGTTTCCCGCGGCACATGCATGATTCTCCACATCGTTGTTATGTCTTGTTGTTTTAATGGTAGGGTAAAATAGCACAGAATTGATAACGTATTTATTGCACGGTATGACGTAGGAAAGTCCAAATAAGTAGTGATCATTCAAACTTGTCAACAACATAAGGCGCTGGTTTCCTGCGGCACATGCATGATTCTCCACATCGTTGTTGTGTCGACTTGTTGTTTTAAAGGTAGGGGAAAATAGCACAGAATTGATAAAGTATTTATTGCACGGTATGACGTAAGTGAGACCAAATCTGAGTACTGATCATTCAAACTTGTCAACAACTGACAGAGGACCTCCGTTCAGCTCGTATAAACGGATAAGACTGGCCATTGACATGAAGTACCTCAAATCAAATATCAAAGAAAAGTATATATTTTTGAAACGTTCGTGTCAATTTAAGTGTGTTGACGCACGTATCAGCTCTGTCTGCGTTCAAAATGTTTTTCCATTAGAAGGAAATTTAATTTTCTGAGAGTAGCTTTACGTAGCAACGGAGTTGTGCTACTGGGAATGTCAATACTTTTAAACTCCTGATTTCCTTTAAAAAAGCATTCAGTCCGGGCCATCGGCGATACACGAAAATCGACCGCCGAATTTAACGTTTCACTCCCAGAGTCAACTTTGTGGCCATTTTATCAAGCTCTCACTTTTCAGAGGTTTGGCAATGAAACCCTAGTGTGTGACCATTCAAACGAAAGCTATTGAGCAGTACTTTCAAATGACGCTGTTTGTTTTGCAAAATGACATTCAAGATTTTTTCCTCAGTTTTTCATGTGGTACTGTTTACTATATGCTGTACAAGGTGGTTCTAACTTTTAAGTCTGTGGATCATGAAACCCTAGTGTGTGACAAGGTGTTGCAGGGATGAGCACTAACTTTTAATGTGTCACCATTCAAATGAAAGCTATTGAGCACTGTAGAAGGTGGATTCTAACTTTAATATGGATGAAATTCTAGTGTGTCACCACTCATATGAAAGCTATTGATTAATACTTTCATGTGGTGCTGTTTATTATGCTGTACAAGGTGGTTCTAACTTTTAAGTCTGTGGATGAAACCCTAGTGTGTGACCATTCAAATGAAAGCTATTGAGCAATACTTTCATGTGGTGCTGTTTATTATGCTGCTGTTTATTACAAGGTGGTTCTAACTTTTAAGTCTGTGGATGAAACCCTGGTGTGTGACCATTCAAATGAAAGCTATTGAGGAGTACTTTCATGTGGTACTGTTTATTATGCTATACAAGGTGGTTCTACCTTTCGAGTGTGTGGATGAAATCCTAGTGTGTCACCACTCATATGAAAGCTATTGATTAATACTTTCATGTGTTGCCAAATTTACTGCATGATTGTTTTCTGTTTTCAATTTCGCCGTAACCCTGGGCTGGTCGGTCTTTCAAAACTACAGCGGTGTTCAACTAAATACAGTAGAGATAATTGAAAACACTTTCTGTATCAAACTGGGATATAACCGAGATGGTTCATATTATTTTCATTTTCAAATGTAGAGATATTTTGTTCATACAAACTAAATAGTTTCTAACAGTAAAAAAATCAAGGTCACAACATTCGAAATGAACACCGGCCAAACAGGTTGTACAGGTAAAGTTAGACTTGTTTTCCTTTCTTTTCTTTGTATGTGAGGGACTAGATGAAAAATGAATATAAATGCCACTCACCTTGGAAGCTCATGAAAATTTATAAGCCGGTTTTGCTACCTTGATTTTTAACTCACTGGTAGCTATATCTTGACTGTCTGTCTTGGCGAAAGTTGGCTCCTTTAGGTTCACGCACCACAAGGTGAAATGTGAAATTTTTTGTTATAAGTTCTTAGCTTTTATACTGATCGACAACCCACTCACTTGTTAATTAATTTCTCTTCTTAAAATGCAAACATCTCAGGGAAAGCAAATCAAGGGCGGTCGAGAGGATTTTACATCAAGGTAAACACTCGAAAAGATTTATTGTGGGATATATATCATGTCAATTCTGTAATCTTTCGCGTCTAATTGCGATTGTCTTGTTTTAAAAAGTATCAGCCTTCGCGCACGCAATACCCCAGTGTTGAAATTCTCGTTATCTTGTTCAAAAATATATTTACCATGATAAGTTCTTGAAAAATTTAACGTTATGACTATCATTTTCGTGAATTTAAAAAATATTATTTTTATAGAATATTTTTCTTGCTATATCTTTTGAGGGGGTAGCTGATACGCCAAAACAAATTTCCTCCGCAGAGCGCAAAATAATATTTTCAAAGAGGAAATTACAGAATGATTTTTGAAATATATCATTGAAGCTTTACAAAATTAAGCTGATTTATCGACAAAACTTCTTAAATCCAACAAAGGAGGCATCGAAAACATTTTGAATTATAGTATTGCATTAAAATGTTTTGTTGATGGAACTTCCAGTTGTTTTCGCTATTTAGAGCTTTAGCTAGCTTTTAGTGAAGAGAGATAAAAACTTTCAGCAAAAAAACAAACAAGATGTTGTTGAGTCATTGTTAAAAACCATCGAAGAGTAATTAAGGTTTCATAGTTTCGTTTCGAACATGACTCGCGATCGATATCTTTATAATACATTTTCCTTTAAAAAAAATCAAGAAAAATGTGTCCACATGAAAATTCTTAAACCGTCGCTCTTCACTTCCTCTTGTACTGGATTCAGTGATTTTTAAAAATCACATAACTGTTTGTTTTTGATAATTTGGCAAAATGAAATTCAAGAATTTTCCTCAGTTTTGAACTTAGCACTCTTGGGAGTGAAAGCCTTTTTCTAGCTTGCGTAAATGTCAAGTGCAAAGGTCATACTTTACATGACAGAGAGATAACGTTCTATGTTTTCCGCATACTTTGGCCTTATAACTTAATCCGTCATCAGAACTAGAAGCACTTGTTAAAAACGCCATCACGCAGAATACTTTGTAAATAATCAAAGTTTATTCTAAAGACATTGGAAAGACACTCAGACGAACGAATGCCGGATTTCAGTGAAGATAGTTCAATAAACGATCACCGAGACAAACACATGTCACGTGATTTCACTCGGTTTGACCTCTTAAAACGCATGCGTTCGAAAAATGAAAGCAACTGAAAGTAAATATAAACTATATTTGAGGCATATGAATTAAAAATGAAGCCGGCATTTCTTTTGCAGAAAAAAAAACGTAAAGGTATTACGTGACAAAGGGATATAAGCCACAGTGCATTGCCTCAAACGCCATTAATAAATTCGTTATCAAGCAATTAATCACATATTGCTTTGCCGTTAAAAAATCCGGTGAAAAGGAACAATGTATCGGTCGCTGTATGCTTTATGCTCTTATAACCAGTCGTCCTGAGATATATAGATAATCGAATCTGCCCCGAAAATATCGCAAATTTAAGATCAAAATACGGGGGTCACTCTCTATTTATGGATAATGTGTACCCCATTTTCTTTATTAAATCCTTATGAATATTCTCTCCTCGGTTATTAGTTATATCACTTACTGGATTAAAACAATACACACTACAGAAATGCATTAGTCTAAATGCGCTTTTGCGTTTTGCCTTTGCGCTCACACTTTTGAAAATATTTTAATTTCGAGATTCGCCAAGAAATCCTCTTGAAGATAAGAAGGTTAACGGGTTTAAAAAGCCGCCACGATGCTTGTTATTAATGAGTATCGTAAAACCAAAACAAAAACCAATTACAATGGCCAATCACAACAAACGTATACAACACAATGAACCAATGAGAACTCAAAGCAAATACACGTATCCGGCGCCAAGCGCGGGAAAACGCGCGTGACCAAGTCGTGATTGGTTTGGTTTTGCATCTGATTGGTTGAGAAGGTGGTGCGAGTTTTTTTAAACCAATCATAGAGCGCAGTAAAGCAAACATTGAAAGCAGTTCCGCGATTAATTTCAAAACCGCTCTAACCACGCAAATAAAACCTGTGAGAGAGCTACGTCATAATAACGTTCTCTTGATGATATTATAGCCGCGTCCGATTTGCGTTTATAATTACAAATGATATATTTATTATTCTTTGTGAATTCGAGTTCGATTCCAAATGCAATATAAATAATATTCATTTTGAGCTCAAAAGCGAGTCGAAATTGGCGTATTAAAGTAAAGGACTATAAATCGAAACGGCATTTTTATGTTTGGGGGATGTATAAAAATAATAAATACAATGGTGAATCTTCGTAAGGCAAGACAGTTTAAAACGAGACGAAACAGTTTGTGTTTAAAAAAAAGAATCGAACGCGAACTTGTAGTTGTGGCGTGTAACTTCGCGTTATATTTGCTGTCTGCTGTAAGACTGATTCTTCGCTGACTGTAGTTTATAATTTCCACAGTGATTTTGACGAACACTCCGGTCTGTAAGCCGTCAAGTAGTCAATAAACTAAAGCTCAAAAGCGAGTCAAAATTGGTGTATTAAAGTAAAGGACTACAAATCGAAACGGCATTTTTATGTTTGGGGGATGTATACTGAAATAATAAATACAATGGGAATCTTCGTGGGGCAAGACAGTTTAAAACGAGAAACACTTTGTGTTAAACAAAAGAATCTAACCGTAGCTGTAGCGTGCCTAAGTTCGCTTTATATTTTCTGTCTGCTGTTAGACTGATTCTTCGCAGACTGTAGTTTATAATTTCCACAGTGATTTTGACGAACACTCATCTGTAAGCCGTCCAGGACGCATTTTGAAACCTTCCAAGGCCCGATATGATAAACTCAATCAATTTTAAGCCGTCAGGTAGTGAACGCATTTGAACTGAACAGCGTTCAAATAAAACCGTCCAGGGAGTTTTAAACCTTCGTTCAAACGTTCTAGTCCATTCCAGACCGAATTAAATTTTTACTGTATGTGGTAGTGGTTGTTGAAGAGGGAGGAATACCGGAGAAACCGCCCAGAGAAAAAAAAATTCGTCGTACAAAGAAAGAACCAACAACAAGCACAACTTACCTTCGAAAGTACATATAGAGCCCAGGCCGCAACTGGTGAGAGGCGTACGTCAATTAACTGGCTTGACAATGGCTTCTCGATTTCTTGGGTTATACGGACGGCCTCGAAGAATGTTTTTCAAAACAAACGACATTTTCAGACGAGAAAATCGAGAATTTGAATGCTTTTAATGTTGGGTGTCAGAAAAACGCTTGAATGATTCCTCTTAAGGGTTTAGCAGATGTTCACAACGTTTCTAAAAACCCATCTGTGTCATCTGCCAATCCGGTTTGTTTTTTTATTTCCGTATATTATTGCACGTACGTGATCAATTATCAACGGAGGCGAGTTTAATTTAACTGTATCTACATGTGACTCATGCACACCATTACTACTCAAACACGTATGTATTAAAAACCTCTATTTTTGGAACTATCAAACGTTACTCTAATATGCATATATCTGAAAGACATCTTGTTCTATTAATTCGGTTCGATCTGTCCGCCTACTAACGAGTGTGTAACACGTACGTGTATGTGGCAGTTTGCGCGATATGCAGTCGAAGCTCTCTGAGCGGACACTCTCGTGGGCGGACAGCTCTACTTACAGCCGCCTTGACAAAACCCTGTAATTTGAATACCCATACAAACTCTGTATTTACACACTCCTGTAAGCGGCCATTCCCATAAGCGGCGGCGGACACTTTCGAGGGTAATGATTTGGATTTTTCTGTTGTTTCTGAGCCGGTTTCTAAGCTCCCCGCAAGCGGACAATCCAAAGAAACAATCCTGTTAGCATGATATTCGTAAACACTTTGTGAACTGCATCACCATCACAAAGCCCAGTTCTCATGCCCAGTCTACCGATAAAGCCCAGCTCACACAACAGGCCCAGTTCACACAAAGCATTCACACAAACCCAGTCAGTTCACACAAATCCCAGTTTACACAAAACCTATAGCCTGCACTTTCCCGCCTCCCCACCCCCCACCCCCAAAAAACCCAGAGAGCTTGCTCGCAGGCTACACAAAACCCAGTTCACTGACAAAGCCCAGTGCACACAAAACCCAGTTCACACAAAGCCCAGTTCACACAAATCCCAGTTCACACAAATCCCAGTTCACACAAAACCCAGTTCACACAAAACACAGTTCACTGACAAAACCCAGTTCACACAAAGCCCAGTTTAAACAAAAATCAGTTCACACAAACCCAGTTCACACAAATCCCAGTTCACACAAACCCAGTTCACACAAATCCCAGTTCACACAATCCCAGTTCACACAAATCCCAGTTCACACAAATCCCAGTTCACTGACAAAACCCAGTTCACACAAAGCCCAGTTCACACAAATCCCAGTTCACACAACTCCCAGTTCACACAAAGCCAGTTCACACAAAGTCAGTTCACACAAAGCCCAGTTCACACAAATCCCAGTTCACACAAAGCCCAGTTTAAACAAAAATCAGTTCACACAAAACCCAGTTCACACAAATCCCAGTTCACACCAAAACAGTTTACATAAAGAAGAGTACATACAAGTCTACTCTGCTTACCGGAGGTTAAATACAATAGACAATTTCAAATCATCATCCATAAAATTGAGGTGTTCGCGGTTGCTTACGAGCTCAAAAGGACAGATGGTCGCTTACGAGAGGTATTCGGTTATAGTGATTTGACAGGTGGTCGCAAAGGGAGTGGTAAAGTGTAGTTAAAAGTGAACGAAAATAAACTGAACGACAATCCAAGCTCTGCGGCGATTCATCTGCCCTGAATTGATCGTTTAGTTGAAGAGATTCGCGAGGCGCCACACTACAACTTAAAACTACAACCGAGACATCTGTTGCAAGTCTAATATTCTTGGCTGAATTAAAAAGTAAAGGCAAACTACACATTGTTAGGAAAGGCGACTGACATCTAAATAAGTGTTTTACGTACTCGCAACACTTTGTTGCCTAGTTTTTCAGAGTACCTCTTGAGATTAACACATACGTACTCTTGACCCTTTGACGTATTTGAGATACACACTCTTAGTAGTCGTCATTAAGCCATTTTCGTTGGACATGTTCGCTTCCTATAAATGGATTTCTGTCATTTGTCGAGTGCTGCCCTACAATATCACTCAAACCATTACTACAGGGTTTCCTATCTGATCTACAAGATATTATATACACGGCCCCACAAGCTTCTAGCTTTAAACACAAACCGTGTAAAAATAAAGTTGCTTTTCCTTTTTTACCTTTTTACAAGCGGATATGTTTTAGAGATTCTATGAATTATAATATAAACATATGTCAGTTTCCAATTAATACGAAAAGCATAATTCACTTTAAAAAATACAAAATATGATACAATAATATTTAAAAAAAAAATGAACAGGGGCGTAAAATTGGCTTCAATTAGAAGTATGAAACCCAGCCCCAAGCAAAAAATGCCAATTATTCTTACTACTTGAATGTTAGTTATGGGAATTTGATGTTCAAGTACTCTTGATGATTTTCTTATTCTCATCACCAGTCTACTTCTCAGTGTATTTATATAGTAAGGAGATATTAGATGTTGATCGCTCTTGGAAAGTTTTTGTATGACGTCACAGCGGCCATTTTGGTTTTCACAAACAAAGAAATTTCTCTCCTTTGGGGAATAAACGCGAACATTTTCTGTTGTTTGGAAGCCATCATATGCTTTATATGCTGGCGTCTTTCAACGAAAAGCAGATAAAGTAAAAAAAAAAGATATCCAAACGATGTAAATTCAACTAATAAAACCAAGACAACGAAATGATCTCTGTTTACTGTTTTCAAGTTTTTCCAAATAACTATTCTTTCTATTTGGAATAAATCAGAATAAGCGAAGATGGTTCTTATTGGAATATTATAATTATTCGCTTTCAGTGAGAAACTAAAAAAAGGATACATTACACGAAAATAAGTATTATTTGCAGTTAATATATGAGACAACTTCGATTTAATCGGAGTTTTCTGATCTTAGAAATAACGAAATTTAAAGAAGCTATGCCACGAAATTTTATGTAATTTCTGCGAAGAGCAAAATCACGTTCAGATTGAAGAAAGCCTCAAAATAATAGTTTACTAAGGTAGAAAAACACCAAAGAGGTGATAATAAACCAAAAAGGAACAAGGATGGTTGAGGATGGCGAAGATTAAGACGGATTGCGAACGGCGAACTTGAAAAAATTGGCCAATTTTTTCAAGATGCGCCATCCGTGACGTAGCTCCTTTAAGTTAATGTTTTTACCTAGCTTATTGGAACAGAATTTATAATAATATTTTTAACGGAGATATGTAACAGAATCATACTAACCATTTCTTATTGTATGTAGCTGGATCAGGTCTAATAGCAAATCGTGTCCCGCTTATTTGGCAAAATACGAACCGTGCCAAGCAGTCGTGTTTTGAACGTTTTTATGCCCCCGAAACAATTAATTGCCAGACTCTACGACTAAGTGCTGGCGTCACCAAAGCTAAATAATATCATGCAATGACGTCATCGGTATATAATAGCGAAAAGTGATATACGGAAAATTAATACTTTTTTGTGAGTTTATTGGTTTACGCTTATCGCACTTTCACGGGTATTAATAATAGAAAAATGGAAAAAGCACTGCTAATACTTGTGGAAGCTTTAACTGCACTTAAGAAATTAATTTTTTTTTCAGATGAAGTAAATTGAGGAAAGCAATCTTCCTCGAGCAGTAATTAGTCAAATCTGGGCGCCAAAGGCTGAATGCACTATATTTGTTAGTTAGGAATAATAATGAAACGTTTTAAATTAAACTTACTTCCGTTTTTATTATTTTATTATCCTTTTTGTGTTTTATTTTTAGACTACGATTGATTTTGATCAAATTTTCAACATAAATAGAATTTTATTTATCTATATATATATATATATATATATATATATATATATATATATATATATATATAATAATATATATATATAATATTATATATATATATATATATATATATATATATATATATAATTTTTTTCTTTGGCGGCAATATTTAATTGGTATGGTAAAAAGAAAATTGATCACCTTCTGTCCTATGTCAGGAGAATAATTCTTAAAATCCGCGTGGACTACAAAATATAAAATAGGACTTTACACTTGAGAAATTATCCTTCACCTGGAAACCTATACAAATAATGATTTTTATTCACTTTGAACCAATACAAATGATGTTCATATTGCTGTCCTTTTGAGCAATATTTAAGTAGGTTTCGCCTGAATATATACATGACTGTATGTCTTTTTATTATTGTATGAAATGTATTTAGATTTTATGTGTGGTGTTTTTTTTAAAGGGACACTGTCCCGGCGTATTTGCTCAAAACTGTCATACAGTAAATGTATGTCATACAGTAAATGTGTGGAGAAAACTCCCGTTACAGTAATGTGTGGAGAAAACTCCCGATATAACGATACTCGATATAACGATATTCCCGATATAACGATCACAATCTGGCAGCCCAAACGTAAAATTTACCCCGATATAACGATAAAATCAATCATCGCGCGATGAAAAAGGAGGCTTAACACTTGAAAAGATATGACAATACTCCCGGGCAATACTTTTCCTTTATAATTTAGTTCTCATTGCATAAGGACTGTAACGTGTCTGTCAACAGCTTGTTACGATAGGGATTTATACAGTACATAGAAAATCAATTATTAACAATACCCCGATATAACGATATTTTTGGCTCTTTTCCCGAAAAATCGTTATATCGATATAACGATCTAATTTGGTCGGTCCCTTGGTACATCGTTATATCGAGGTTCCACTGTAAATGCACGAAATGGTCACTACATTTATGGAATAAGAACCTAATCAACTCTAACTAAATGACAGAAAGCAATTTCTTGAAGAACTTCTATACTGCAACAACACTTTTGCAAAATTTCAAAGATTTCCGAGCCAAACTTGAAACTTTGAAAAACTGACAGGCTGTCATTTTTTCAAAAATCCACATTGTAATCCATTTCCATCTTCGATGTCGTTAATCATTCTCACTTCCTAATGGGTTCCTGTCATTTGTCGAGTGTCTAGATATGTTTTTTGAGCTTCCCAAAATCCTATTAGAAATGAGGACAGTGTCCCTTTAAGGGAAGACTTCACCTAAATTTCAAGGAAATTTTAAGAGGTTTAATCATAGAAGAAAGAAAATAATTTTTGGAACACCAACAGACAGTTGATACCCACGCGGGTGTTCGTGCGTGGTTATCAACTGTCTGTCAATGTCAATCTACTAATTTTTAACTTCAAATTCTAATTTTAAAACTACATCAAATCTTCAATATTTCTCATTTTCCTAAATTTTACAACTCCTTTGAGAGAAAAACTATTTCCTCCCAAATATACCCAAAAATCACCCAAAAATTTACAAAACACTCTATAACATAGATTCATGGAATGAGCATAGAGTTTTTGGATTGCTTGAAACGTTAACGAGATATTTCCATTTAACCCATGTTAAGTGGCGGAAAAATGCATTTAGGTTAAGTCCCGCCTTAATATGAGAGGTGTGAAAAGGTAGAGAAGAATGATCCATGTGTAACTTGTGATTTGTGATTTCAATAGCAGATTATTCCGAATCAACATCTTCTTGGAAGGGTATCGTATTTTCTCGATAAGAGGCGGGACCCCGAATAAACGTCGGGTTTAAATATACCCCGGGTCTAGTTTTAAATAATCGCCGCCGACGTTTAATCGAGAAAACTGTCCAGTAATATTAAAATTATAATATTTATTTTCAATGCAATTTGCAGAGCCCGTTTTATAGCAAGCGGAAAAGCCAGTAATTTTATAACCGTTGGCAAGATTATAATACAGGCCAAGAAATTAAATACTTCAAAGATACCTACATGTAGAAATTACAGTTTCAAAATATGGCACAGACTTTAATGACATATGTAGCAATTGTTACTATAAAAAAAAAACAAGATGGCGGACACTTTATACAGGGTAATAAACATTGCCACATGAAAGTATTGCTCAATAGCTTTCATTCGAATCGGCGTCACAGACCTAAAAGTTAGGACCACCTTGTACAGCATAATAAACAGTACCACGTGAAAGTATTGCTCAATAGCTTTTATTTGAATCGTCACACACTGGGGATACATCCACAGACTTAAAAGTTAGGACCACCTTGTACAGCATAATAAACAGTACCACGTGAAAGTATTGCTCAATAGCTTTCATTTGAATCGTCACACACTAGGGATTCATCCACAGACCTAAAAGTTAAGACCACCTTGTACAGCATAATAAACGATACTAAATGAAAGTACTGCTCAGTAGCTTAAATTTTAGTCGGATCACTACT
This sequence comes from Desmophyllum pertusum, assembly GCA_029204205.1. Lineage (NCBI taxonomy): Eukaryota > Metazoa > Cnidaria > Anthozoa > Scleractinia > Caryophylliidae > Desmophyllum > Desmophyllum pertusum. Next base: position 935,224 of record MU825414.1, on the reverse strand, counting down.
ACTGGCTTCGTCCAAAGATTTGAAGTCTTGAGGTTTAAAAAGTGGGAGCGAAAAGGTTAAAAATATTTCCGTAGCTACAATAGCGTTTACTATGCAGAAATACACGACACAGTTTATGACATGTTTTGATTGGTTTAATAATGAGTTACTTAATATGCGCCTTACAAGTTTTATAAAATAAGCAGTATAAAAATATTTCTACTTAAAAATTATTTATTTAATATGATAAGCTGTAGGGAATTTCCTAAGCGACAGCTATTTCTTACTTTACATAAAATATTTCTCTCCAGCCGAATAATAGAAGTAATTTCTCGTTTACGTTGTCTTACAACAAAATGAAAGAAAATACATTCAACGTAAAACCCAACATGTTTATATCGATATATCAAAAATACTGGATAAATATAACATAACCACGTAGGCTGTTGTCTCATATACCAAGAGAGGATGATCTAAGAGAAGGATTCCCCCATACATGGATCTCTTCCAATGATAATATTTTGAAATCTATTTTTAACTTCCTGACCATTGTTGTGCTATTTTGAGAGCGCTACCTGATTGGTCAGTTCGAGTGATGTCATGTCGGAGCGTCGACCAGACCAGAAGGAAATAAAAATAACCTTTCACAGCATGGCGCGAACCTATTAATAGATTTCAAAACATTACCATTGGGAAAGGAGAATCCTTCTCTTAGATCATCCTCTTGTAGATATATAATATTTACAAGAAAAAAAGGTGTTAACAATAAAAGTGACCCGCAGTTTGGTTAAACTTAACGGTTTTAGTTACTACTTATTCTTCCCTCAGCATAAATATGATTTCGTTTAACCTCTTCCTCTAAGCCTCAGAGACAAGTTCAAATTGTTATCTAGCGAAAATACCTACTGTATTAATTTGCTTCTGGCCTTATTGCGGTTATTGCAATGATTTACCTAGTGACTATCGGTATGAAATGTTGCTGTCGTCTTAATTCTTCGTGTGCTGTTTACAAATATATATTTACAAATATTCTTACAAAATTACTCTGACAAATTAAGGTGACTGCTGGCTGTCCATCTACTAAGATGCTGAACGAAAACTCTGCAAAAGAAGGAAAGAAAGAATAATAAAGACGGTTAAAATTCGTGATGTTGTGTAATGTCCAAAATTGCAGCTTATCCGGCTCGAAGGACCATGTAAAGCATTGGGTTTGAGCTTCGAGATCACATATCTCAAAACTCGACGATAGTATTTCTTTAAAGGAGCTATGTCATTTTTGCGAAGTGCAAAATCACCTTTAAATTGAAGAAGGCCTCGAAATAGTTGTTTACTAAGGTAGAAAAACACCAAAGAGGTGATGATAAACCAAATTGGAACAAGGATGGTTGAGGATGGAGAAGATTAAGAAGGGGTTGCGAATGGCGAACTTGAAAAAATTGGCCAATTTTTTCAAGATGCGCCATCCGTGACGTAGCTCCTTTAAGCAATGTCCAAAATTGCAGCTTATCCGGCTCGAAGGACCATGTAAAGCATCGGGTTTGAGCTTCGAGATCACATATCTCAACACTCGACGATAGTATTTCTTTAAGAAATGGCTGTTATACCTTCTTTCCATTCTTTGAAGCCTTTTAAATCGCTCTTTATCTTCATCCGTGAGATTTCGTCCAGGAGGATTAACATCCGCAAACCTCACTCGAAGTTTTCTGCTTGAAGATATCTTCTACAATTCAAATTAAAGGATTTTTTAACACTTTTTTATTCTCGTAATCCGCATGATTGCTTCGCTATGTAGTCGTATTGGAAAGTGAAATAAGATGTTGTAAATTTGAAGTGATGAATTAAAATGTACATTATTTATAGAAAGGAAACAGTAAATATACAGTAACAATCGGGCATGCGAGAGAACAAAATTTTATACATAGAGGTTATTCAGCGGAAAGTTGTGTAATACGGCTGGGTATTTTTACGAGTCAGTTTTTATTTTTTCCCGCCTTTACTGACGAGTAAAAATGCCCAGCCGTATTACACAACTTTCCGCTGAATAAATTGTTTATTATACGACATAATATCTTTCCTAAAATATAGGCTTTCAACAGTGTTTTCCGTAGCTCGCGGTCAGGGGACTGAGACCCGTGTAATGCGGTCTCATATCTGCTCTCGTCTTTGTGCGTATTCGCACTCTAAAATTCCATGTCGTATAATACTTTATGCTATCAGATTTTGACGTAGTATACAAAGGAAAGAAGAATATCCAGTGACTGAAATATAAACATTCTTACCGTTTGTCTATCAAATTTTCGAAGTGTTTGTGATTTTACTGGACTGTAGGCCTTGACAACTGGCTTTGCTTGGGTCTAGGTGCAAAACAGTAGGATTATTTATGTACTCGGTTACGGGTGCTACTAACCTCAACATATAATGGAATTGAAGGGTTGAAAAACAAAAGGGGTATCAGAAGCCATATCAGAGGAGACAAGTTTGTTCTCCTCCTTGCAAAGAAATTGTTTATGTCATTGTGTGATACGACTCTCACGCATAATGCTCAGAATCGAAATCAATTTAATTCATTGTTTTTTTACGTAGCTGAGATTTGAGCTTTCAACTTTTCATAATCATTTTGGGGCTCTCAGTTGTAGAATACAGAAGGAATAGCCAAACGAGCGTGATATTGTCGATATCAAGAGAGGATGATCTAAGAGAAGCATTCCCCCATACATGGGTCTCTTTCAATGGTAATTTTTTTGAAATCTATTTTTAATTTTCAGTCCATAGCTTAGCTATTTTAAGAGCGCTAGCTGATTGGTGATGTCGGATCCCCGATCAGAAGGAAATAAAAAATAACTTTCACAGCATGGCGTGAAACTATTAATAGATTTCAAAAAATTATCGTGGGGCACGGGGAATCCTTCTCTTAGATCATCCTCTCTTGTCGATATATATGATATATTAAAGAAGAAGAAAGAAAATCTACAACATTTGAATGTAAATATTCTTACCGCTTGCAATTGTCTATTGGCTGATCTTCGAATTCTTTCAGATTGAACAGCACTGTCGGCCGTGGTCTCTGACTTTTCTTGGATCTGTACGAAGCAACACTATTAAAAATTAACAGAATTACATCAAACTGCTCGGATGGTGCCTCTTGAAAAATGTAGAAAATTTCTTTGATAGCGTATTTCCTCTTTGGTGTTTTCTATCTTTTTCTTCGATTTGACAGTTTATCGACATACAGTCAAAGCTCTCCTTGCGACCACTCTCGTAAGCGACCCCGTTTGAATTGTCACTCAAACTCTGTAATTAAAAGCTCTCATAAGCGACCGCTCCCGGCATCCGGAAGCGACCGCGACCAATTTTGGGAATTACCAACTGGTCGTTTCCTTTGTTTTTAAGCTCTCGTAAGCGACCACTTGTTGTGCTACGCATTTATGAGACATTGTATTATTTGTAATCATCTGAATAAGAGAAGTTTTAAATCTCTGTGGATGCGTGACATGTACATTCGCTTGCGGTACATTTCGTAAGTGATCAGCCTCTATTGTTTCAGCGCGTGGTCGGTCACTTAATTACGACAGCCCATTCTCGTAAGCGACCAGCTCTAGTTACGACCACTTTTTCGAATTCCCGAGGTGGTCGCTTACGAAAGCTTCGACTGTCAGTAGCTTGCTATGATTACCGCGTCGAAGAGTGACAGTTAAATCTTTATTTTCTGAAATATAAACATTCTTACCGTTTGTCGCTCGATTGAATGAAGTGCATCTGACTGAACTGGACTTTGAGCTGTGATCTGTGGCTTCTGTTGTATCTAATATGAAACAACATGATAATTTCATGGCCAGTAAGCAGCTGCATAAACCTGGCTTTAAGGTGGCTCGCAATACTTTAGACTTTCCTACTTTGTCGAAGGGGCTCAGAGCCACCTTAATATTACTCTGGTTTACACTAGACGTCCTTCGTCAGCATCATCATGTTAGCTGAGATAGAATGCTAAAGTTGGAAAGGTATTAAGCCGGGTAAAATATGACAGGAGCTAGTTTTTGCTTAGAACTGGTACCTCGATCTTAGGGGTAAAATAATTTCCGACGATCACCCCCGTCACTTTTATACGGGAGTCCCCTTCCCCGGGCAATATGGCCACCGTAAAAACGTTCTTTTAAGCATTCTTACCGTTTCTCTGTGGAATGAATCATCTGTATCAGGGCTTTCCGCCACGATCTCTGACTTTTGTTGGATCTATGCATGAAATATTGGCATTATTTCAGTTAAGTTCGTGTTTAAATTGAAACAAACAGAACCAAAGAGAAGGAACTTGGCCAACAACAGTAAAGGATGCGTAAAACGCAGAGAAATCGTCAGTTAAATGAGCTACGTCACGGATGGCGCATCTTGAAAAAAATGGCCAATTTTTTCAAATTCGTCATTCGCAATCCATCTTAATCTTCTCCATCCTCGACCATTCTTGTTCCTGTTTGGTTTATTATTACCTCTTTGGTGTTTTCTACCTTAGTAGTAAACTATTATTTTGAGGCTTTCCTCAATTTAAAGGTGATTTTGCACTTCGCAAAAATGACTTAAAACATCGTGACATAGCTCATTCAGCCTTCTTTAACCCGTTAGTAATTTTATATTGTAATTAATCATGCAGCTTGATGAAACTTTTTCAAGATTGGTTATAACATGTTCCATGTTTTGTGTCATTTGCAGAGCTTAAGATTAGCAATTGCAAAAACCAAAGCAGAGGGAGCAGGGATGGCGCACTTGATGAGAGCGCTCGCCTCCAACCAATGTTCGATTCCGGCGGGACTCATATGTGGGTTGAGTTTGTTGTTGGTTTTCATCCTTCAGTCCGAAGCTTTCTCCGGTTTTCCTCCCGCCACAAAACCCAACATTTCAAAATTCCAATTCGATCTGGAATCCGAGAGTCACATATTTTTTGTGTCACCCTCGTTAAACAAGTCGATTCATTTATTTTTATTTTTAAGGGATAATTACTTAAGGGGGGATTCTACCTGAATTTCAATGAGATTTTAAGAGGTTTAAAGAAGGGATAGAAGGAAAAAAAAAACTTTTGGAACACCAACAGACAGTTGATACCCACGCGGGTGCTCTTGCGTGGTTATCAACTGTCGTCAATGTCAATCTACTAATTTTTAACTTCAAATTCTAATTTTAAAACCACATTAAATCTTCAATATTTCTTATTTCCCTAAATTTTACAACTCCTTTGAGAAAAACTATTTCCTCCCCAAAATACCCCAAAATCACCCAAAAATTTACAAAACACCCCATAACATAGATTCATGGGATGAGTGGAGAGTTTTTGGATTGCTAGAAACGTGAACGAGATATTTCCATTTAACCCATGTTAAGTCGCGGAAAAATGGCATTCAGGTAGAATTCTTACTGCGCATGATTTCACACGTAATTAGCGCGCGCGCATAAAGAAAATGGCGGCTTTTCCTTTACGGCTAAGCTCGCCAGAGAGATAAATCGTCATTTTCTCGTAAACGAGTACGGTGACGTATCCATTTTTTTCTCTTATTTTGAGTCTAGTAATCACCTTCTTTCTATAAAATAAATATAGACTAATTTCTATTGCAGAATAATAAATAATCACCGGAAACGTGAACTTAGCTAATAAAAACGTTTCTGGAAGCTGATATTATAAGGAATTATGGGGTATATACAAGGTCCGCCTGCTCCTAAACGAATACCGGGACCCCCATTTTTTATTTCAAAATTTAAGTTCCCATAAGATAAACAACCAATAGGCAAAGTTTGAATGAAAATCTATTGTAAGTTCTATTTCGATGGAATGACCTTAAGCTTTCGACAATTAATCGAAGGTCACTCCATGAACAACACATGTAAACTTTGGCCAATTTGACAAACCCACCTTGCTCTCTAGAAGCTTCTTCGTTTTTGTCTCCATTTTATCGACGTCATAAAACTCGTTAATGAGGTGCTTCTGTAGCATCTGTAACTTAGGAAGAAGCATCTGTTTAAATCCCTGGTCACCAGACCCCTCCATCTCGAAATCAAACTCGTCCTGCCATTCAAGATCACCAGTAGGTGAATACCCAGGAGACAGTGCGCGGTAGAGGTCACGTGATGGTGACGCGGGGAATTCCTCGCGCACTTGGCTCGTCACAACTCTTTGTCCAAGCATACCAGTTTTTTCGTTTACTGAAAAAAAAAAAATCATAAAAAGTTACTAATATGAACCGGGGCGTGCTTTTGACATGATAGGTAACTCAGTGGTAGAGTGTCTGACCGGTGTGAGGAATGTCATGGGAACTCGGAAATTTGATTAAATTTGATCTGTTGTGAGAACTCGGAAATTTGGTTAAGAGTAGTTTTTTTTACTAACTAACATCTATCTCATTCTCCTTTCTTATAGTACTGGTTGGGGAATATGTTATAATCTCTTGTAATGCATTGATAAATGCTTGGCAGTTAGATAAAAATCATTCTTTAGACTTGTTACGACTCATTGGTAAATAGCACAAGACCTAAATCACTGCACCGCACCGCACCGCACCGCACCGCACCGCACCGCACCGCACCCTCCTTCCTCCCACCCCTCGAGCTCTTTTTGATCATGAAAAAAACAAACAAAATGCCGCTCCCATCATTTCAGACAGTTTGAGATGGATAGATTCGAAATAAAGCCTAGTAAAATGAAAAACAGGTCGATAAGAACAGTTTGACACTGCCCGATTTTTGATTGAATAGTATTGTCTGTAAATGTGACGTAACAAGTTAAACCGGTATATCATACAAACTTTGAATCAAATTGAAAATTTGAAATAAAAAGACAACTTACGTGCCGCGGAGGGCCTCGTTACTGTGCTGGGCATTCCTGATTTTCGATTCCTGTGATCACAAAAAAGGGAGAAGAAAAATGCATTAAAAAGTGCCGACACAGAAAAAGATAACAATGGAATAGAAGTTCTGACTAAAAGAGATTTGTGATTAAATATATTAAGGATCAGATAATTCCTTGGGGTTATGATAAACGATTTCAGCATAATCATCTCCTTTCTTAATCAATCAGGTTTTGTCAAACGACGCTGTGAGGCCGACTCAAGATGGCTACCGCCAGATTTTAGTGAATGTGTGTCCAATGATTATCAGACTCTCTACGATAAGGTAAAGAAATAGTTAAAAATTTGGAGTTATAACAATTACAGTGAAGACCGCCCTACCGTTGCCACTCGAAAACAGGTTTTGATTAATTTTTGATTAACTTTCTGATGGCTTTCGTTTCAACTGGCCAATCAAAATGCACGAATCGAACTATGAGAGGCAGAGATGTCAAGCTCCACGTTCGCGTTCCGACAATTGACATCTCCACCTCCTACAGTTCTTGCAATTTAATTTGCTAGTTTAAATGGAAGCCATCAGAAAGTTGTCAAAAAGTTGTCAAACTAATCAAAAACTTTGTCGAAATCTCACCAGGTGAATGACATGTACAGGCCACCAATCACTCCCACGATCAGCACAGGGATACCAATCCACATGAGAGCCATGGTTCGCTCTCTCTTCTGCTCTTTCTGTGAAACCTGCAAACATTTGAGAAACAATTAATGGGAGCTAATTCATAGAAATAAATAAAGTAAATTTTAATTTACTTTGGCCGCAGCCAAGACCTTCGTCGTGTACAACGCACTGGTTTCCAGATTTTGCCAAGTTGTTATAATATATACCTACCCTACAGTTAAATTCCTAATACAGTGGAAGCTCTCTGAGCGTACACTCTCGTAAGCGGACAGCTCTACGTACGGCCGCCTTGACAAAACTGACCCCGTTTGAACTCTAGCTTATACAAACTGTATTTACACATTCCTGTAAGCGGCCAGCTCCAGTTGCGGAGATGCACTTTTTCAGCTTCTCGAGCCGGGTGTCCGCTTACGGGAGCTTTGACTGTATTTGGTTTTGCTTTAGCGCAAGCAAAATTAATTGGTCACATCACATAAAACATAGCATAGAACATGTACAGCAGGCATGCGCACAGGATCCACGAGAACGACAACAAAAACAATGATAATAGTCGGCTTTTCAATGGCCTCTTACTGACCTCGTCAGATGAGAGATCCATCAGAACTGCAAAGTTTGAGAGATGACTGCATTGGCAGATCGAGTGGGAATGGTTACTAAAGGCTAGCCAACAACCACGTGACGACCACGCACCGCCTCTGTGGGGACTGGTGAAGAAAGCAACAACAACGAAAAGGAATTAGTACTATCACAGAGATATAACCTCTTTACATTAGCCACGTACTCTGGGGAAGAATTGACTGGTCGTTGTAGAGAGTTGGCTGCTGAAGGGAGATTTTAACCCTTTCACTCCCAAAATTTTTTGGGGTACAAATTGTCAACAACAAACATCACCACTTGTAAGTACTGCTCAGTAGCTTTCATTTGAATCGTTCACTCCCTAGGGTTTTATCCACAGGCTCAAAAGTTACAACCACATTTATTGACTCAAGGTCAGACTCTGGGAGTGAGAGGGTTTAATAATAATAATAATAATAATTTATTGACTTGATATAGCGCCTTTTAACATTAAAATGATCAAAAGCGCTTTACATGAATGAATTAAATGTATGTATATATATAATTAAAATATGTATACAATAAGATGAATTAATTAAGATATATATACAATAAGATAAAACTAAGAGTAAAGTAGATTGATCGGCTTTAATTTAAGGAACTATAAGTGATAAACGTAGGAATGTATAACGTTTGTTAAAGGATTTTTTAAACCGATCTGTTTGTATTTCTACTAAATTTTTGGTGGCTTCTATTCACCTTCATCGCCGATCGCAATACTGATTCTAGTATGATTTTTCAGTTACATGTATAACTTTCTTGCATTTCAGTTTACTTGTAAGATCATTGGTACTTACTTCAATGTGTAGTCCCAAAATACGCATTTAGGATTTCCTCTTCTTCGCTGTTAGAAGGAAACAAGACAAAAGTAGATTTATAAGGACTCTTGTTAGTGATCCATTATCTCATGTTGAGAACAACAAAATAAACCTTTCTGGACGTATTATACTGACTATATACACCCTCCAAGTTTCATTTTCGTGGCTTTAAATACTCTTGGAGTTACGTAGTACCAAAAAAAAAAATGATCTGAATAGGGTTGACACATCCTGTTCGTAAATTTACCTGAAATCTTTAGATGGCGATCTGTCGTTAACTATATTATATTTGTTCTTTGTCGCTTTGTATCAATTTGCCTAGATTAACATCGTATCCTGATCGTATCTTATTACTTACCTTAATATGACTGAGGACTACCGTCACGGGTGGGGTAATCTTTCCCTGAGGGTGGGGGTGCAACACCGTGGAGATCACTTTGGAATTTGGACCAAGACCAGTACTGTAGGGAAAGATTCGAGAGTTTAATTGATACAGTAAGTTAAAATCAAGACAGTTCTTGAAGTAATATAATCAAACACAAGAGAAAGTGTTTCATCCGATTTCCACCGAGAAGAGAGGTACGAAGAGTCTTTTTGACGAAATTGGAGGTGTTTGGAAATCGGATGAAACGCACTGATATACGGTAGACTCCGCTATCTCGAACTCTCAAGGAAAACGGAAAATTGTTCGAGATAGTGGGGGTTCGAGATAGCAAGGGTGGTGTCAAATTTCGTAATTTTCAACAAAAATGAACTAGTATACGAATCATCGACCTGCCTTTATACTGATAGTATTAGCAATCCAGGAATGATGAACGGAAAATTTCCGTGTGCTGCGTGGCACTATGTACTTATATAAAAAGATAATTAAAAAGTTCTCGCATGCGAGTGTTCAGTGCCATAAAAATGTGATACATTGAAGTCCAAACGTTTCGTTTCAGTCAATCCATACTGTTTACAGTCATTCAGCGAACAAAACATGCTTTAACAAAACAGTGAACAAAAAGGTAATCACATTTGATTATGCAAAATCCAGCTTAGTTATTTTTCGTAAATTCAAACAGGTTATTAGTTTCCGTTACCCGGCGGCTTCCCGCTTTCTCCAACATACCCCTGTTAATCCCATTATCCCTTTCCCCCTTAGTCTGACCTAACTAACCCCTTTCTGTCCTTTCTATTATTCCTATGTTCCCTTTACCCAGCGTCCCCTTACTTTAACACTCCCCATTCACTCCCCCTCACTCTAACCCCCTGTGCTCTAACCCTCCCTATTATTCCCTACGTCCCTTACACCAGTTTCCCCTAATTCCACAATCCCCTCTAATTCCCATGTTTCCATCTCCCTTATTATTCCCCTGTCTCCTCGCTTCTCTCTAACTCACACTTTCCCCCTACTTCAAGTTTTTTTTTCATCGTGTACTCCAATTCCCCTCGAACCTCCCCTTAGAACTACGGCTATGACCCACACTCTCCCTTCAATTACAGGTTTTTTTTAAATTTTTAATTTTAACATCCCCCACTATGATTCGAACTTTAGAACTCCTGCTTTACAGCGAATCACCTTAACCACTGCGCCACACCGTACGCTGTTGAAAACACTCAACAGATTTTCAGGTATCATTACTTATTATCCCCAGGCCCACCTCGGCCAAAGTATTGATTTATTATTTCCAAAACGTTTGCTTGTTAGTCGTACGTTTGAGCCAGAAATTATTGTTTTAAATAAAGACACATTTATTCTACTTCAACGATTAAACCACTATCAGCTTTCTCTTATTACTATCGCCGATGTTTTGCTGTGTTCAATTGTTTGCATAAATTAGATGCGATGTACGCGAGTCGCGAGGAAATGTGCATATTTTAAAAAATGTTGCACGTGATTATCTGAGAAAAATAACAAAATATCTTTGTTTAGAAAAAGTTAATGGCGATTGACTCTTAATTTTTTTAATTTTAAATTTTATTTTCGTTGTTGTTAAAACACCGATAATGATTTTCTGCTGTTGTGTTCTTTCTTCTTTAATTTTCTTTTGCTCCCTGTCCGCGACCTACAATTTTCTCCTAAGAGACGAGCAGGGATGAGTCTATATTATGAGTCTATATATTTTCGAATATTTAAACAGTGAAAATTTAATGCCCTATCAAGTTTTATAGTGAGAATTGTGCAACGTTCTTCTTTCTCGTTCTAACACTGTAAAATAAAATAGCGACAAAAGTAATCAATTAATATTCTGCTCTTCAGAGAAATTTATAAGTTGATCGAAACAGAAAGGCACGCTGGTCTGACAAGGGATAAAGAAAGAGGCATAAACCCTGTTGTATGAGTATTGTGTATTAAACCGCGATGAAACAAACTCGGATGTTGTGCACTGCAAACTTTCGACGCGCATTTCTGAAGACCATTTTCTTGTTTATAACGAACTCTGCAATCGCGCACCATGTACAGTGGAACCCCGTTAATACGGACACATACGGACCAAAGAAAACTGGCCGTAATAACGGGGTGGCCGTAAGCCGGGGTTCCACTGTAGTTCGTTGGACTTAATGGCAAAAGGAAGTATAAATAGTAGGTAACTACAATAAGCGCTAAGTAAGTTCGTTATTAACTGATCAAACGATCAAATTTTCAATGTTGCACCTTTTTTACGTTAGCGTATCCCACGCGAACTGTCGCGTGAACTGTTTTAGCATTGTTTCCTTTACTCAACATCATAAATTTCTACAGTTCGAGATAAGGTTAGGGAAGTCGCACTTTGTTCGAGATAGCGGGGGATTCGAGATAACCGAGTTCGAGATAGGGAATAGTAAATGACTGAAAAACAGTAAGCAAAACCAAGGGAAACGGTTTTCAGAGATATAGTGGGAGATTCTAGAAAGTCGGAGTTCGAGATAGTGGTAGACTACTGTATCTTCTCGATCGAAACAAAACGGAGAACTAAAATCGTAAAAATACATGCTAGTTAAGACCAGGTATGCAAACTTCCGTCACGGTTATGATTTCCTTTGTTATATTAATGAGTTTGAGACCCGTATCTGAAGTACATGTAGCTATTTGATTGGATGTCTCACCTTACGTTTGAATCCGGAAGTAAATACGGCAAACTTTTGAAACTGATGCTAGCCGTGCTTACTTCTCCTGTAAAATATCAGCAAAACAAGTTATATTTAGATTAGCAGGAGTAGGGTTACAGTTGCATTCCAGCAGGGGGAGGCGTACTCAAGGGAAAAATATATGATTGGGGGGGGGGGGGGGGATGAAGGCAAACTGTAATACACCGAAATTATGAATTAACAGAGAGAAATAAGCCCCCAAATATCATATATTGTTTCATGCCCTGTATCAAATCAAAATCAAATATCGTGTCCTCAAAACTACTAAAATTATCAACTGCATAACTCACGCCCCTAAAATAATATATTTTCTTGATCTAACTGGATAACAAAGTATTGTTAGAGTGGTTTTCAATTGACTATCGCAAGTAATCCAGAATTGCTTTGGTTTTACTTAACTACGCTCTGTGATTGGTTTAAAAATCTCGCGCCACCTTCTCAACCAATCAGATGCAAAACCAAAACCAAAACCAATTACGACTTAATCGCACGTGTTTTCCCGCGCTTGACGCCGGTTACGTGTATTTGCTTTGCATTGAGTTCTCATTGGTACGTTCTGTTGTTTTCGTTTGTTGTGAGTGGCCATTGTAATTGCTTTGGTTTTGGTTTTATGACACTAAATTTTAAATCGCTCTACTAATGGCTTACAATTACGCACAACATAGAGTTAGCCTATAAAAGGAATAACTCTGTACGTGAAACATTTACGGGCTCTCAGTCCGCGACATAGTCCCTTTAACCCTTACTTATCATACATGTACCTCGTTCAAAGACGGATGAAGGCAGAGCAATGACGTCATGTCTTGCATCCCAGCGGCTGATCTTTGGATTAGAGAAGTCTGGGAAGGTCAGACCATCATCGCCAGCAGACTTCCGGTCCATCTTAATTACTATGAGACAGAACATATCTTAGTAACGCCGGTGTAACCTGCGATTGGTTAGAATCCCATCCAGGGGGGATAGCAATAGGCTCCTAGTCGGCTTCATGCTAAGGAAACCGGTAAAATCTCCGGTTGTCTTGGCCCACAAGTATATAGACTTATTGTCAATAATTTTTTTTGTGGGAACCCGTCTGAGAACTAGCTACGCCGTGCTAACGAGACACAAGAAGGTCGAAACAGCTGTCCGCGACTGCTAGTTGATCCCAAACACCACACAGGTCTAACGACCTTTTTAGAGGCTGCTAGTATACCTTTTACTGCACATGCTCTATTATTGTCAAGTATATTGACTCACTGATATTGTTAGTGATTGTCGGATCCGCCATGTCTTCACGAGGAAGCCGCATCGCCGCTTGAAGCGCGAACATTTCCATTGATCGAAGCACATCTGCTGTGCCGGGTTTATTCTGAAAAAAAAGAAAAAAAGATGAGTGTCAGAATTCTCTTTAAAACTGTTTTTGGTTTTTAATCAAGACATTTTGTGTTACCTTTTGGATGTTGATCCACTCTTGTTGATTGGTCATATCCAGAAGATTGCTGCTCGCTCTTACAAAGTTCTGTTCAGAATATAACAGTATGACAAATTATCAGAAAAGAAACGAGCTGGCTTTCTTTTCAACAAAATTTTCTTTGTTCATTGGGACAGACAGCTATCTACTCTAGCTGCGTAATCTCTGTTACTAAAATAACCTTTATATGTTATTGGCAATGATTACCAATAAATAGAGGTTATTCAGCGGAAAGTTGTGTAATACGGCTGGGTATTTTTACGAGTCAGTTTTTATTTTTTCGAGCCTTTAGGCGAGAAAAAATAAACACTGACGAGTAAAAATACCCAGCCGTATTACACAACTTTCCGCTGAATAAATTGTTTATTATACGACAAATTCTTTCCAAAAATATAGGCTTTCACAGAGTTTTCCGTAGCGCGCGGTCAGGGGACTGAGACCCGTTGAATACGGTCTCATATTTGCTCTCGTCTTTGTGCGTATTCGCACTCTAAAATGCTATGTCGTATAATAAGGATATTTTATTGATCTCTCGCTCTAGAAAAAAATATAACAATTATACCAAGTACTTCCTGAATTACCTACTGTGTCCAGCCTCCTCTCTGGCACAGTTTGTAATAATTTCATAATTTCGTCCTCTCTTGATAATTTTTAATGATTATATAATTAAAACGGCAATTAGTAATTTGTTTAATATGTTCCAAAGTACCTCCACGTCCTCTCTGGTCATATCTAGAAGTTCTGTTTGTCCGTTGTGCTGAACTATGGCTGCCATGATGTCCGTGGCTCGGTTGAGATCTCCTCCAAAGATCAACGAGTTGTCGATGTTCTGAGTTGTCAGCTGCGAGAGTTCCCGGATGAGAGGGCTAGGGTCGGCTCCAGTGGCAAGCTTTTTTGACTGTAAAGAAAAGATTGCTTGCATTATGTCTTACTGATCTACCTTGGTCGGCACAGCGGCAAAATGAGTGCGCGTGCGCCAACCTGCTCGCTCATTTCCATACAAACATAATGGCGGCAATTCAAAATTCCCGGTATTTGTTTTCATTTCCCGGTATTTGAAATCATGTTTCACTTACGATCGCTCGACTTCGAGCGATAAATTCACTATTGTGGCAAAGATAATTAGTTTGCTAAAAAAGATATGTGAAAGAAGAGTCTCTCTCGGAATTGTTTTCAAGGTAAAAACCTTATCTGTTCCGTGACGGCCTTATCCGCGCGAAATGAAAACAAATTCCGGGAATTTTGAATTGCCGCCATTATGTTTGAATGGAAATGAGCGAGCAGGTTGGCGCACGCGCACTCATTTTGCCGCTGTGTCACCTTGGCCAACATACTTTAGATACGTACATGTATGCGTACTCATGGCATTTCTTAATAGACCTTTCTCCAAAATGGCCGCCGCAAATTCGAAATGATTAAAATTAAACTGAGCGGAAAATCAATACCAATTTAGAGACGTTTGTATGACGTACGGCATATACCGTACGGCATATACCCCATATACCCCCATATACCCCATATACCCTCATACAAACGTCTCTAAATTTTCCAGTTTTCAACTTCCGTTTTCTCGACTCAGGTAGAACCTAACCTAACGAAACTCCGTACGATTACCAAACAAGAGGTGGTCTTTCAGGTGCTGGTATTGAATTTCTGCTCAGCTTAATATGAATTTGCGGTGGCCATTTTGGAGAAAGGTCTGTTCAAACGCGCGCGAGTGACCTCAGCAATCGCGCGCCAAGGAGCACTTAAACCCAATGGCGACAACCAACCACTGCAAATTCTGCAAATGGTGTATGATTTCTCTCGATTTGGTAAAACCAAGGGAAATCAATACAATCGTCACGCAATGATTTGCGTGCACGTGACGACCAAATTAAGGCTGCACTGCATGGCAGCCAGTGGGAATCGTGACACTATCTTTTAGCCTAAAAACAGCAGCAAACTAATAAACTACAGTTTTACTGTCTCTGAGTTGTTTTACTCCAAATTAATATTATTTATTTACCTTGTCGTAGAGAGTCTGATAATCATTGGACACACATTCACTAAAATCTGGCGGCAGCCATCTTGAATCGGCCTCACAGCGTCGTTTGATAAAACCTGATTGGTTAAGAAAGGAGCTGATTATGCTGAAATCGTTTATCATAGCATGCAAAATGCGCTGAATTTGTTTTACTTCAATCGTGCTATTTAATACTACTAATTTATTCCATTAGCAAAGCACTATAGTAGTTTGTCTATATCTTTAAGTCGAAACCTAATCGGATGTTCCTCGGCAATCTTTGGAAATGTCCGTAAAACATTCAATTTTGCATGACTTTCGGACATTTCTCGGTCGGGAATCTTCGGAAAATCTCCAAACTCTTCGTAATGAGTATGTTTGTAATAAAAATGCACCAATGTATTTGATGTTAGTAAGTTTTAAAGTTGACCAACAGTCCAAATGAGTGTTCTGCTGTGTTTATATTTTGCAATGTAGTTTGTTATACATGGAATGATAAATTACTCCTTATGTTTGGTGGAAACTTTCATCATTTATTTGTTTCACATTTCGTCCCCAGGACCTCACAGTCAAATAACTTCCAACATGGCGTCGAAAACGATGACTGTCAAGAAGACAACATGAAACGGATAAAACATACCACAAGGTGGAAAGTCTAACAAAGCTATGGGGATATTTTATTCCATCAAATGTGCGTGCTTATAATGAACAATGGGAAGGATATGGTAAACCTTCAAATCCTAACAAGAAGTTCGAAAGGTAAGATTTTAGTTCGTATTAAATGGGCACCACCTGGCTAATTTTCATAATTTGTCTTTCATTGTATTATTAAGGCCCGATCAAACGGTCACAACATTTGTCACAACATTTGTTCAGAGCCGATGTTGAGACCGTTTGACCACCCCTCACAACAATGTTGTGATATTGTTGTGACAACATTTATTTTGTTCTTGAAATGTTGAGAGGTTGTTGTGGCCGTTTGACCGGGCATGGTCACAACATGTCACAACAAATGTTGTGAGAATGTTGTGACAAATGTTGTGACCGCTTGACCGGGCCTTCACAACAAATGTTGTGAGAATGTTGTGACAAATGTTGTGACCGTTGACCGGGCCTTCACAACAAATGTTGTGACAAATGTTGTGACCGTTTGATCGGGCCTTTAGTGATCAAATGAGTACTCATGAAATTTGGAAATAACTTAACGTAAACATGCATAAGGGCTATTCTCCAAGAAGGGCAACAACTAAATGGAACTGCATGGGTCTATTCCAGTGTAAGTCTCACTGACAACACGATACAGCGCGTGCGCAATAAGAACTGCTGATCATTTTAAATCCTGACCAGCGGTCTCTCTCTTACCTTTAGCACCACGTGGACACGGATGTGCAGAGTAACGTCCAGCGACTGTTTTCTTCCACAATATCCCAAGAGCCTTTTCCACCTCACAAACTTCACGAATTCCTAAATTAACAGCAATTACCAAGCGTCATTTGAGTACAATCAACTCTCTCTAAGCGGACACCACTGTAAGGTGGACACCTCCCTAAGGCGGACATGAATGGCTGGTCCCGGCCTGTTTATCTGTAACGAAACTCTCTTTAAGGCGGACATCTCTCTAAGGCGGACAGCAGACACATTTTTAGCAAAATTCTGGTGAAAAATACCTCTCAAGGCGGACACTAGAAGGGCATTTTTTTGCACTATCAATAGATTATAGGCCGGATATTATTTCCAATTGACCTACCACAGCAATAATAATATCAAACTGATCTGATTACAAGAAAAGGTACTGTTTATTGTATAATCTGACGAATGTCTTTGAGTCTTTTTGTGAGCGGAAGCCGTTTTTATAGTGTCAAGTTATATTAACTCTTTATAAGGCGGACACCTCTCTAAGGCGGACAGCTAGAGCTGGGAGCTGGTCCAGAGAGTGTCCGCTTTAGAGAGAGTTGACTGTATCATCTGTTACTGATCAAATCTAGTCTTACGGGTGAGCAGCTTGATTTGACACAATATTGATCGGATAGAGGTAGTAAACAGATATTAAGAAACATAACCGGGTTTGATTATTAGTTCGGGGACCACAAGTCGTGAAAAATCTATGTTCACCTTAGCCATCAAGATTTGGGAGCGAAATTTAAAAGTCGATTTTTTTCTTTCTAAAGGCACGTTCCTTTAGCCCATTCTACTACAATATGATAGCATGGAACATATTACAGATTAATGTTTAGAATAATGGACATGTGTTTATAAAATACATTGCAATCTTTGGACAATGATAAGTACCTCCCTCCCATATGCATTTAGCTGCCTAGATGTGACACTGAAGGTCCATTAAAGAAGATTTTGGTTCATGTTTGTCACTAAATTACCTGAAGGTGAGACTTTGTCGTTCCATTCATCGTCTCCATCTTGCCCTGAAGTGTCTTGAAGAGAAGCAATTCAATAATTTTATAAACATAACGACATATGAAATAGAAAAACGTAAAGGAGCTACGTCATGGTTGGCGCATCTTGAAAAATTGGCCAATTTTTTCAATTTCGCCATTCGCAATCCGTCTTAATCTTCTCCATCCTCAACCATCCTTGTTCTTGTTTGGTTTATTATTACCTCTTTGGTGTTTTTCTACCTTAGTAAACTATTATTTTGAGGCTTTGTGCAATTTGAAGATGATTTTGCACTTCGCAAAAATGACAATATCGTGACATAGCTTCTTTGAAGCTTGATGAAATTAACCGGAAACATGTTGAAATCTTATTAATGCAACAAATGGTCACCTTTCTCTTCCTCTCTCGAATGCCTTTTGACAAAACACATCTGGGGACTAAATATGTCGTCCAGGGAGGGGGAGGTCTGGCACGATTCTGTACTGAAGCACTTGACGAGAAAGCAAGTCTCCGCAGATTTGAAGGCCAGGTCACATTTCTGGTGCTGGCAGCATCGCTTGATGCACATGTCGAAGTCACCCACGTCACCAATGTTGGTGAAGTTTCCCGATCTTTTTCCTCGCAGTAAAGTGACGTCATCCGTGGTCTTTCCCACGTGACACACTGGAGCTCGGTGCTTGCGATGCTTCTTTCCTGTTTCTGATACGCAAATGTAGGAATTTAAAAACAAGTTATACCGAAAAAAAAACAAGTTATGGCTTAGTACAAAATGATAACGATAGTTCGGCTCTTATTACAAGACCATTATCAAACGTATAGCACATTTGAGAACTTTTACATTTTCTTTAATCCTTGACATGAAAAATTGTTTAAACCATCAATTTCAGATAATGTTCTGGGAATACTTTTGGTCTCCTGTCATGAGATAATAAGCTGATGTGTTAATCGATATTGATAAAAATGGCATAAAATTTAATGAATTAAAATAAAAAGTGATTAAAATAAGTAACACAATTTAAGGTTGGAGGTTTGGTTTGGAGGTTGCTTCATAGCTGAGTGCTCTGTTGGTAGAGCATCACACCGGTATCGCGGAGGTCATGGATTCGAATCCCGTTGTAGCGTTGAATTTTTTTCGCATATTCATTACGTCTAAAAAGATACGTTTGCATCGTAATCGCATGTGTTACATTTTAATAAATTACTACCTTAGTGCATAATTATTACCTGAAGAATCATCAGGTTGAGATACGTCTCCAAAGTTCGGTGCTGCAGGAGTATGTTGAGTAGTTGTTTGTGTGGGTGCGGCTGTTGTGGAGCTATTCATTGCAGCTTTAGTTGGTTTACTGGTGTGGTTACTCGTCGTTTGCATCGGAGTGGTGTGACCTATGGTTGTTTTGTTTGCTACTGTGGACTGTGGCGGCTGTTTAGATGGCGTGTTGGTGGTCCTGGGTGGCGTTTGTTGGACATGTTGTGAAGCGTTAGCTGTAATAAGGATATAACAAACGGTTATGGTATACGAGACACGGCCGAGAGAAGAATATGAAACGAAAATCAAGTCGGGTCCGCCCATAAATGGAGAATAACTGTAATATATAGAGGAGTGACGTCACTAAACGAAATAAACTGACAAACAAATTAAACAGTAAATTAAACAATTGCAAACTACACTGCTATAAAGTGTATTCATCGTCCGTGCAATAAGATTGTCCAATCTTTGTGTTTTTAGAAGTGTTAGCTCGTAACACTTCGGCTATGACACAAATTTAAAAAAAACCTTCTTAAAACTAGCTACGCCCATTCTTTCACCCATTCTGTTGTGCTGCGTCGGCGGGAAAGTGAAACACTTAGTTAATTACCAACTTGAGGTCGATAAAGGTAAATTAACCGCCGTAGCGAATTTGGAAAGCTGACGTTTCGAGCGTTAGCCCTTCTCGGAGCAAAGTGTTAAGTTTGAAATTCAGGGTGTCTAGCGACATTCGTGACGTAGCCGGGTGACGTAACTAATTTAAATCGGGAAAAACAGAAGAACATTTTTTACCTGAAGAAGATACATTTCTTGACGTTTGTCTATCTTGACTGCTGTTTGCTGGCCGTACTATCTCGGACTTCTTCTTTCCTTTATTCTCTTCATTAAAAAATCCATTCAGACGGTTTCTATCTTGCATTTGATCGGTCTTGTTCATCTTGGGGAGTCCAGTTTTGTTGCTGGCCGGACCTTGGGGGACAGTCGGAACATTGCTAACCTGCTGTACACCCGCGACCGAAGGTGGCGTGTTTAACTTATCCATAAGATTTTTGATTTGGCTGATGTTTGTTGGGCTTGGAACTTGTGGGGAAGGAGCTGCTGGATATTGCCGGCGGACCGTTGGACGAAACCTTGTCTGGTTATTTACTCCATTAGGCTTTTGTTGAGCGGGAGGAACGTACTTTGATTGTACTCCTGTTGGTTGCTGTTGGCCACCTGGCTTGGAAGCATGGAGATTCCTCCACGGCGGCAATCCAGGCGTTGGATTTTGTTGTGGTGGTCCGTATTTGCTTCCATCTTGATTTAATGGAGCAGAAGGTCCGTTCTTACTCCAGTCATTGAATTGTTTTCCAGGACCCTGCCCGGGTCAGGAGACCAGTTATTACCTCCAAATTTTCGCTGTGTTTCATCGGGTTTTTGCCATCTTGGATTGGTCGGTTGCCAAGCACGTGGCGGCTGGCTAGGATAAGGAGTAGGTTTGGGTGGATGCCACTGGTATCCCGTTGGTTTGTTTTCTTGAAATGGTGGCCAGTTGGAATGAGATCGCCATTGTGTCTTTCTATCCCAATGCTCCTTCTTAGGGTACCAGCTAGTAGGTTTTGGTTTCCATCGATCGTAACCTCCATAATGCTGTTTATGCCACTCAGCTGGAGGATGGTAATTGGGCCGTGGCTTATAATATCCATATCGAGGTCGAGACTTGTGATAGTTGTAATTGTAGTAGTATGGATTTTGTCCTCTGTAGCCCCAGTATTCATAGCTTTGCCTGTGTTTACGCTTTTTGTGCTTGCGGTGCTTCTTTCTGTAGTATTCCTGGTTGCCTTCCCCGCCATAATAGCGATCGTCGTCAGAATTTTCATCGCGCATCCACGCCGATGAATCAAACGAGCCTCCAGTACCTTCAAAATCTTGGTCTTCCTGGTTATGAAAGTGGTGACGATTCTTCCAGTGCAACTTCTTTCTATGCCTCGGTTGATATTTACGACCTTCATTAGAGTATGTACGGTGGTCCGTGTCATCTTCACGTGGTTTCTCACCTCCCTTGAAGTGGTGTTCGTAAGCTTCTTGATGTCGGTTTGGGGGACCTTCATACTTCCTACCGTGGAAATCCTCTTTAAATTTCCTTGTCTCTTCATCATCTTCATGCGAACTGTAGCCGCCATGATGACTTCCTTTTTTATGATGAAAGTGTTTGTAATTGTGTTCTTCCAATTCAACATTTGGCCTCCTGTGTTCTTTCATGTTGTCACGAGAAAACTCTTCTGTCTCCTGGTGTTGTTTCTTGTAATCGTGCATTCGTTCGTCGTTGCGTTCATGGTTTCTTTCATAATTGCCTTCACCATGTCTAAAGGATTCCCGGTCATGTGTTTCTTTTGGTTCATAACGGTCCTCATACTTTTCCATCTTCTTTTGATCATTCCCATCATGATGTTTATAATGATAATGATGATCGTTATGGCTATTATGAAATTCCTTCTCTTGATTATCGTTGTTATCTTCCTCTTCTCTGCCCCTCTCACTTTCGTGATGTTTCTTCAATATCCTTTGTTTCTTCTTTCCCCTGTGATATATAAATGATTTTTTGAAGTTCCGTCTGTCATTTCTAAGATCCTTTCCTTCATCAGCACTCTCATTGTTATCATCAGCTTCATTAGATTCTAAATGGGATTCATAATGTCTTTCTTGTTTATGTCTACTGTGAAAAGCAGGTTTATGACCCTCTTCATGGTTGTTACTTTTGTGATTGTTCGAATCGTACGCTACGTCCTCTCTTTCATCACCTTTATGTTCATTCTCATGTCTGTGTGCATTATGAGTTTTGTGACTTTCTTTGGAATGTTTGTCCTCATCTTCGTCGTCACTTTCAGAATCCTCGCCTAAAACGACTCGACTATGTTTCTTATTTTCATTGTCGGTACTGTCGTTACTGTCGTTACTGTCGTTACTGTCGTTACTGTCGTTTACTGTCGTTACTGTCGTTACTGTCGTTACTGTCGTTACTGTCGTTACTGTCGTTACTGTCGTTACTGTCGTTACTGTCGTTACTATCGTCATCTCCTTTGCTTTTTCTTCCTCGCTGCTATCATTGTTTTGTTTTTCATCACCATCATCATCTTTATCATCATGCTTGCTTTTCGACAATTCATTATCATTATCATCGTCATTGTCTTCATTGTGAAGCATCCTATGCCGTTCCTTTTTAACCACCTCGTAGTTTACATCAGTTCTTTTTTCTGCGCGTTCTTGTTTCTCTTTCTTATGTTCCTCTTTGGTGTGATACGTTTCTCGACCATCTTCTCTATATCTTGTGTGCTTTTCGTTCCTTTTATAATCATCATCTCTATGGCTATGATTATGAACTTCCCTTTCCTTAGAATGTCTGTGCCGTTTTCTAACTTTGTTTTCCTCGTCGCTATCGCTGTGCGTTTCATGTACTCTCAACGGGTGTTTCCGTTTGTGGTGTTTCTTAGTCATCTCGGAATTATCATCATCGTTTTGGATCTTATGCTTGTGATGTTGTTTCTTCTCTCTGTCCTCTTCATAGGTAAGTTTCACTTTACCAGGAATAATCTTCCCCTCCCAATGATTATCGTCATATTTTATTTTAGGTGTTGTAGAGTGCTTTTTATGCTTGTTGCGGTGATGGTGTTTGTTCTTCTCGTCATCCTCCGAATCATCGTTTTGGCTATGTTTTTTATCATCTTCTTTGGCATCGTTGTGGTGGTGTTTTGCATGCTTACTCTCTACATTGTCGCTGTCGTCATCATCACTGTTATCTACTTTCTTGGCACGATGAGTGTGTTTCTTGTGTGTATGATGGTGATCTTTACTTTCCCTGTCTTTCCTCTCGGCATTATGGGACTTATCGTGTTTTCTGCGGTGATGATGCGATGGCTTTTCAGGATTTTTATGTTCATCTTCGTCATTCGAAGATTCCCTTCCGACGTCATCGTCAGTATTTGTTTCTTGATGATGATGATGACGATGATGCCTGCTGCTGGAGCTTTTCTTCATTTCTTCAATTTTGTCTTTGTGTCTGTGATGAGTCGAATGGTGCGCTGTAGAGCTTTTCTCTGATTCTTCTGCATCGTCGTCTTCATCTGTCACATGCGAGTTGTCTTTTCTCTTTTTCTTTTTCTTTACACTATCATCATCCTTCGTGTCATGTTGTTTCTCTTCGTCTTTCCCTGTGTGCTTATGTTTACCCTTGTCCTTTTTAGGCAAGTCTTTGTGAGGAATATCATTTGACATCATTATATCAAAATCAGCGTCGCCTAAATCTTCCACGTCAATGGCCTCATCTTGTTTCCCTTTACGTTTGTGGTGCTTTCTACGAGACTTTACTTGAGAAATCGACACTATCACTTCCGTTGTTATCTTGATGAAAATGAGCCAAGAATCTGGATTTTGGGTCTGAGATGTTTGTGTTACTGCGTTGTTTTATTGAAAGTAATGCATTGTTCGAGGGAGTATGAATTCGTGCCGAAGAATTCGTTTCTTTGATATTCAAGTGAGGATTGGCTGAAAAGGTGGTGTGAGATGGCGAGGAACTGTTATCTTTAGAAGTTACATGCTCCTTGCTGGTGGACAAAACATGACGAGAAGGGGCTGTTGGTACTGTTACCGGTGATTTATGCGCTACTAATTCCTCGTTTTTCTTCTTCGGAGATTCGGTTGTTGGATGCAGGAAAGGTGCCTTTTTTCCATGCAGAGACTTGCGTTCTTTTTGCATGGCGTTAAACTTTGGATGGGCAGACGGGCGTTTCCTTTGCATTGTTTCATTACGATTGGCTTTGTATTTCTTATTAACGTCCATAGGAACTGTTGTTTCGTGCTGTGGAGGCGTAGTTTTATCAAACGTCGCTTTTTTATTCGTGGACACATAACGCTCAATATGACGGTTCACTGATGGCTTATGCTTAACGGAACCTTTTCGATGTGCGTAGTGCATAAGGTCCCCAATGTCCTCCAGTGTGGAGTTTGAATGTGGAAACTTACGTTTCCTTTCTTTCTGACTAGCTTCTCTATCATTTCCCAACACGGTAGGTTTATGGTCATATTTTAATTGTTTTTCCTTACTTTGTAAGCTGCGACTTTCTTGGAATTTGCCGGATTCCAAGGATTTCCTATATTTGTTATTCGTGTTATCGCCTTTTATAGTCGATATTTCTAAGCTGGAATCAGATTTCGATGTGCCATCTTTTGATTGTACCTGTTTTTGACTAGTTACTCGATCTTTCTCGCTCTTGCTTTTCGTCTTTGGATGTATTACCATTGTTTTATTGTGTCCTGTCTGAGTAGACTTGGGTGTAGTTTTAGCCTGATCATGCGTCACGGATACCACTTTGAGTGTCTTTTTTGATAAAGATGCCTTGCCAGGAATTGTGCTATTTGTGTCATGCTTGTATTTTTGAATAGTTCGGCCATGTTTACCAATTCCATTCAGTTTACTACTGGTGTGCCATTGGTGAGTTTCTGTGTCCCTATTCTTGTCCTTTGTTTTGATATCCCGGCCAGATGAATTTCTGTGACCACTCGGCTTGGCGTGTTTTATCGTAGTGACAGCTTCTTGTATTATTTTTGGTCGTTTATGGTCATCTCGAATTTTTGTCTTCATTCCCTTACTACTAGTAAACTGTTTATTTCTTTCAACACTTTTCTTTGGTGTGACTTTTAGCCTAAGGCTGATGTTACTTGCTTTAGCATCATGATGTCGTTTTCGACCACTTCCATTCCGATCATTTGTTCGGTCTTTGAGACGCGTTGCGCTCTCAGGACTAGCAATAACGATATGGTTTTTTGAACCAGACTGACTGGGCCGTGCTCTAATATCCAAAGGTCTACTAATGCTTTTACTGGGGACATTTGAAGCCTGTTTCGTTGCCTTGCCATGAGACTGTTTTGGATGAAAATGAACTATTTTGGATTTCATTTGCTTATTACCATCCTTCGTACTGTTCTTTTCCGTCGTTGAAATAGCAGATTTAACGTGCTTTTCTAGGGGAACATTCTTAATTTTTTCCGAGGCCAGTCTACTGTGTTCTTCATATGTTTCATCACTGTCATCCTCATCCGATCCAAGCTCATCCAGATCTTTAACAAGGTCAATCGGTGCTCTTGTCTGCCCTTCTTTGTACAATGCTGCATACGTTTTTTGCTTCATTACATCATGATTTGTCTTCTCTAAGTCATCGCTGTCTCCTCTCAAATCTTTATCGTCTTCACCCAAATCTGTACCAACACCACTCAAATCTTCATTATCCTCCATCAGATCTTTATCATCGCCACTTAAACTTCTATCGTCTCCACTTAAATCGTTATCATCTCCACTAAAATATTCCCTATCTTCACTCAAATCCTTAAAGTCTCCACTCGAATAATTACCGTCTACACTGAAATCGTTATGTTCTTTATCCAAGTGTTCATCTTCTCCACTAAAGTCTTCATCTCCACTAGCTGAGCCTTCGTAATCTTGAGAGCTTCCTTCTTTCGTGCCTTCCATAAAACGTGGAATATCCCACTTGCTTTTGGTAACAAAACTTTTTAAACCATTCCTCTGGTTATCCTTGGCAGTTTTCAATACTTTAGAATTAGCACCGCCGTTTTTGCGAACAGGAATTGTCTTTGTGGTTTCTTCACGATGTTTAACATCATGCTTTATCTTAGAGTATCCCTCAGTTTGAATACTGTGGCCACCTCGTCTTGTTCCAGCAGTTCTCAAACCTTTTGCTGTTGGTTTGACCTTTAATGTGTATTTGATTTTAGAGGGGCCCGCCCTTTTAGATGGTTTGACTGCTGTGCTTGAGTGTCGCGCCACAGGCTTAACAATTGAGGTCGGATTGAATGTTCTGTTCTTGGCAATTGAATGCGTTGCGCGACTAGAAACGCCTTTGGAAGGCAGCAGTAATGTTATACCTGGTCTCGTGATCCCCTTTGTGGTTGACACTTTTGAGTTATTATTGTTTGTTTGAATTGGTGGATGTCGTACATGTACGACATTGGAAGTGTGGTGTGCTTTGTATTTAGAAGATTCTTTGGTCGGCCTCTTCTTAGAAAAGTTGCTTCGATTTGTTTTGTTCTTCGGTGAATTTGTCGATGAAGACACTTTGCTAGATTGTGACGTATGTAGTTTTGTATTGGCCTTGGCCTTGACGTCAGCTTTTGGAGGCTTTGTTTGTGTTTGAGTGGCGACCTCATGTTTAACGTTTGATGATGTACTGTCGCTTTCATCGGAGCCCAAGTCGTCTGGGTCTTCGTCGTCGTCATCCAAGCTTCTGGATACCTCTGAAATAAAATAATTGATAAGCAGCCACCCTAAAGAACATGTCAAGGTTTTTAGACTGTCTACAAGCCAAATGCCTGGTCGGCGCTTGACTCCGGTTTCTAACGCCTGGGCCAAACGAGGATGAGAGTTCAAACCCTTGCTCTCGCTTGGCCTGAAATTCTCATGCGCTTTCATCAACTCTCATCGAATTTGAACCTGCTCAAATTTTTCACGAGAGTCGTCGAGAGTTTTCTCTCGTTGGCGCATGCTTCATCAGTGATAGTTGATGAGAGTTGACGAAAACTCTCATGAGAGCCAACTCTCAACAACTGTCTCATCCTCGTTTGGCCCGGTACTCCCCTGGATGGGATGGTAGTCCATCGCAGGTGCCCCCCTCCCAGCATTTTTGTCAGGTCACCGGTACCCATTCAGTATACTCGGAATTTTAAATGTAAAAAAATGGTGCGGGCACAATTTTTTTTCCTGGAATTTTTCCTTTATACGCCATAGCTGCTTTCGTAATACGGTAGTCGATGTGAGATTAAATTAAGTGAAGCAAAATTTAAAAATTGAGGCTGTACTTTTCGTTTATTTGACCAACCTTTATTTCGATCAATTATGGCAACTTGCAAACCAATCCTGGGTTCTGGTGCACTCTTTGTCTTGTTATTTCCAGCTGTTATCCCAGTTACGCCATAACACTCTTCATCTTCAACGAAAGATAACAGACAGTCACGTGATTTACAGCACTCCGCACGGCACTGGCCAGCACCTGCGTCTGACTGTTGGCGCAGTTTTCGAAACTCCCGAGGAGTACTGGTACCAAGTAAAATAACGTGGAAACTGGGTACAAATCGCTTGGGGCATCTTGGGTTGGTTACTTGTGAAGTGTGCCTGATGAAATCTTTTGTTCCTGAAAGTAAATTGATAAAAAATATATAAAATGCCCTCTGATTGTACGGCTAGGTGTTCTGTACATGCCTTAGTGAACGCGGCTATTTAACAATTATTCCACGAAATCGAGTCGTACATTAACTCATAGCTATGAGCTCATAACTATGAGTTAATGTACGACGAAATTGAGTGGAATAATTGTTTTATAATATACTCACCACAGGATATTGCAATTAAAAATTACTGGGGAAAGAACGGAAGGAAAAAACAGAGGAAAAATGGGATATTTATCGTAATTAGCGGGCTTCCCAAATAAGGTAGTAATTTTTTTATTTATTTATTTTATTTTTTATTTAAATAAGGTAGTAATGATATATTGCCTCGTATGCCTTGAGTAGGGAACCAATCAGATTGTCCAAAATTGCGATATCCTGTGGTGAGTATATTATAAAACGTGATGTAGGCGGACACTTCCATGTTCATATAACCTGATCAAAACTGACCCTGAGTTTGGAGTTTGGAAAAACTCGAAAATACTTCTACTAGTAATACGTGACTCGCAGGTCCTTACGAAGCTGGGATGGGGAGTTAAATTTTGGGGATGTGAGGGTGTTAACCAGGCTTTAGAGATCGACTGGAGTTCGTTAGTCTCCTGACATCTGTGTGTACGCCTTTCCTGTTCACGATCTCGTTGTTTTGGAGGGAAGGAGAATCGATAACCGCCATGTGTTTGCTATCTTATACCGGATTTCTAAATGCCTGTATTGTTTTTGCCCCAAATCCCCCGCACTCTAACGGCAACAAAGTCACTTCCCCATATAAATGCGATCGCATGCGTCA
This sequence comes from Desmophyllum pertusum, assembly GCA_029204205.1. Classification (NCBI taxonomy): domain Eukaryota; kingdom Metazoa; phylum Cnidaria; class Anthozoa; order Scleractinia; family Caryophylliidae; genus Desmophyllum; species Desmophyllum pertusum. Next base: position 907,111 of record MU825414.1, on the reverse strand, counting down.
ACACATTTTAAGCTTGGAGCAATTCTTGAGTAGTGAGTAGGCGTTCCTGTTTCTGTCATTTTGGCGGCAGATTATGTCGAAGTCAGTGTTAGGCCCAGTTCAGACACCGTACTTCACATGAGCCGAATCGAATTCGATGAATTAAGCTCTTGTGAAGTACGGCGTCTGAATCAATTCGGAACGCCTGATTGGATTCGGATCGGCTCAGCCGTTCTTTACGCCTGGCTCATCCGGGAATAACGGCTGTGGACCGGCTTTGATTCAGTCACATGAGCCGAAACAAATGCATGAATTATTATTATGTATTTTTCAATATAACAGCAATTTTCCCCTACTGAATTACGTTCGGCTAAATTAAGCTCGGCGTCTGAATCAATTCAGCCAGTCTAAATTAATTTAGGTCGGCCTAAATTCGAATTCGATTCGGCTCATGTGAAGTACGGCGTCTGATCTGAGCCTTATTAACCAAAAAAAAGCAAAAAAAGGAACTTTGGAGTGAAAGGGTTAAAACTATAGAAACGCCAGTTAATTAGTCTTACCCACTTCAAGCCCATAATAAGCTAAGTGTTTAACATACCTGTTGACATATCAGTAAACACGTTTTTCAGAAAATATTCTCGATCATTTCTAGCAATTGTCCGAGTGTTTTACATCTTAGTTATCTTGTTTGCAAATTAAGTTTAGCCTAGACTGGATTTAAAATATGTTCCTGAAAGTATCCCTTGATGGTTTATAATCGCTTGGCTAGGTTATGTTGGGGTCTGTTTGAAAGTTCTTCAATCCCGCCACCTGCGAAAACCACTGACCGGGCTTTCAAACATTATACGCTATTTAGATTCACTGTAACTGCGAATCTTAACACTTCGCTGATTTACCCCAATTTTTGAAAACAAACGACTATGATTAAAACATCCTACTTTTTTTCTTCGTTCAAGGTTTTAATTTGAAAACAATTATAATTGTCGATAAGTAAGTTTCTGGCAAAACTGAACGATTGAAAACACCTGATTGATGTTTTCAATCTTGCTACTGTTGACTAAACATTAATATTATATCGAAACAATTTGCAGTGATTTAGAATCGAAACGATCATTGTCGGAATCTGGAGATGATTTCGGTCTACTAATTAAAGCTTTTTTTGAACTAAGAGCGGTAAAAGTTTTAAAACTTCCAAACGTCTAGTAAAATTCATTCGGATCACCCGAACTGCATCGGCTTGTAGCTCCATGTACCTCATGATTAGAATAATTGGGATTGAAGGAATTCGTTATACAATCCCTTGTTTTTAGAGTGCTTTTTCGTTAATGTTATTTCATCATATACTAAGTGGACTTTTAGAAATAATTTCTTAAAGATGGGCCTACCGAAAAAGTCATGCAACGCTAACCAGTGCACTCCCAGAGTCAAACCTTGCGTTAATAAATGTGCTTGTACCTTTTGAGTTGGTGGATCGTGAAACCCTAGTGTGTGACCATTCAAATGAAAGCTATTTGGCAATACCTACAAGTGGTACTGTTTATTTTTGACAATTTTGCAAAATGACATTCAAGATTTTTTCGTCAGTTTTGAACTTAGTACTCTTGGGAGTGAAAGTGGTAACCATGCTTTCGAGCCACTACCAGACGTTTCTCAGCGCATGGTTTGTTCAAGAAGCGAATCTCGGCCGAATTAATTCGTAGTCAGAGCCGAACTATTGGAAATCAATTTATTACTTCTCGCCCTTTTAGCAATTTACAAGGTTAATAACTCCTTGTGAATGGTCAATACGCTGCGAGCCTTCCTGGAGAGAGTCAGTCGCGAACTTAAAAATCTCAGTTTGCATGCATGGAAAATATCCGACATGTTGTTCAACTCGAACTTCCGCGCTCAGACGAATTGGCGCGGATGAGCAAAAGCTGGACAGATTGGTTAATGAAACATATAAATCCTGCAGATTACCTTCGTTTGCTTGCAATTCGTTTATATGTCAAGACATGCCTTAAAGGGACACCTCTCGGATAAGATCATTACCGCCTTTTTCCTCTCCGGAAAATTACATCAGAGCAAAAATAATTCTTGTACTAAGTTTGTAGGAACATTTGCTGATTTAAAAGATAGGAAAATAAAGCAATTTAAACGTTACTTAAGATTTGTTTTGCTGAGACTAACTACATTATGAATACAGTAGATCAAAATATAATGTATTTTACTTTTAATTTCCGAGGTTATTTCGTACCAGAATCGAGTCGCTGGTTAGAATAATGACAGTTTAAATTGAAATCTAACCGTCATATAAATTAAGTTTGCTATTTTGATTTAACAAAACCCAGAATTCCACTCAACACTTCACCTGCATTTCTAGGGTTACGTAGCAGTTGCCTTTCATCTTCCATTAACAAGCGATCCAATATTTTATGACATAGTTCCGGGTCTTCGCAGGACACGCCAAAACAGTGAAATCCCGGCGAAAAAATTGCCAATTCACATGTATCATCTCTGCAACAGAAATCCACACACTGTTCCAAACCCGACGCGTTTCCAAACTTGCGGAAATTGAATGAATTGCTGTTTGTGGTCGATCGCTCGCGCGTGCACAACTCGGAGAGAAGTTCGTTGCCTCCTGATTAAAAATAAAAACAAATGATTGGTAAAAATCAATGACGGGATATTTTTCTACCGAGTACGCGAGCCAATGCAAATTCATCATCGTGGCTTGTAACAGACAACCATAATTTGACCAATGTTTACCGTTTGACACTGCGAAGAATGCAAGAACTCCAAAGATTAAAATCTGTCTTCGAAGGTTGTAAGCATATTGTGTAAACTCCAACATAGAGCATTTGTATGGTGACACAATGACGCCTGACGGGGCTTTAGTTAAACAAGCGCGACCAAAGACTCCTTATCAGCCAACTCCGCTGCTTCGCTTCAACATAATAATCTCCAAAACACTTGAAAAAACTAGATTCTTGAGCAAACTTCGCTATAACGCGACGCGATTTTCGAGAACTCGGGTTCCCGCGCTCGAAACCTCGGCAAAACGCATTACGTAAGTTAAGAGTTATTTTTAAATCGTGACAAGTGTTTGACGAAATCGACCAATCAGAGCGCGGTATTTTTATTAGCTTCACGCCCAGTGATTTTCTGTCTTTCTGGTGGAAACATTCTTGGCCGATAAGCTAATGAAGGCAAATCTTCGGACTTTTTAAGCGCAATATTCAATTTTTCACAGCTTTTAATAAGAAATTTATACCGATTTAAGCGGACAGAGTCTAAATATTTTCTTGTTGAAGATTAATTCACGAACTTTTTGGCACAACACGTCTAACGGTTTTCCTCGCTACACTAAAGATAGGAACTATGTAGTTTGTTGATTTGAAGGCAATGGTTTTGATCTGAGTTCAGTGAATCTGTGCTGGATCACTGATTATTTCTTTCTCGCTCAGTGAAGCCAAATAATAAACAATAAATTTTAAGCCAGTAAACCGTGAGTAAATTGTTACACCGCTTAAGAAGATCTTCGAAACAAGCCGTTCGTTAACTGAAACCTCATTAACCCTTTCGCTCCCAAGGTTATCAAAAGCTTAAAATTGAAACAAAATAATCCCATTTTCATTTTGCAAGGTATGGATAAACAAACACTAGCAATGAGTACCACATGAACGCACTGCTCAATATCTTTCATTTGAATGGCCACACACTAGGGTTTCATCCACAGACTTAAAAGTTAGAGCCACCTTGTACAGCATAATAAACAGTACCACATGAAAGTACTGCTCAATAGCTTTCATTTGAATGGTCACACACTAGGGTTTCATCCACAGACTTAAAAGTTAGAGCCACCTTGTATAGCATAATAAACAGTACCACATGAAAGTACTGCTCAATAGCTTTCATTTGAATGGCCACACACTAGGTTTCATCCACAGACTTAAAAGTTAGAGCCACCTTGTACAGCATAATAAACAGTACCACATGAACGCACTGCTCAATAGCTTTCATTTGAATGGTCACACACTAGGGTTTCATCCACAGACTTAAAAGTTAGAGCCACCTTATACAGCATAATAAACAGCACCACATGGAAGTACTGCTCGATAGCTTTCATTTGAATGGTCACACACTAGGGTTTCATCCACAGACTTCAAAGTTAGAAACCACTCTTGCGATCGTTGCAATCGTTGTGACTGCGATCGTTACGATCGATCGTTGCGATCATATGGAAACCAGGCTTAAGAGAGCCAACCGGCTCATCAACTCTCATCCTCGATTGGTTTTTAATTTAGAGAAACCCCAATAATTTTGCTACGCGTTTATCACGACCCAGTTGCTATTCCATCTAAAAAAAACCGCACAAATAATAAAGGGGCTTGTGCAAATTAATACAGCAAGCGAAAATAATATTATCGTTATAAGTAGACTGCGAGCAGTCCCTCTTTCTTTCCAATAGCGAGCGCGAAGCGCGATCGATCGCTCGCTCGCTCGCTCGCTCGCTCGCTCGCGCTTCGCGCTCGATTTCCGCTCACTCGCGCTCGCTTCGATTGCGCTCACTATCGGAAAGAGAGGGACTGCTCGCAGTCTACGTGATAAGTCTAGCACAATCCTTTCATACAGCGGACCGGAATCCCGATTTCTCGAACCCTCGATTTCTCAAAAAAACCCGATAATTCGAACCAAAAGTTGTTTCCTTGGATTTGTTTCACTGTAATTTTACCCCTGATATTTCGAACTTCCCGATTTCTCGAACCTATTTTCGTTTCTCTTGGAGGTTCGAGAAATCGGGATTCCACTGTACTTTTTATTTGAATACTGAATTTTAGGTAGCAAAATCTTACTTGGATATCACCCAGTTCAGGGAAAAGCAGATTTTTCCAAAAAAAAAAAATAGACTGTGGAGCTCAAAAAGATTTATTTTTCATGTCTTGTGTACATATTTTGGCATATTCTACACATACATCCGAAAACGCTTGGCGACCTTTCTTTTGAATGATCCGACACTTACATACATCCGCACATCCGTACGTTGTGAAGCAACGTTAGCTCTCTAGATGAGCATCTGCTCTTAGAGCAAATGTTGAGAAAAAATATTGTTTAAATAATAAAATAAAAATAATACATCCGTACATATATCATGTTTATTTACCCTCGGATTTACAGAGAAGCTGAATGTAGCTAATATCTCCGAGCAACAGACGGACAACACACTCATAGTTTGACCACGACACCGGGAACTTCTTGCCTACTCTTTTCGAACAGTGTCGTGGGTTCTTTTACGTCCTCTTCGAATTAATATGTAGGATGAAGGAGACTAGGCCAACGGCTTAACGTCACCGCCCAATGACGCGATCATCTCAGTGAACTGAAAGTCTGAAACTTCACAGTCCGACGGGATCCAATAAGTCTACCAGCTCTATTAAGTGCACAGACTGAGCAGTTTTCAACGGTCTATGAATTGCGCCACCCAGCTACTCAACCAATCAGATGCAATCCCAAAACCAATCGCGACCTGGTCACACGCGTTTTACCGCGCTTGGCGCCGCTTACGTTTATCTCTTACTTGTGTTGTTTGGCCATGCATTGTGATAACTTTGGCTCCGGTTAAGTTTTACGACGAAAATAGCCTGCGTAGGCGCTAGGATTGAAAATCGCTCTATGTAATAAATTCAGTCATCTTTTGGTAGAAATCTTATCTATTACCAGATTCGTAAGATCGTGTCTCAGTATCTCTTTGTATAAATTTTAATTTAAGCGAAAAAAGTGATTCGAAAACAATTTAGTTTCCGCGAGACGATTCCATGGCGACAAAAGATCTCTTCAAAACATCCATGTTTTTCGTTCTATTATATTTCCGTTTACGATTTTTATATGCATAATTACGTTTTGCTTCAACGGGTCCACGTCGCTCTCATGCAAAAAATACTTGATATGTTGCAGTTTATTCCAACGATATTCAACGGAGCTACATAAAACGCCCATAAACGTCACATTTATCAAGGGCGATACTTCGAGACGAAGCTTCGAAGAGAGTTTGATTCGAATTGTGAATTCTATTATTTGAGGAACAAAACAACAGCAGGTTTCAGTGACATCGACTGCGCTTTTTCCAAGTTCTGGTATCGTGAATTTGAAAATAATTTTGATTTTACGTGGACGCTGACTGATTTTCAATTCAATCATCATGTTTGTCAGATGTGAGTCAGATGTGACGGTGTTTATTCTAAACTGTTCACTTACGGGCACATTTTGCCTCCGTCGCGAGTTCAGTGATCTTAAGCATACCGTTCTACTCATTTTGGCTCTGTGTGATTGGTGTGCAGTCCTATTTGGAACTTTAGCTGGCCTGGCTGTTGATAAAAACCCTGACAGCATGTGGTGGGTGACCTACTGCCTCTGCGAACAACCTCAAGTTTTGCTACAGACAGGTAAATAAGACATTTATATTCACTTCGGAATTTATATGATAATTTTGTTGTTTAGATTTATGAAATTATGGGATTGTTGAGATATATAGAACAGAAATACACCTTATTCGATGGTTTAACATATAATACGCGCGGATATTTTGCGAGTTGCGTAGTATTTGCGTAAAATGCGAGCAATGATTATTCTACTGCAAATTTCCCTACTATATATTATGCTATTTTCCGTTTTCGCTCTGTTCAACTGGTCAATACGGTCTCTTATTATATGGCAAACTGGTCCACGACGATAAGGTGCATTCTGATTGGTTCCCTGAGCGGTCCGAATTTTGCAATAAGACCGCAAAGATTGACCGCTCATGTACTCGTTTCTCCGAATTCCTTTTATGAAACATATAACAAAAGAAAACTGTTTTCTATCAAGTAGAAACGTTTATCCTCGTGTCTGGCGGACAATTTTGGTTAAACTTTTCGCAAAGTGGCCTGAAAAATGCAAGAATATGCTTAGCTTTGGCGCGCGCGCGTTAGCCGAGAATAGTTACATTAATTTATCAGCAATTTTTATAAAAAGCCATTATAATAAAAACTTTATTGAACTAGCTTGTTCGGTCCGTATTGGGAAATATTGGTCTCGTTCTTTTTTTGCAAGTTTATCAGTGGACCGAGCCGAAGGCGAGGTCCATAAACTTGCAAAAAAGAACTCGACCAATATTTTCCCAATACGGACTTCACGCTAGTTCAATAACATCTATATATTTTGCGTGTTCTCTTGACCTTATGTGGTGAAATGACGTAATAGTGGACTTATATGGTGAAATGACGTAATAGCGGAATAATAAAAATTGAGATCAAATTGAAATGATGTTTTATACAGTTAGGGATGGCTTGTTCGTTAATTCGAAATATATATTTTTGAGGGGAAAAATGACTTTTGTCTCGACGAATAAAATTATTTTATGTTTTGTCTAAACAGAACAATGTGCATGTGATTCGAAAAAAGTAGTTAGCAGTTTATTATTTTATAGTTCTTCCGTATCGGATATTTATATTCATTGTAATTGCTGAGTAAAAAACTATAGTGAAAACAAAATCGAATGTCAGTGAATAATATTTTCACAACGCTAGAAATAGAGCTAATATTACGATAGTTGAGTGTTGTGAGGACAAAATCAAAGCATATCACAATGGCCAATAATAGCAAAAATAAATCGCAACATAGTGAGGCTAGAACTCGAATCAAATACAGCTGTTTCGAGAAAGGCTGTCGGAAAAAAGCGCACGCGACAATCCCGAAAGGTATTGTGGGTAGTTTTAAGTTCACGGTTCCTTGACTTCAGCATTTCAGGGAAATCCGAGAAAATGGCACGAGACGCCATGGACGTATGTTTGCGAGTGCTAAAAGAAAGCAACAAAAGTAGGTTCGACAGCTACAGTGTCAGGAACGTACCTTGCTGATCATATCCCAGATTACCCTTCGGGATTGTCGCGTGCGCTTTTTTCCCACAACCTTTCTCGAAACAGCTGTATACCAGACCGGCGCAAAGCGCGGAAAAACGCGTGTGACCAATTGCAAGAAACGATTGGTTTTGGTTTTGCATCTGATTGGTTGAGTAGGTGGCGCGAGTTTTTCAAACCAATCATGGAGCGTAGTAGAGCAAAACCAAAGCATTTCGGACTACTTTCGACGCTCAATAAAAAATCCTCGTAATCGCATGGGGCTAATATAATGATGCCGAACAAATTTAGAAATCGTTTGCATCTTTTAGTTTATAAACTTTCAAAGTTTAAATTCATGTTAAAAGTTCTGTCGAGAGAAGGGTGTTAAGGACTTGGTACGATGTTCGTTAGTTTCTCAAAGTCACTTCCGACCCGAGTGGATGGAACTCGATTTGTGATCGATCGGTATACATTTGGATTCGGAATGCATTTATCTTCTTTTAGAATTGTGAGCTTTTCAAGTTTAAAATAAACTTTTTCAGTTCAAATATTTCAGCTAAAGAAAATTGCTGGTTTATAGAGCTAACCAATCTCTTCGAAAGATTGTACTTTGAAACACCAATACAAAAAAGTGATAAATAGAAAGTACTACTAAAGTTATAATACAGGTTAAAAAATGCTTGAAAGGTGATTGGTTAAAACGAGATTTCTTTATTTGAACTGTACTGATTGAAATATCTACATGTAGAAACTACAGTTTCCATGCAAATATGGTCTCGGCTCGGTTCATAAACACTTGCAAAGAAAGAACGAGACCAATATTTCAGCCCCAATATATATGGACCTCGCGCTAGTTCAATAACATCTAGACTATAATTAACAATTAGATTATGAGCTCGAGATTTCTATGATGTGATAGTTGATTCGGCCTTAGTAAAAATCATAACAATTGTCTAGTATTAACTCTAAATCATCCACCGAAACTTCGTAGAAACGAAAAGAAACGGCAAATTTGTAGACGACCTCCAGCCACTGCACACTAATGGCTGATAGTGTGCAGTAGCTCAGCCAATCAGATTGTCTCATTTGCATTAGTGTACAGTAGATTTTTACTAATAAATATTAGCTTGTGTCACTGACTGATAAGCATCTTTCTCATATTTCTACCGAGCTTGAAATTCACCATCATTTCTTTACATATCGACAAAACTAATCCCAGCAGTATGTGGGAAGTTTGTCACATTTGAACCTGCAATGATGGTCAAAAGTCCTTGGGACAAACTCAGAAACGTTTTTCCGAGTAGCTTGTGTCACTGACTGATAAAACATCTTTTGTATTTAATATAAAGAGGATATTCAGCGGAAAGTTGTGTAATACGGCTGGGTATTTTTACGAGTCAGTTTTTATTTTTTCGAGCCTTTAGGCGAGAAAAAATAAACACTGATGAGTAAAAATGCCCAGCCGTATTACACAACTTTCCGCTGAATAAAGTGTTTATTATACGACATAATATCTTTCCTAAAATATAGGCTTTCAACAGTGTTTTCCGTAGCGCGCGGTCAGGGGGACAGAGACCCGTGTAATACGCGGTCTCATATCTGCTCTCGTCTTTGTGCGTATTCGCACTCTAAAATGCCATGTCGTATAATAATTTATGTTATTGATTGATTGATTGATTGATTGATTGACATATTTCTCATATTATTATAATACAGTCGAACCTCCACTAACGGCCACCTCTCTACAACGGCCACTCTCTACAACGGCCACCTCCCGACAACGGCCACCTCGCTACAACGGCCACCTCTCTACAACGGCCAGGATTTTTCGTACACGATGCATACACTTTACTCTAATTCTAACCTCCCGACAACGGCCACCTCTCTACAACGGCCAGTTATTTCGGCCCCAAGGTGGCCGTTATAGAGAGGTTCAACTGTAATTATATTTTTCTGTTACAGGTATTTTCATATTGAACATGGCTGTCCTTATACTCAACGCAGACAAATCACAAGGAGCACTCTTCACCAGACCGCGCAATTCTTATGTCCACCTCATCCTCTTCAACGCGGCGTCTATCGTTCTGGCAAAGGCTGGTACGCACGCGTTAGCACGTGCTCTTGACCACGTTGGGGGCCCGCTAGAAGCGAGTCACGTGTTAGGCGTGACGTTTCTCATGAGCGTCTACCGTATAACGTTTTTATTCCTGGATTATTTGTATTACGCGTTTACCAATCCCAAAGACAACAAGAGTTACAAGTTCATTGATAACTTAAGAAAGGCGGTAATCATCATCGACATTTAGAGTGGTAAAGTGTGACGTCACAAATTTTCAAATTTGGGAAAATATGACATTTGATCAGCTATTCAGAGGAAGCATGCCAAAAAAGGTCCACTTGCCAAAAATTAGCTCTTCATTGCAATTTGCGGCCGAGATATAGAGGTTCAACCTGAAGTGCCCATATCTCGGCCGCAAATTGCAATGGAGAGCTAATTTTTGGCAAGTGGACGTTTTTTGGCATGCTTCCTCTGAATAGCTGATCAAATTTCATAATTTCACAAATTGAATTTTTGTGATGTCATGACTTTAGTACTCCATGCTGGATAGACATTCATGTTACTTTTGGTACCCTTCTATTCCAAGAGTAACAACAGTCAGTCGTTTGGGAGATTGGAGAATGAATGCAACCGACGCAGAATAATCCATTTTACAGTTGTCTGCTTAGAATCCAGGAACAGAAGTGAGACTGGAGGTGACTTTGTTGTGATACAAACCTTCCTTCTTTTCAAATGTATATTATTCTGTTTTTATGTAAACTAGTTTCTGATCTCTATCATCTCATGGTCACCCCTAAGCTCGCTTTCATACAGAGGCTTGGTTACATTTCACAGAAATGTAAAATGGTCTATTATAAATTGGCTATGCCTTAAATGGATAGCCCAAATAAGATGAGCCTACTTTAGCACCCCAGTTGGCCTATAATAACACTGATTAGCCCCGAGAATAGCGCTGATTAGCCCCGAGAATAGCGCTGATTAGCCCCGAGAATAGCGCCCCGGTTAGCCTACTATAGCCCCGAGAATTGTTAGCTTTCTTTTGTGGGTTAGGGTAACGTCTGAACTGATTTTGGACTAACCATTCTAGTCACGACCATTATAAATTTGATTTTCAGAGAGTACTATACTAGGCGCCCGGGGGGGGGGGGGGGGGGGGGGGGGGAGTACTCCCAAGAACATTTGGTGGGGGTGTGCCGCTGGGCTATAAAAACCCTTACCCTGTACCAGACCACAAAACGCTAATTTTGCGACCCTGTTCCAGACTAAATGTTGAAAAAAGATACCCTGTTCTAGAGGATTTTTAACGGCTAAACTACTAAGCAGCACTGCGAACGTGTAGCTGTAAAGCTTCTTTAATACTCCTACGCGTTTCGTTTCGTCTGACTAACGTAGACTTCGTCTACCCTATTCCAGAGTATAAATTACCGATCTTCATGCCAACTTCTGGGAAACTGATACCCTGTTCCAGACCAAAAATGCCTTTTGGTATACCCTGTTCCAGAGCAAAATGCTCAAAAACCCCGTCCAGCGGCACGTACCTATATAGCGCATATAAGGGAGTACCCCCCCCCCCCCCGGACTAGGCGTCCCCTAGATGGGATGCTCAAACATCGTAATGTTAAAGGGGCAGCATCACGAGAGTTCTCCCACGTTTTTGTGTAAACTATGCTTGAATTATTTATGTACAAAATGGCTCCGGAACAACAAGAGAAAGACATTAATTCATTCTCCTGAGGTGGGAGCAAACCAGAATCATTGATTTTGAGCTATTTTTTTCTATTTTTTTGCGATTGTGTGTAAATATTGCTGGGGCAAAACTATGAATTGAAATGCCGGGTACTATCCGACGCCATTACCCGTTCCGAAGTTCAAAAAGGGACTGGGCACTAGTTTACCTATTGTTCAAATTACGTCATATTAAAAATTTAATCCCATCACCAGAAAGATTGCATAAAAATTAGTACGTTCGCCAAGTTTGTTATGTTACATTGCATAGTAACCAGGCTGTGAGCTGTCAAAGGTCGTCCAAATTCCATACAAACGTCTCTAATTCAGAGATAGCGTCCCCCAAATCCATACAAAGTCTCTAATTTTTCTGATTTTTGAAAGCCTTCTACATTGTTGAAATCCAACGAAACAACCCCAAACTTGGTAAACCGACTAATTTTAATGTGATATTTTTGTGATGGGCTCCAATTTTTAATTAAATCAAAATTTAAAAACTCGTCCCCAGTCTCCATTTGAACTTCGGAACGGGCAATTAGTGACTCGAAAGCTACTCGACTGAAGTCTCCGTAAAGGGAACACTGGGGATTTTGTTACAAATAGCAGACAAAAAAAAGTTTTAATTAAACTGCAATAAAACGGGAAATATCAAAATAGTGGTCATTTTATTGCAGTCGCCAGAGTTTGCCCTAAACATACCCACCCACCTACCTATACCCACCTGCCTACCTACCTAATATATCTCCCTCCCATCCTACCAGTAAGGGGGGGGGGGGGGGGGGGGAGGGGTACTCAAGAAACAACAAAAAAATCTGGACGGGGATGCACAGTACTCAATAGACCTTTCTCCAAAATGGCCGCCGCAAATTCAAAATGATTAAAATTAATATAAACTGAGCGGAAAATCAATACCAGCACCTGAAAGAACACATCTTGTTTGGTAATCGTACAAAGTTTCGTTAGGTTAGGTTCTATCTGCCTCGAGAAAACGGAAGTTGAAAACTGGAAAATTTAGAGACGTTTGTATGACTGGGGGTATACGCTATACCCCCACAATACAAACGACTCTAAATTTTCCAGTTTTCAACTTCCGTTTTCTCGAGGCAGATAGAACCTAACCTAACGAAACTTGATCATACGATTACCTCGTAGCTCACATTTTTCCTCGAGCTTCGCTTTCGGAAAACTGTTCGCTTCTCAGAAAAGATAATGTCCGCGGACAAATAGCCGCGCATATTTTCGCGCCAAATGGAAGTTATTGTTTATATATATCCGCGATCTTTCGTGTTAATTGCGTGAAGTCCCGGGAATATTTATATTTGAATTGCAAATTAAGTTACCCTTGTCTTCCATATTCATTAATTTATTGCCGTTACCTTTCCACGAGGAACGAAAGAAATACTTGAACATGGCAGTTTTCAGTGTAGTTATTGGATTTACGCCGACATATATCTTGCGAAAAACTTTGTTAAAGGGGAAAACATTTCTTCAACGTTCAATTTCGTTGACTATGGCTGGGACGACTTGTAAATGGCGCCGGATATTGGAGCATGGACATGAAACTCAGCAAGCGTGTGAAGGATGCAACACAGCCATAAACTTCCTGAAGATTGGGACTTTTAACTTCTACGTAAGGTAAATATTCTAAGCCTTCCTCGTTAATTGTAATACAGTCGAAGCTCCCGTAAGCGGACACCCTCGGGAAGCAAAAAAAGTGTCCGCAACTGGAGCTGGCCGCTTATGAAAATGTGTAAATACAGAGTTTGTATCAGCTAGAGTTCAAACGGGGCTTTGTCAAGGCGGCCGTAAGTAGAGCTGTCCGCTTACGAGAGTGTCCGCTCAGAGAGCTTCGACTGTATTACAGTTTTAGCTAGTATTAGTACATTGTTTTACAGTAGGCATTTTTAGTTTAAATTCTGCGCTTAAAATAAATGCCAAAGCTATAAGTGGAAATTTGGTCGAGACCAGCGCTTCACTGGTCGTGGACGGATAGCTTTTTCAGTTCTGTTACGAAACTATATATGTTGAGTCATTTAATTGAGCAAACTCAGGATATCATATCAATGATTAGAGTTTAATCAGTTTAAAACGCTTGCTTCTGAAAACGACTCTATCCCGTGGGGGGAGGGGGGGATAGTCAGGTATATTAGTGATGGGGAGGTGCGAAGGTTTTTTTAGGGGGGAGGGGGTGGGTGACATAAGCGATTTGGGGACTTTTGGGGGTTAGAAATTTTCTGGTGGATTTTTGGGGTAGAAATATTTTGACAGGGACATTTTTTAGGGTTATAAAAATTGTATCACTCCCTATTTTGAAAGAATGACTGCAATCTGCGTAAAGTTTGTGACAGATGCATGATGAAGGTGGACGCATGGAGTATCTCGTGCGCTCTTGATCATGTTCATGCTTTTATTTATTTATTTTGGCTTTATTTTTTGGGTTACGTTCCGGGCGTTAGTTTTGGATCGACTGAGAGTAGCCAATAATGCGTACTAATCTCCTATAGGTAGTATAAGTGCCGACGACTCACAATGTTTTTTAGGGCCGGCTTCCTGTCTTTGTCTTCCATTTCCATTACACCGACCGTATTCATAAATGGCCGCCCAGCAACTTTTTTTCTGGCAAGGTCACGGTTTTCAAGGATATTGATGCTATTACATTACCAAGCACTGCCAGCTATCTTGGGAAGTTTGAGTGTTTTTAGTTTGACGGCTGCAAAGTTATGGCTCATTCAAATTTAAACTAATGTCACGATATTTTAAGTCATTTTTGCGAAGTGTAAAATTACCTTCATATTGGTAGAAAAACACCAAAGAGGTAATAATAAACCATAAGGATGAAGAAGAGGATGGCCGGAGAAGATTAACACGGATTGCAAATAGCGAACTTGAAAAAATTTGCCAATGTTTTCAAGATACACAAACCGTGATGTGGCTCCTTTGAAGGAGAAGGTCACTCCGGAAAGCGCATTTTTTTCTCACTACCATAATTTAAAAAGTAAATATGAAGATTATTTACTGACCGTAGTTTGAAGTTTCAAAGAGCCTGATAACCTGATCTCATGAAATTTGCCTCCAAAGTGCCGAAAAATTCGACTACGGAAGTCGCCATTTTGAAGACTACTCTCGAGACTACTCAGCAACCTTCTAAAGTATTGCGAGCATGATATTCATAAGGGGAATGGGATGGAGGGTTCCTGTTATTAAAATATCTTCAAAATTCATCTTTGAAGGCCTTTAAAGTTGCCACAGGATGCCATATAAAGTGAAACAGGTTACCATAGCAACAGTATAATCTGTAAAATCACCCTTAATTTTAACTTTAAGTGATTATAACTCACAAACGAGCATGGTGACACCCAATTTTAATTTCTGAAATGTTAAAGGTTAAGGTTAGAAAGGTTAATAAAAATATATCCAGTAGGTTCAGAGCCACCTAAATTTTCAAAACTTTAAGGTGGCTCTGAACCTACTGGATATATATTTTTTAACTTGGTAGTTTTAGTCTTGTTTAAGCTTAATGGGACTTTTTTGGGTCTAAAAAATTAGCTTCATTCGCACCTCCCCATCAATAATATACCTGAGTACAACCCATGTACAAGAACAAACATGCCTTTTAGGGTGGCACAACAAAAGAAAGTAACAGTTCCCCCAGGGACAGCCTGGCGGCTACAGGGGGAGGTTTTAATCCCCCGCATTTGCAGCATATACTATAATAATATAGAAGGCGAGTTACTTTGTAAATCTGCTCTCCTAATTTCTGGGGAGAACATACTTCTTGGTATCGTATCACGCGGTCTAAAAACTCGCACTTTTATATGAGTAAGAGTTTCTAAATAAACACCTATATGTAGTATGTGAGCCTTGTCTAACCATCGTGTTATATTTCGTCCGTAGGCAAACCTATTACACGATGCCACATGACAGGAGAAACTTCTTGTGATTGACATGGACAGACAGACAGACAGTGTGTTCCTCAAACTACAGGTTAGTTAGTGTTTGTTTATTCTCATCTTATTCTCATCTTTGCGAGTAGCCTGATTCTCAGATGGTCCGAGTCGCTTGCTCTCACTGACCCTCTCAGCTACATGCACTTTGCAAGAGAATCGTAGATGTAGAAGTGAGCTTACATACATGTACTTTACTTACCTTGCTTGAAAAAGGACATATTCAACAAAATACATGTCACAGTTAGACCTTGATGGACCTTTCAATAAGTCCCCTTAAGCACAGCTGTCATTCGGGTCGTCATGCAGTGTTTCTCTAGTAGCCGTGGGGGAGAGGGGAAGAGAGGAAGGGAGATGTAAGGGGAAAGTTACTTAGTTTGTCCTTTCGTTCTCCGATTTTCTGGCAAACTAGAGATTCTTGGTATCTGTCTAAAAATGCGTATTCTACAAAAAGTTTCTAGCTTTATCTAACCATCATGTTATAATTTGTGTTTAGCAAGGGAGCTGACCTTACATATAATGTCATACAACAAGAGAACGTTCTCGTATTGACATGGACAGATGGTCAGTGGGATAGTGACGCTCACCAAACCACAGGTTAGTGTTTATAAGTGTGTTATGACTATTTCCATCTTTGCGAGAGGTCGATGTAGATTTAAGCCTTGCCTGTCTTGCCTGAAAAGGGGCACCGCCTTGGAGCTGTTCCACAAACAACGAGTACCCCAGGGGCTAAATCAGTGTGTTTACACATTTGTTAATGTTTTATTTTTAATTTGTTAATGTTGATATATCTTTCAGTTAGTTGTCTTCATAGCTGTCATTTGGGTCAAAACACAATGTTTGTCTAGAAACCGTGGGGTGGGGTGAGGTGTAGGGGGAGAATTAGGTGGACCTCCACAGCCCGTGGGGGGGGGGGGGGGGGTGCGGACGCACCCATCGCACCCCCCTCCCTACGGGGGTGGGGGGACTCCCATATAAAAGTGACGGGGGTGAACGTCAGAATTTTGGAAAAGAACTCCTAAAATGTACCAGAATCTCATGAGGTGTAGGGGGAGAGTTACCCTCTGGCGATTTCCGACTTCTTGGGATGAACTTCTTTGTAACACTGGTGAAAACTTACTAGTTGACTGAATGTAATAAACACTTGTTATGTCAGCCGGATCTAACCATTACGTTATATATTTCATGCTTAGGTAAAACTGATCACACTATACGACAGTAGAAAGTTCTCGTGATTGACATAGGATAATGGTGTTCTTCACACCACAGGTCAGTGTTCATGTATTCTTCATATTCCCATCTTTGGGAGAGAGTTGTAGATGTAAGCTTTGCCTGCCTTGTTTGTTTTACCTGAAAAAGGCATCCCCCTCCCCTCCGTCCCCCCCCCCCCCCCCATGAAATATGAGTACAGAGGTTTAATCCATGCACTCGCAGCATAGTTAGCTTGGTATACTTTTTATTTAGTCTCCTTCACAGCTGTCATTTGGGTTGTGTCCCAGCGTTCTCTTGAAACGTATTAACCCTGGGGCTGGGGGAGAGAGTTGTAGGGGGAGGGGGTGAAAGAGTCCTTGTCCGTCCCAGACCTCTTTGACAGCTGACTCGACAGCTACTGGACAAAAAAATATTGATCAGTTCTAGTTGTTTTCCCTTCCGGTGAAACTCCCACCACTCAAAAGCACAATGTACTACTGCTGTGGAATAAGCAAGCCAAGCCGGATAGTTATAATCACAAATTGATTTTCCGCTTTTCGTGCTAGGAAACCATGTTTTTTTTTCGTTATAAAGCCACGTTGTTTAGGAGGCTCACAGCAGTTTTTTTAGACTCGGGGTGAGAGATATGAAAACAAAAATTCGATCAGAAAGCAACCTTCGATTTTTGTCATACACCATAATAAAGACATATGACCATGGTCTCATTTCACACTGGTTTCCAAGCAACATGGGTTACCATAGCAATGATAGCGGTACCCTTTGGCTAAAATGCTCATGCAGATTCTTAGCTGTTACACTGGTGATTGTGCTCGAAATTCCAATCGAATATGGGAATAAAAAGTTATTGCAATCGTTTAATGCACGTGCGGCTTCTTTAAAATCATAACTTTTGATTTTAAAGAAGCCGTACTACTATCGTTGCTATGGTAACCTCAACAACAAACTACGGACGACAGTATACAGGAAACCAACACATACCGACTTACGACAAACAACTTTAATATTCACGACGTGATACAACTTTGACTTCAAATTAATTAAGAGGAAAAGGCCCAAATTTGGATTCGGACGGATCGAAACTGTCAACAACTGACCTATCACTGTTTACGAACTTTACACGAGTCTTGACAGCCAATAACATCACGGCTAAACTGACCAATCAGTTTCTAGGATCAGAGACTTAACACCATTGACTGACTAACACATTGCACTTGACTCTGAAGATGACTTCCGCACAGGTTGTCGAAACGTCAGTCACCAACAACAGTCCTTTTCATGACTACCCTTACCCGGCCGATCACACTAAAAAACCCAATGGTAATTAACCTCTTTTATTTGGAAACCAATGGAAAATAAAACTGTAGTCATATGTCATAATTATGGTGTAGTATGGTAACTTTAAATATTGTCTTCGTATGTGCAAGTTGATTGGTCACATGACTTGAGTTTTCCATTGTAACGATGTTTTGACAAGGTTTTTACTCAAATTTGGCGTTTTTCAGCTTAATTTTCGTTTTTTATGAGGAGTTTCTTTCAAAATCTTTACATATTTTGCATCTATATATTTTTTTCGATTTTTAAAATCAATTTTGGAAATTTTCTGATATTTTTTACAAATGTTGCAATGTATGACGTCATCTGTCATAATTACATGTACACATACAAATCAGTATTGTGCTATTTGGACAAAAGGCCAAAACGAACAGTCCAAAATTCTAACTTGGTCTGAGGCTTATTGGGATAAAAAACAAAAGAAAATAATTATTCATCCTACATTAATTATGCGTGAAACAAAAGCTGGCAAAAACTATCAACGCTCTCATTGTTTTTTGGACATTTTCCAGTTCAAAATAATGTAAGTAAAGAAGTCAATTTAATTCATGATATGGCTTTCTCCCTGGCTATTACAAGCCAACGCTTGCCAAGGACTAAAAAAATAACTGTTAAACACAATGTTTTGCTATAAAAAGGATGGCACCTTCATTGTACTCCTGTTAGGTGCGACATGCAAATTTATTACTATTTCCGGTCGTGGCACGTTGTGGACTCAAGCGTCTTGCAAATTTTAAAAACAATGCTTGAAAATCTTGTGAAGCCAAAATATCGCATCAGCAAACTAATACGTGTTTAACAAAACCGCGCTTAGAAAAAATTCATCGAATTTTATCAGTAACGGTCGTAGAAAAGCCACAGGTTGTTTGTTATTTATCGCGCTTAATTTAATTATTCTCAACTGATTTCATTTATACCTATCTTCAAGCTCTGTGATACGCGGAATGTTTATAGTTTTAATGTATTCTATACGATTACTGGTGATCGCTGTAATTATTTGATTTTGTCGTTTAACTTGTTGTACGCGCAACAAATCTCCGAATTATTTCTCATTCTCTTGAACGCGAATTAAAGTAGTCCGTGCGAATAATATTCATGGTCCAGTTTCTAATTTTCGATATTATAGCGATCACCAGCGATTATATGGAAACCTGGCTTTCGATTACAAGTGTTTCATCTTGTCTTTGACGTAGTTTAGCGCCTTAATTCCAAAGCTGATATGTTTATATTACATGTATAAAGAGTTTCAGGGCCTCCACAGACTAGAGAGATAGTTGTCGACAACTATTGTCGATCATAAAAAGTAGTCGATAACAAAAAAAGCCAGTGTGTGAAGCTAGTTGTCGATAACTAAGGGCCTTAGTTATCGACAACTAGCTTCACACACTAGCTTCGACAACGTTTTATGATCGACAACCATCTCTCTAGTTTGTGGAGGCCCTCAGTATGATTGAATTTATTGCATTTATTGATTTATCTTTTTATTATTTTCACGCAGGTTGCTGGTCGTCTTTGATGCTTCAAGTCAGAATCAAGCAAGGAAGACAATCATTCAAGTGAAAGACAAGTTTATTCAGAGGTAGAACACGGCAAACCTAACGAATCGCAGCTAAAGAATTTTGTTTTGAAAACCACTCGCCGAGTTTAGACAATTATTTTAAGGGCCTCCATAGACTCGAGAGATAGTTGTCGACAACTATTTAGTTATCAATCATAAAAAGTTGTCGATAACAAAAAAGACAGTGTGTGAAGCAAGAACAACAACTTTTTATGATCGACAACTAAATAGTTGTCGACAACTATCTCTCTAGTCTGTGGAGGCCCTAAAATATCGACAAGTTAGACAAAGACGTACCGCTTCGAGTTGTTTTTTTGCTAAAATTTATTACTGAGTGTCACCAAGAACAAATTATGTTTATTTTAATGTTATGTCAATTTTTTCGCTATAAGTTTTTCTTCATAACATCCGTTTGAAAATGTTTAATTTTCCCGCCAAAAGACTTAGAAAAATACGGGCGCTTAAAATACGCATGCGTCAACTTTTTTAATTATTTACTTCTTGTTAACATCTGTTTGAAAATTTTAATTTTCCCGCCAAAAGACTTAGAAAAAATACGGGCGCCCAAAATACGCATGCGCCAATTTTTTTTTAATTTTTCAAGAATATTCAATTATTTTATTGTCAATAAAATAATTTTATTATTTCCCTTGCTTGTCTCTTTAATATGTCATTTATATTACAATAAAGATGAGTCAATAAAGTAAACATTTTTGTGTGTTCTTTTATTATCTTTAATAAGAATATCAATCAATAAATTAACTACAAACAAGTCTTTTGTCTAATAATAACTTTTATTTACCTTCAATATTATTTAATTAGTTAATTGATTTCAATTAAATCAATAAAAAGGGGTCTAGAAAAAACTGTACTAAGTCTTTTGGCGGGAAATTTTTTTTTTTTGCACAGCGTTTCCCCTGGCAACATTTTTGGCATAAAATTAAAAATGGTTTCACTTAGAATTTCCCGCCAAAAATATTTTAACACAACCTCGTGCAAAAAATTGAAAATGAAACGCCAATTTCTCAGTTCTGACCCTTAGGGCCGCCACAGACTAGAGAGATAGTTGTCGACAACTAAATAGTTGTCGATCATAAAAGTTGTCGATAACAAAAAAGCCAGTGTGCGAAGCTAGTTGTCGATAACTAAGGCCCTTAGTTGTCGACAACTAACTTCACACACTGGCTTTTTTGTTATCGACAAATTTTTATGATCGACAACTAAATAGTTGTCGACAACCATCTCTCAAGTCTTTTACCATACAAGAAAATCAAATATATTTCCCTCCGAAACGTTTTGGTTTTTCAATGTTCTTGCACGAGATAGTGTATACATCAAAGACCTTTTTCTACCATAATATTTCTTTGTAGCACAGGACAAAGTAAAACTCCAAAAAGCCCTAGGCAAACCATGTAGTTTTTAAAACATCGTTGCAATAAAAACTTTAAATATTTTTCATATCCTTTTTGTCTAAGTTATTGCAGTGACATGGGCAACTGTTGTTTTAGCCGCAACAATATAACAATTGAATTGATTGCTTCCATGTTCTTTGATTATTCTTGAGATAACATTCTAGCCGAGTTTGGATCTATAAATTCGACAATTTGATCAAAAATCCAACGTAATTCAGTTGGATAAAATTCTTACGTGTCCTGTGCTACACTGAACGACGGCAATAAAAGGTCTTTTACCATTAAATATTATTTAGCAATTATTAAATAAAACCCTAAGCCTGGTCCAAGAAACAAAACCTAATTCTGATCGAACTCAGTCCCACCTCATAACGAACGTTTGCCAATATAATATACAAGCAAATACTGATATAACGGTTATACAGACCACGGAAATTATCCTTGTCCAATTTCCTCGTTATTTAGTAATGTAACTTCGCAAAGTAATCCAGACAATTTTGAAGCAAAAAAATAAATGTCGACCAAATCATTCAGGTACACGCGTGATATTTTTCTCAAAATCTTTACAAGTTGTGCTGTTAATTTCGCATACTAATCAGGACAATTTTGAAGCAAAAAATAAATAAATAAATGTCGACCAAATCATTCAGGTACACGTATGATATTTTTCTCAATAGATTACAAGTTGAGCTGTTAATTTCGCAAACTAATCAAGACAATTTTGAAGCAAAAGAATACATGCTGCCTAAATCATTCAGGTGCAAGTGTGATATTTTTCTCAAAATCTTAACAAATTGTGCAGTTAATTTTGCATACTAATCAAGACAATTTTGAAGCAAAAATACGTGCTGACTAAATCGTTCAGTTGCGATTTTTAAAAATCATCCGAGTTCTGCTGTTAATTTCCCAATGTAAACAATACAATTTTGAAGGAAAACCAAAAATTACTTGTGGACGAAATGATTGAGTTTATGATGAAGTTTTTATTTTGCTGTTAATTTCGCAAAAAGTATACAATTTTACAGCAGGATATTACTTGTCGACCAAATCATCGAGTTCTGGTGTTTATTTCTCATAATCAGTTTAGTTGTGCTGTTAATTTCGTATAATAAAGACAATTTGGAAGCAAAAAATACATGCCGACTAAATCATTGAGTTTTGATTTGTTTTCTTACAATCTTTTTTGTTGTGTTGTTAATTTCAAAAAGTAAACAAAACAATTTGAAGCAAAAAAACACAAGCCGACTAAATTTTTAAATCCTGATTATTTTCTAACAATCTTTTTAGTTGTGTGGTTAATTTAACAAAGTAATCAAGACAATTTCGAGGCAAAGAACTTCATGCCTACTTATCATTCAGTTCTGATGTTCTTTTCTTAAAATCTGTTTTGTTCTGCTGTTAATTTCGCAAAGTAATCAAGACAATTATTAACCATTCAGTTCTAATTTTGACCTGACATTCATTCCAACTAAATCATTCAGATGCCCCGTGTGCTATATTTTGCAAAATATTTACAAGTTCTGCTGTTAATGTTGCAAACTAATCAAGACAATTTTGAAGCAAAAAAATACATTTCGACTAAAACATTCAGATGCCCGTGTGATATGTTTCTCAAAATCTTAACAAGTTGTGCTGTTAATTTCGCAAACTAATCGAGACAATTTTGAAGCAAAAAAATACATTAATTTCGCAAAGTAATCAAGACAATTATGTGCAACAAATGTCGACTGAATCATTCAGTTCGGTTTTTTGTCCTGGCATTCTTTTCAACTGTGCTGTTGTATATTAATTTGGTCGAGTTTGTGGTCTGTATAACTGTAAATCCTGACTTCACCGATACTACTTCTTAGATCCTCTTGAACCAGACATCAGGCTTTATTGCTACATGTTGTAAGCTATCAAACAGACAAGAGAACACAGGCACGTACGGTCTGCACAAGTTTTTCTTCCCAAAACAAGCCAATTCAGTAAAAAAAAATAAAAACCTATCCTCGATGTTTAAAACAAATTTCCGATCTTCATTGATTTGAACGAATCAGTTATAAAACCCAGTGTTCTCTTGTCAAATAATCGTTGATGGAGAAACATGTTAATCTTTTTAAGGTGGCACTGTCAAGTGTATTGTATAAATCAAAATAAAATGCCCGATTGTAAATTACGCCACGAACGAAACGGATCAATTTGCTTGCAAACCTCTCGGTTTACATTTAAACTGGATAAACTTGTTTTTTTACCATTGATTTTTGAAGTGCGAGTTGTATTATAAATCTTTTTTTAAACTCTCGTTCGTCTTGTAGTGCCACCTTAAAAACATCAACTGAAGTTGTAACCATGTGGTACTGACAGTTTTGCATCAATACATAAAGACCTCGAGCGATATCATAAACGCTACAGAATTGAAAATTCGTTTTTGATAATATTTTAGCCAATTCGCCTCTGCTGTAGCAGACGTGATTTAACATAAACAAAAACAATAAAACTACGATTTTTTCCCGAAGCTAAAATCAGCTTTTTACAGCCGGCATATCCGATATAATGGTGTGCAAAACAATCAATACCCTTTGGAAACTATTCGTAAATGGTGGCTGATATTTATCCAGGAAGCTCACTCGCCGAAGCGATTTTCAGTGGGCCCTGCAAATAACTATAATAACAATTATTAAATTACTCCATCACAAATTGGTCAATCCCTGATGTGTGTCGTTTTTGGGCCAATGCATATACAATCAACAAATCCCTTCTGACAAAACCTAGAGTGAAGAACGTTACAAATTTACACATTTGTTCAGCCACCATTTTCGCTACAATTATGTGATAATTTCAAAGTTCTTATCTTTGCAGTACTTTTCCTCCAGATTCAGTGATTCCATTTTGTCCTCTTGACCAAGTTCTTTACACTCCTTTCCTCCTGGACAAGTTACTTTTCCTGGAAATAGAAATGAACATTTGAATGATAAGCAAATTATCTAAATTTTCCATATATTTAGACTATATAAAATCTCGCATCGAATTAATGCTCGCGTGTTTACGCGGGCAAGACAAGGAACAGTCACAAACAACATTTTGAAGGCCAAAGTTTAATTTCTAAGTTCTTTCCACAATAGCAAAAGCTTTAAAACCACGTACAATTCCTAAGTGAGTAAAGGGAAAACTTAGCAACCCTTTCTGCGAATTGTAATCACCAAAATGGCCTCTACGGATATCAAATGCACGTGGGCAAGTTGAAAGTTTAACACGCGCGTTATCCGCGTTCAATTGACAAAAGGTTTCTTTCCGAAATAAGTCTAAATTTTCATGTATATTTTCGAACCTAAAATATTTATTGTAGCGTTAGTACACGCCAGGGACTCTTTCTTCAAGGCCACCGACCTTGAAACAACAGAAATTACTGCTTTTCTGTCGAGTTTCGAGTTGAAGCGACGGCCAAAGCGAGCAGCAAGCGCACGTGTTAACTCACTGCACCAACATTTTGCAACAGTATTAAAGTGATATATTTTCCAAAAGTAGTGCTCACCATGTAGTTGGAAAAGCGCAGACTTATTTCCTAGCCTTGAGCCTGTCTTCAGCCATATTCTTCAAAAATCCGGCGTCTTCAGAAGGGAGACACGTCGTCACACATCCACGACCTGTTTGGTTTGAAGCAAATTTCACAATTTGTCATGAATATGGATTAGAAACGCAAACCAATCGCTGACAAATACTCCCACAAATTGGCGTCAAGTTCGTTTGCACGCTTTTTCAGCCAGCGAATCACGAACAACGAACATCGTTGTTTCTGTGAAACATTCGCATGCGAAATGTGCAAAAAGTTAAAAAGGAACTGTCCTCTTTATCCGCTGTCGGCATATTATTTCACTACGTTTTGTGAAAAATATGCCGACAGCGGACATAGAGAATAATACATGGATGCGCAGAGATGAATTTATCTTTGCGCAGCGTAGCGCAGCACACCCAAAAATACAATTGCAAAATTGGCGCGAAAAACTTTTGTCGTGCTCCTGGGTCTCCGAGTATGGGAATAACATAATAGGTGCTATACTCATTCAGTGAGATGTAAATATGTTAATAGTTTAGCCAAAATACTATGTCTTATTATACAATTTTGTTTAGAAATCAGTGACTCTGAGCCGGCGTTTTTGGCGCTTCCATGCGGTCAGAAGGAATAGGGGAACCAAAGATAACCTACCAATTATTAAAAAGGCTAAAAAAAACTGTCAAAAGTTTATAAAAAAGCTGAATAAATAGTCGAAAACGTTAGGCGTTTTTATGAACTTTTTAATTTTTTTTTAGCCTTTTTAAACAATTGTATATATTTTATAAGCGGTTTCCTGGAGTACAATTATCGTGAGATATTTGTACTCATTTCGCACGTTATTTGTACTCTAGTGAGGGGAATTGGATAACTTGTACGCTTTTGAACACTAATGTAGTATCAGTCACGTTTTTTTTTATAAAGATCATGTATATATGTGTGGTAGTGGACAATAGCCCACCCGGGTGGAGTAAGAAATTAGCTCCGGGAAGCAAATCAATGGTCCACTGTTATAGCTCTGAATTTAATGAAATAATAAAAAAGACAATAAGTAAGTATAACAATCGTTTAATTCTGCAGTTCAATAGATGTTTGTGTACACGGCACCTGAAGGTCTGCTATGTGCGCGCGAAATGTATTATGGGGCAGGAAGAGCAAATGGTATAAATGATGCGCCGTCGAGTTAAATCTGTCTAATCAGTTAAATCTTTGGGTTGCATCCGTTTATCTCATCGAGATATTACAATTACTTGATCTTAACTATTAATATTCTAACCACCGAAAAGTGTACCCCTTTCATCATTGTTAAATTCACCACCGAAAAGTGTACCCCTTTCATCAATGTTAAAATCACCACCGAAAAGTGTACCCCTTTCATCAACGATAAAGTCACCACCGAAAAGTGTACCCCTTTCATCAATGTTAAATTCACCACCGAAAAGTGTACCCCTTTCATCAATGTTAAATTCACCACCGAAAAGTGTACCCCTTTCATCAATGTTAAATTCACCACCGAAAAGTGTACCCCTTTCATCAATGTTAAATTCACCACCGAAAAGTGTACCCCTTTCATCAACGATAAATTCACCACCGAAAAGTGTACCCCTTTCATCAATGTTAAATTCACCACCGAAAAGTGTACCCCTTTCATCAATGTTAAATTCACCACCGAAAAGTGTACCCCTTTCATCAATGTTAAATTCACCACCGAAAAGTGTACCCCTTTCATCAACGATAAAGTCACCACCGAAAAGTGTACCCCTTTCATCAATGTTAAATTCACCACCGAAAAGTGTCCCCCTTTCATCAATGTTAAATTCACCACCGAAAAGTGTCCCCTTTCATCAATGTTAAAGTCACCACCGAAAAGTGTACCCCTTTCATCAATGTTAAATTCACCACCGAAAAGTGTACCCTTTTCATCAATGTTAAATTCACCACCGAAAAGTGTACCCCTTTCATCAATGTTAAATTCACCACCGAAAAGTGTACCCCTTTCATCAATGTTAAATTCACCACCGAAAAGTGTACCCCTTTCATCAATGTTAAATTCACCACCGAAAAGTGTACCCCTTTCATCAACGATAAAGTCACCACCGAAAAGTGTACCCCTTTCATCAATGTTAAATTCACCACCGAAAAGTGTCCCCTTTCATCAATGTTAAATTCACCACCGAAAAGTGTCCCCCTTTCATCAATGTTAAAGTCACCACCGAAAAGTGTACCCCTTTCATCAATGTTAAATTCACCACCGAAAAGTGTACCCTTTTCATCAATGTTAAATTCACCACCGAAAAGTGTACCCCTTTCATCAATGTTAAATTCACCACCGAAAAGTGTCCCCCTTTCATCAATGTTAAAGTCACCACCGAAAAAAGTGTACCGGCCCTTTCATCAATGTTAAGATGGTGGCTGACGGAGAGAAGACCCTGGCAAAGGCTGCGTCACGTGACATAAAATCAACCAATGACGAGCCTTCCGCCATTTTGAATTAATTTAAATATCCAATATATTTGGAGATTTTTAAGGTCACGTGACACAGCCTTTGTCAGGGTCTTCTCTCGCTGCATGCCATTTTGAATACCGAGAAGGCCCTGGGGACGAGGTTGACCATATTGTTAAAGTCACCACCGAAGTATCCCCTTTTACCATCGATCGTTATAGTCACCACCGAAGTAAATCACTCTGAGGTATTCAAATAAAGTCTTGATAACGATGTTGGTAGTGATTTTCACATAAAATGGGAAAATAATGAAAGTTCTTTACCAAATTACAATTTTACTTCTTTAATAGTTCCCGGAAGCGGACACCCTCTGGAAGCAGAAAAAGTGTCCGGAATTGGAACTGGCCGCTTTCGGTAATGTGTAAATACAGAATTTGTAAGAGCTAGAGTTCAAACGGGGTTTTGTCAAGGTGGCCGTAAGTAGAGCTGTCCGCTTACGAGAGTGTCCGCTCAGAGAGCTTTCATTGTACTTCTATAATATCATATTCTAAAAATGTTGGCCTTTCACAGTCTCGGCGTTCCTATAAGAAAGGTTCTTATAACAAGTTCTTATAACGCCTTCGTTAAATGTCTAATCCATCACAAAGACGTACACGTGTCCCAGTACAGTAAGGCAGACAGATTAGCTCGGCGTGGGCGCATATAAAACTAAAAAGGTTGAATCGATCGTTTCTCTCGACTGAGTGCTTGGACCACCAGAGACGAAGTATAAATGAAACTACTATTTTGAGCTTTCATTCTATTTTAAGACCAGTTTATACGCGTGGCTGAAAGTTACTTAAAATAGCGTTCTTAAGTGGTCTAAATTTGCCTTAAATGGTTCCGCCAGAATTACTCTTGATACGAACTAGTTTATACCTAGCCTGAATTTCAGTCGTAACCTGTGATCGTTTACCTGACGATAGCCTGTTCCAGGCGTTCGGATAGTGGGGGAGCGACGCGAAAAGACGCACGAAGAGTGGCGAGTGAATAATAGGCGTGGGGATTGGGGAGAGGGGGCGAATGAACAAGCGACCTGAGGAGACGGCTGAAATTCAGACCTTTTGGTCGACGTTTTGTGATGAATCTTTAAAATATAGAATAAAACACTACGTCTCAACACTTCTAATTACAAACCATATCCGAGAAGGATGACTTTAATTGGCATAAAGAGGATGTCTGTCCTTGGACCTTCATCTTTAACTATAGACAGTTCTATTGATCTGTTATGCATTTTTGCAAGTGTATACTAGTATACAGTCGAACCTCCACTAACAAAACGGCCCCTTTCCAACAACGCCCATGAATTTTTGTCCCAACCGTGCGAAATCAAAATAAAATAAACTCTGTTTACGAGTAGCCCTCAAATCCCAGATCGAATTTAGAAGTGTTGGTGTTTTCGGAGGGAGGAAAACCGGAGAACCCGGAAAAAACCCTCGGAGCAAAGACGAGAACCAGCAACAAACTCAACCCACATATGACGCCGTGTTCGAGATTCGAACCCAGGCCACATTGGTGGGAGGCGAGCGCTCTCACCATTGCGCCATCCCTGCTCCCCCGTGCCCTCGATCCGTGCCCTTCTATTAAAACCTCCCTACAACAGCCAGCCCCTGTACAATGGCCTGTTAATTTCTCCCCTGGGTGGCTGCTTCCGAGAGATTCAACTGTTGTTCGAAACCGAGCTACGTCACGGTTGGCGCATCTTGAAAAAATTGGCCACTTTTTCCAAGTTCGCCATTCGCAATCCATCTTAATCTTCTCCATCCTCAACCATCCTTGTTCCTGTTTGGTTTATTATTACCTATCTGATGTTTTTCTACCTTAGTAAACTACTATTTTGAGATTTTCTTCAGTTTGAAGGTGATTTTGCACTTCCCAAAAATGATTTAAATTATCGTGACATTGGTCCTTTAAAGAAATACAGTCGAAGCTCCCGTAAGCGGACACCCTCGGGAAGCAGAAAAAGCGTCCGCAACTGAAGCTGGCCGCTTACATACGCGAATGTGTAAATACAGAGTTTGTATATGAGCTAGAGTTCAAACGGGGTTTTGTCAAGGCGGCCGTAAGTAGAGCTATCCGCTAACGAGAGTGTCCGCTCAGAAAGCTTCGACTGTAATATAAAAATAAAAATAAATAAACTTTATCTAAGGTCAATTTTAAAACGTAACGTATCTCTGATCGTGAAGGGCTGACAAGGGATGTCATAATCACGTACAAAGTCCACGGATATGAAAGGGTGATACTTTCCTTTGTTGCATTCGTATTAATAAGGGCGTGGTCATTGTCTGTATTTTTGTATTTTGGATCAGAAAATACGTCTGCTGTTTTATTTGGGATGGCACAAATACCGTAAAAGCTCTATTAAGCCCCCGGAGACTTATTTAATTTCAGGACCTAAGAAGGGGGGGGGGGGGGGGGGGCTTATTAGAGACGGGGGCTTAATAGAAACAATTCCTTTACTATTACACCACTAATAACTAAAACAGAACAAGAAATGGATTATGTATGGCTGTCTCATAAATGCAATGTCGTTTACACCCTAACACAACAATTACAAAATTTGACTCCCAAAAGCGGGGCGCTTATTTGAGAGGGGGGCTTAATAGAGAGAGAGGGGGGGGGGGGGGGGGGGGGGGGAGGCTAAATGGAGCTTTTACGGTATTGTCATCAAGCTCAAAGAACGTTCCTTTTTAACTCGTGAAGGCGAAGCAATGAGAACGGGTTATTGCATTTGGTGGACAAATTTCACTCGGTCGCTCGGTCGGTCGCTCCGACTAATCCGGAGGACCTACCCTGGTCCACGCCCCATTCGTACCACACAAGCTGGAAGATGTGTAACCCGCAGTCAGTTCCGAATACAACTTACAAATATTTTGTTTATTCATTTCAGTGGCATGTGAAGTCTTTTTAAAAGTCTACGTATACAAGCGTTTAACTCCGGTATCCGTAGCATGAAGCAACTAGAAGTATTGCTACTGCCCCTGAATGTGATGCTAGTCCATCGCAGGGAGCCCCCAGCATTTTGTCAGGTTGCCCTAATTCGCCTGTACCCATTTATACGCCTGGGGGGAGAGGTACAACGCAGTGACCGCACCGACACCCGGTTAGCACTCGAACCCGGATGGGCGCTCGATCGGAGTCCAACACGCTAATCACCAGGCTACCGCGCCCACCGTTTTCTGTAAACTGACAATAATTGTTCTACCTTAGTGATAATCACTCATACCATTGAAGGAAACAAAAACGTCGTAACGTTATATATAAAGGTCACACATGCCTGTTTGTTTGATTGACAGCTGCCTGTCTAGTTATTCACAATTTGTATTGTAACAGGACACTATGGCGTTTTAAAATTACATTCACCCCGTTGGTACAGAACATAGTTATAGAGGGAAATGGTTATGAAGCCCGGCAAAGTTCTTTGTTATATGTTTTTGTTCGCTATTTTGGGGTTGACCGTGCACAAAACCTGACAAAATACAATAGGTGGTTACGTGTGTTCAAGCAACTGACCCGCAATAGAAACGTTGCGATTACGTAATTCATGCATAGTGTATGAACGCAAAACAAAAGATGTGCACGGTCATGGACCTTCCAACATAAATCTTGGCTTCTTTGTTTGCTCCTTTGAAGTTTGCCGGACTTCATAACCATTTCCCTCTATCAACTATGATTCCATTCACCCCGTTGGTGCAGAATGATTACATTACGACTAGAAATTGTCCATAGAAATGAAAAAGAACAAGTTAATATTGGTATCACTGCAATTCAGTGGAACCTCCACTAACGGCTATCTCTACAACGGCTAGGAATTTAAATGACACAACCGTGCGCCGATCCATACACTTTACTCTTATTGAAACTTCGTATTCCCTACAACGGCCACCTCCCTCTCTACAACGGCCAGTTGAAATTGTAGAGATGTTTAACTGTATTTTAGCGGACTAGCTTGAATATCGAGGAATTATGAGTTTATATGGCTTATTGCTGGATACATGGCAGCCGTGACCTCTAGCTTTAAACTCAGTGATCGTCTCAGTATTTTGAATATGTTGTCACTTCCTCATATTAACATTAAGCCCAGTGAGAAAGAAAGGAAGTGTCGATCAAACTGTATAGGCCATCCCCATAAAATGTTTTGTTTCTCATTGCCCAACCGACCCAATTTTTTCGAAAAGTAAAAGAAAGTTTCTGATTCATTGCCTGCGCCGATAACGACGACTTCGAACACCTTTCAGGGTGATATCAGCTCGTTGCAAAGTGGTTACGGCGAAGATATAATCAAGGCTCGCTAGGAATTATTTATGTATTAATTCCTCAATATTTCGTTTCTCGGCTCTTCTTTTTTTTTTAACCGACCGACTGACCGACCCACTTTCACGAGAGCGAGGGCGATGGGAAACGAAAGGTTTTATGGGGATGGGCTTATTATTCTGCAAAGTATGACTTCAATGCAACGAGATCGGACAGAGGCCATTATGAGAGAAGGAATGTTTGTTTGTTTGCAAGACAAATCATGACATATGCTAGCTACTTATAGCTGTAGCATAAACTAACTTAAAATTTAGCTAAAAGGATTGTCAATTACTTGCAATTTTTGCCATATTTTATGAAGGCGATTAGAGATCAAAATCCCAACGTTAATGCGATTTTGTAGTCTTCTGATCCGCTGTCACTGTGTTTATTGGGATTTGTCGGGATAATCAATATGGATTATCAATTAGACATCCTCAATACATCGATCATGTCGATTAGTTAATTGCATCGCGCAGAACGAAGGCAAAAGCTTTGTTGCCTAGCGACTCAGTAAATTAAGTTCATGTTCACGCGTAATGAAATGAGGCAACTTCAATATCTCGAATTTTAATTTCGTGAAACCTCCATTTTATTCTAAAAATCAAGTTTTCAGTATAACGGCCCTTGAGATGTATCAAACCCTGCCAGGGTTTGAGTACATCTCTAAACCAAGGGTACGTAAAGTTTAATAGTTCAAGTGGTTTTAAAAATCAAGACTGACTGACTCGCTTGATTTCATTCATTTAGATCTTGTTATGTATTTTGAAAAATATTTCACGTTTTTTTGTGTGCAATGTCACGTCCAACGCTACTGGCAAGTCATGTGATAAATGGGCTCCTCAGTGTTAAATTGCTGAAACTGTTTAAAGGAGCTATGTCATGATATTTTAAGTCATTTTTTGGGAAGTGCAAAATCACCTTCAATTGAAGAAAATATTGAAGAAAAATAGTTTACTAGGGTTTTATTTTAGATTAAAAAAAATGCATCGTTCAACTGGCCATGGGGTCAAATGGGAAACCGTTTCTAATGGACTTTTATGGATTATGGACAGTTATAAAGCACCGACGATTCTAGAATCTTAAGTCATATTTCACGTATTTCGATGTCTCTCAGTTGAGTGATTGTTGTTACTGTGCAATAACGTTTGCAACTGCTTCAATTTTAGTTCGCATTCTTCAGTCGATTAGTCGTAAATAACAAAAAATGTATTTTTCAGGCTTGAATGAATGAATGACTGACTGAATGAATACCTTAATTTAAAGGAGCTACGTCAATTGTTTACGCATCTCAAAAAAGTTAGCCTAAATTTTCCAAGTTCGTCGTTTGCAATCCATCATCTTTTAAATATTCTCCTTCCTTAAGCCTGGTTTCCATACACTATAATCGCAACGATCGCAAGAGTGGTTTCCATATGATTGCAACGATCGCTGCGATCGTTGCACTCTTGCGATCGTTGCGATCATATGGAAACCATTCTTCCGATCGTTGCGATCATATGGAAACCAGGCTTTAATCACTCTTGTTCCTGTCTGGGTTCTTACCTCTGGTGTTTTTCTACCTTAATAAACAATTATTTTTAGGTTTCCTTCAGTTTGAGAGTTGTTTTATACATTGCAAATATAACTTAAAATATTGTGACATAGCTCCTTTAAGTCTTATACTAAATTAAAACTAGCAGTTACAAAACTACTAAACTACACTGTAAAATAATGACACTCTCACCTGCAAGACTGAAAAAAAAAAAGAATTGGAAAACAAACTTTATCAAAATCTGCTTTCGCATTCCACTGAATTGAGAATAGCAAAGTCAATAATGGATAATAATATTTAAAAAAAGCAAAGATTACATTTTATGACAACAGTAAACACCATTAATTTTCTGCAACCCTCAAAAGTGTCATTACATGCAAAAGTTTTCGTTGAAGTCACGAACAACAATCAATTCAGAAATCAATGATTTTTAACTCATGATTTTGTAGGAAACACTAAAAACACTTTTTACAGAGGGGGACATTGGGGGGTTCTGAATACCGCAACACCGCAAAAAAAATCGAAAAACACCGCATCACCGCACGAAAAGTTGACGAAACACCGACACCGCAATATATTAAGTTACTTATAAATGAAGACGGCTTGCGACTGGCTGCTGAAGCATAAAATATTAACTGGACAGTGGCATTTGACTATACAGTGGAACCTCGATATAACGATGTGCCAAGGGACCGACCAAATTAGATCGTTATATCGGGAAATCGTAATAACGAATTCCCGATATAACGATTTTTCAGGAAAAGAACCAAAAATATCGTTATATCGGGGTATTGTTAATAATTGATTTTTCATGTACTGTATAAATCCCTATCGTAACAAGCTGTTGACAGACACGTTACAGTCCTTATGTAATGAGAACTAAATTATAAAGGAAAAGTATTGCCCGGGAGTATTGTCATATCTTTTCAAGTGTTAAGCCTCCTTTTCATCGCGCGATGATTGATTTTATCTTTATATCGGGGTAAATTTTACGTTTGGGCTGCCAGATTGTCATCGTTATATCGGAATATCGTTATATCGAGTATCGTTATATCGGGAGTTTTCTCCATACATTTACTGTAACATTTGCCGGGCCGTCAAATGTTGATCGTTATACCGGGAACATCGTTATATCGAGTATCGTTATATCGAGGTTCCACTGTACTGTGTTACAAATAACAGGTTTAAACAAAGGTACGTGCTTTTAATAAATAACACGGGTTAACGAAGATATAGAAGCTATAAATTTAGTTCTGACAAGGACGACAAGGGTCGACGATTATTGTACAAGGGGTCCGACAAGAAACCGTAACATCGCAAATAATTTCGTTTCACCGTACACCGTAGTTTAAAAACACAACAACGCACACCGCAGGATTTGAGATCACCGCAATACCGCAATGTGGATTTTATTCACCGAAATACCGCATAAAAAACTGAGCAACACCGCAAACACCGCAAAACCCAATGTCCCCCTCTTTACAGGTCTTGGTATTGATAAGGAATGCTTCACAACTTGTGGCTAAAGGAACTGGATCCTAATCCAAACACACCAGAGGTTGTGATAAAAAAATACTTTCAACTTTAAAATTTGAACTTAAATTTGTTAATTACAACTAAGTTAAGATTTTGACAGCTTGTGTAGCAGTCGTTTTCTTTACAAGAGCGCAAGAGGCGTGTAAAACTGAGTTAGGAGCTCGAGAGGGAGCAACAAAATTGAGAGGGAGGGCAGGAAAACACTCCCATCCATCCACTACCAACAAAAAAATGATTCTTTTTAATTCCGTCTTTCTCTCAAGTAAACGACTGTTACACATGCCAGGTTAAGGTTTTCAGTACGTGGAAATATCACAAAAGCCAAGAATTGCATGGCTATTTTGACAGGAATTTTAGCTGTATCGATAAAAATAACATGATTGATTGAGACAAAAAGAGACATGACAACAACATATCATGCTATATCGAGAATCTTGGAATAATTGACAGTTCTTAATTGCTTTTGGACAGGAAAAACACGATGCTGAGATTGAGTAACATGAATACCATTTACAATCATAACATTTGAACACAAGCTTCCGTCTAATAAAAATACTTCTTTTGTATATGTATCACATTGCCAGACGAGTTCCAACATAGCAATTAGCAGTTAATGGACAATAAAAGCATCTCCTGTTACGTTTTGTTTTTAAGTGGTTAAAATGTTGGGTAAATAAAATTCGTCTATTATTAAACATAGTTATTGAAACTGTAAATTCTTGTTTGATATGCACATATGATTCCCTTCGGGGGAATCTTCTCCGAGTTTTTGGCGGGGATTCCCGCACGGTCACAAAACCCTTACCAGGTTCTTCCATACCCTAATTTAGGCTTAACCTCTAAAATCTTTAGCCTATTTTAGAACTGATTTAAGATCTCTAGCCTATTTCAATATTTGATATCTAATGGTCTTTATTTGTTGCTTCTCTCCCTATCTTCTCTATTTCTGAGCAAGAAGGCAGAGTCTATAGCCTATTTCAGACCTCCGGGAATCGCTGTCATCTCACCCCTTCTTCCGTCTTTCCCTTTGCAGTATAGAATAAGAAATCATTGAACATACTCTACTTAGTACTTCACATTGAACTTTTTCATAAGTTTGAGAAGGATTAGGACCTTTCAGATTAGGAAATTAGGAATTCCCTGTTGACTTTAACACCTATTTAAGATTTTGCATTGCTTCTTGATATGAACAAATTTAAAGGTAATGTACGCAGGCAGCAATTAGATTTGTGGACAATAAAACTTGTATTCCATGTTGATCTTAACACCTATTTAAGATTTTGCTTTTCTTCAACCAAAGGTAATGCAGCAAGCATTGCGTTGACAATCAAAAAACTTGTCTAGACAGAGACTTTAAAAATACATGTCTTATGAAGATGCAGTATACACTTGTTGATCTTAACACCTATTTTGGCAGTTTCTGGTGTTGCGGGTGGTGCGATCACCAAATGACGTAAAACAAAAGATTCAACAGACAATAAACAATATTCACACCACAACACAACACAATAGCTAACCAATAATGGTTTCTGCAACACTAAGAAATGCCCCCTATTTAAGATTTTGCTTTTCTTGAACAAAGACAATGCATGGCAGCATA
Source organism: Desmophyllum pertusum (assembly GCA_029204205.1). Classification (NCBI taxonomy): domain Eukaryota; kingdom Metazoa; phylum Cnidaria; class Anthozoa; order Scleractinia; family Caryophylliidae; genus Desmophyllum; species Desmophyllum pertusum. The sequence continues at coordinate 871,057 of MU825414.1, read as the reverse complement.
GATTTGTTGACAATCAAACTTGTATAGTCAGACACTTTAAAAATACCTGTTAAGTCTTATGAAGACGCACTACACACTTGTTTCAGTATAAAATGGGAGACCAATAGTTCCATGTTGATTTTTACACCAGTATTTAAGATTGTGCTTCTTCTTATAACATGAACAGACAGACACTTTAAAAACTTATGAAGATGCAGTATGCACTGTCTTGTTTCAGTATATAATAGGAAATATAGAATTTCATGTTGATTTTAACACCTATTTAGATTTTCCTTTTCTTCAATCAAACTTGTATAGACAGACACTTTAAAAATACCTGTTTTGATGTCTTATGAAGAGGCACTACATACTTGTTTCAGTATAAAATAGGAGATTAATAGTTCCATGTTGATTTTGATTAACACCAGTATTTAAGATTGTGCCTTAGTCTTATATATCATGAACAAAAGGCAATACATGGCAGCATAGATTTGTTGACAGTCAAACTTGTATAGACATGCAGACAATTTAAAAACCATGTTATGAAGATGCAGTATACACACCTGTTTCAGCCATATAATAGGAGATCAGTAATTTCATGTTGATCTTAACACTGATCACAACTATTTAGGATTCTTCTTCTTATATCATGAACAAAAGGCAATCATGGCAGCACCGTGATGTGTTAACAGCCAAACCGAGACATACAGACACTTTAAAAATACCTGTTAATGTCTTATGAAGACGCACTTTTAACACACTTGTTTCAGTATAAAATAGGAGATATTTTAACACCTATTTAATGCATGGCAGCATAGATCAAACTTGTATAGACAGACACTTTAGTTCCTTGTTGATCTTAACACTAGTATTTAAGATGAACAAAAGGCAATGCGTGTGGCAGCATAGATTTGTTGACAACAATAAAACTTTAAAATACCTTTAATGTCTACTACACACCTGTTTCAGTATAAAATAGGAGATCAATAGTTCCATGTTGATCTTAACACCAGTATTTAAGATGAACAAAAGGCAATGCGTGTGGCAGCATAGATTTGTTGACAATCAAACTTGTATGTATAGACATGCAGACACTTAAAATAGAAAATCCAGGTAAAAGGTACGCACTAATGTTTAAGAAATAACAGCAAAACAAGAAAGAAATCAGAGGAAAAATAACAGTCTATCAGCATACAATTCTCGGCACATATCAGCAGCAGTTTCAGTTTTTCTTTTGTATGCAAACTATTGATAACTGAAATAATAAACGATAAAAACCTTATTCATAAATAGCCGCCCTTCAATTTTCTGTTTGACCAGGTTTGCCAAGGCCTCTCACAAAATTCTGTGCAAATTAGCGAATGATGTTAACAATAGATTGCCCACAAATTATGGATCTAAGCAAACTGCACACTACAGAAGCAATAAATTTGTGACCATTTTTAGCTGTTGGTCAATTTACAAAGAATTTGGTTGGGTAGCCTTGGTTGGAGTAGTTGCACTATAACAAACACTGCAAATACATTATCTTGAGAAGTTTGAGTGTTTTTGGTTTAACGGTTGCAAAGTTTTGGCTCATTCAAATTTAAGACATTTGTATGAGAAATTTGAAAAGCCTCGCTTTCATGTTTATGCCAATATTGAAATTAAAGCCTATAACTTCTTCTGAAACAAGAATGTGGCCTGAAAACTACACAATGATGATTCATTTAGACATTATATTTCTTTTTATTCAATTTTTTAGTTATAGCTATCGCTTGTTTTGTAGGGACTTTCAGGTGTTGAAATCCAAGATGGCGGACACACCGAATCATTTGTGATATAATAGTCTTGTGGCTACCTTCCAGGTTAAGTTAATTCGCTCCCAGGAACTTGCTTTTTACTAATAGAAATAATGCCTAGGGACAAAGCTGTCCTCCCACACTCCTCTCACCGCTAATCCCACGGGTTTTCTCAGTATCCCATCTGAACGCATCCCTAAGAAACAGCATAGAACAGGTCTTAGTGGAAAAAAATATGCAAAACCCGTCACATTGAAATACGTAAAACAAAAACTGGATCTATCTGATGTCTCTATACTTACTAAGGTAATAAATATGGAATAATTACTTCTTACTTAGGATCGATCAGCCCTTCATTTGCGCGAACTTGGATGACGTCATAGCCTGCAATGCAGGCGGTTTGTTAGCCTGCGAGAGCAGACGTAATTTCCGGCTCGAGTTTTCCCGCCGGCGGGGAAACTCGAGCCGGAAATTACGTCTGCTCTCGCAGGCTAGCGGTTTGTGGGCTTGCGATTGTTTATCTCCTTCGAGTGTTTAGCCGCCATCTTGGATTCGCAAGAGAGAAGGAGAGTTCGTGGAGAGTTGGGGCGAGTGAAAGAGGGCGAGGAAGGAAGGGGCGGGGTTGGGTTGGGGTTGGGGAGGGGTTAACCTGACTCCCTCTCCCTTCGGCGTTCTTTTGCACTCGCCCCAAGCCTCTAATGTTTTCCTAATCCAAGATGGCGACTTATAAACACTCGATGGAATATTCAGCGCTCGCTCGCCCAAAATACGCCTGTTTTGCAGGCTAATGACGTCATTGTCTAATTACATCTCGAAATTAGAAATTCCCCAGATAGAAAAACATATATCGAGTAAATAGAAAGAAACTAGTAAGACAGCAAATAATATTCTTACAAAGTGTAATCAATCACATTTCATATGGGATCACGACAGACCTGTTATATCAAAGTTAATAGAGGGAAATGGTTATGAAGCCCGGCAAACTTCAAAGGAGTAAACAAAGAGGCCAAGATTTATGTTGGAAGGTCCATGACCGTGCACATCTTTTGTTTTGCGCTCATACACTATGCATGAATTACGTAATTGCAACGTTATTGGTTAGTTGCTTGAACACACGTAACCACCTATTGTATTTTGTCAGGTTTTGTGCACGGTCAACCCCCAAAATAGCGAACAAAAACATATCACAAAGAACTTTTCCGGGCTTCATAACCATCCCTCTATTAACTATGGTCAAAGGAACAAAGTAAGGAAAAGTATAATAAAAGAAAGAATAACATACAATGTAAAAGTGTGGGTCGACAGCGAGGACTCGAACCTCGGTCTCCCGCGTTCAAGGCGCGGGGCACGATAATCACTAAACCAAAAAACAGAAAGAGAAAGAGCACGCAAAATGTATTTAGTGCGCTAAGTCTGAAAGGAAACGGGTCGAAGCCTGCTTCAAACGATGCAATCAAAAGTTGCAACATTTACAGTACAGTTTGTATGGCCGGACGGGTGACAACTCTTGCCACAAAGCCATATAAACGTCTATAAGCAGTGTGTAAGGCAACAAGAAAATCTCATTCAATATTCAACATGTATTCCTCTCATTTTCCCACAAAATACTAAATGAAAACAATTGCTATCAAAATATCGCATCTATACGTTTAATTTGCCAGACGAAATATTTTTTTTCGATAAATTTTTGCTGATAAGGAGGTCAAAGACCTTGTTGCTGTGCAATGACTATTTTAGATTAGATAAATTAAATCATTCAGCAAGAATTGTAGTCTGGCTAAAAGGGTTGACAAATCGTGATATCACAACCGAGCTCAACGGAAGGGCGTTGACTTTCTTTGTAGCATGAGACAAATGCTGGATAAACTGTCTGCAATCGTCATAAGCACAGAACATTCAGGAAATATAAGTTGTTCTATTTATATGTGAGATGAAAGTCTTGTCATCAAGTTGGCAGCGAATGAAAAGTTCCTTGACATAGGAAATTCATTCGTGACAAGCTCCTAAGCCTCGCAGATAACTAATGAAAGATTGAAAGAACTAACAAGACATCATTAACTTACTGATTGATTGATTGATTAATTGATTTACCATCTTGTCGTTTTTAAAGGAGCTATGTCACGGATGGCGCATCGTGAAAAAATTGGCCAATTTTTTCAAGTTCACCATTCGCAATCCGTCTTAATCTTCTCCATCCTCAACCACCCTTGTTCCTGTTTGGTTTATTATCAACTCTTTGGTGTTTTTCTACCTTAGTAAACTGTTATTTTTAGGCTTTCTTCAATTTGAAGGTGATTTTGCACTTCGCAAAAATGACTTAAAATATCGTGACATAGCTCCTTTAACGTTCTTTAACTTTCACGCTTTATGCATAAAGATAACTAAGTTATTTTCCAAGCTGGAATCGAGATAGTAGACCGCCGGTTGGCTTAAATTTTGCCACATTTTCAATAAAATTGTTAAGTTTTCAATATACGGTTGCCTGAAATTTGCGAAATTAAAGGTGCATCTACAGATCTTGAAATGGTTCGAATAAGGAAACGATGGTAACGGCGAAGTTTTCATCATGGCGTCATATTGAAGTTTTGAGAGGAGCTACTTTTTCCATTTTAACAGTCGCCTTTCGAAATCCAGAAGAATTCAAACTCAAAACTATCAAAATCATAGAGCAGCCTGCAGAAACTAACAATGAACTCGTTAAAACGTGCCCATGTAATCCAGATCTAGTCGAAAATCAGAAATGTTCGCCGTTAGAGATGAGTGAGAGCCAGCTGAGAAAAAGCCAAAAAAAGCCTTTATTTCAATGATCAGTACCAACTGATTCTCTTCACTATTGTATTAAGAATTTAAAACAATACTGCTTATTAATCCTTTCCCTCCCAGAGTCACACCTTGAGTCAATAAATGTGGTTGTATCTTTTGAGTCTGTGGATGAAACCCTAGTGTGTGTGACCATTCAAATGAAAGCTATTGAGCAGTACTTTCATGTGGTACTGTTTGTTTTTGACAATTTTGCAAAATGAAATTTAAGATTTTGCTCATTTTTGAGCTCAGCACTCTTGGGAATGAAAGGGTCTAACTCGCTCCCGGATTAACTTGAAGGTGCGCGCGCCAAGCGACTCAACGTCGTGACGAAATGAAGTAAAGTAATATCCAGACAAATAGACGAATTATACCAATATCAATAACACTGATGGTATTAAAATATTTTTACGGGGTTGAAAACTGACATTTCACCTTTATATCCCTTGTTTTATTTGACTATAATAATAGAAGCTATTTCCGTTTTCTTCTAAGGTGTTCGGCCACACGCATGCAAGAATCAAAATAGAAAAAAAACATGCGCCTAAATTTTTTGTACGCCATATAAGAGCTGTCTTTGAATGTTGTTTACTAACGAAGGCAGAAAATTGAAACTGTGTTTTTGACTTCGACTGATCGAGGTCGCATTCGTCTGCATGGTTAATTAACGGCTGTCGCGAATTTTGCCGAACCAGACAGACAGAGTACATCTTTTCTGATCTGAAGAGCTTTCTATTCATCTCGTGTGTGATTACGTAACACGACTGACGTGACGTGAAATAGACGACCACCTACAAAATCTTTGTTCGTGGAAGCGTGAAGCTAAAAATTAAATTACAAAATCATTGTAAAACTTTGGCAGACTAGCATTATATTGAGGAATTAGACTTGTACGTGCCGTCTTTGTGTGATTAACTGTGACCTCCAGTTGTAGTCTGCCAACAATCCTCTTAAATTTAGATATTTTATTAACTAAAATGCTTTCACTACCTTAACCATAAAGCCAAATGTGCTGATACTTTGTAATTGAACAAATTGTGACCCTTTCTTCTCATTTCTGAAACAGATTTCTTGTTTATTGTTGTATAAGGCGTGAATGTCTCACGTGACTCCACACTGCAGTAAAGGTGTTTAAGATTCATTCGGGTGAATAAAACTATGTCAAAAATGAGTGAAATTAATACCATTGAACAACTGTACAATTAAATTATGAGATTCGGTCTGCAAAAGAAGACTGGTTGTATTTATTACATTGCCAGACGAGTATTAAATACACTTCCAATTAGCTGTTACTATACCTGAAGGTCGCGTGGAGGATAAACCGTGTCGTATTGCGTTTAAAACTTTTGTTACCGGTAAATAAAATTCGGCGATTATCAGAGTATCAAAACGGAATATTCTTGGTTTTAATTCGGCGGTATCACTTGCCAATCCCCGTAATGCTAACAGGGGAAATAGCGAGACTAAAGCGATACGAGAAACGGAATCTTTGTTCCCCACCCCTCCCCCAGAGCCCCGGTAGATCTGGGAAAAACTCACGACTAAGGCTACTTAGCACAAACATAATAACCAATCTTAAATGGATTGTCAATTACTTGCAATTTTGTCATACTTTAAGGGGGAGATTACGAATTTTCAATGCAAAATCCTTGTTACGTTAATCTGATTTTCTAAAGGCTTTCGATTGTCTCTCTGTATTTTTATTAGGATTTAATTTGCAGAAATTTTTGAGACATGTTGCAACGCACAGATTGAACGAAAGGTGACATCTTTGTCGCCTAGCAACAATAATGTATGTAAGCACCTTTACATACCTGGTAGTTAAATTATTGGACCGAAATATTCATTTTATTCTTCAATGAAGTCTTCAACATCCTCTCTGTTTTACGATTTGTATCAAAACATGTGTCGGCCATAACTGGCACGTGTTCTTTACGAGTTCATAACGAACAGGCACGTGTTCTTAACGAGTTCAAGTGGTTTTACAAAATCAAGAGCACGACTGATTTGTTTTTTTTAATTTAGATCTTTGTTATCTGTTTTGAAAGCCAGTGCTTCACGTTCTTGAAAGTTTAATGTCACGACCAACACTACTGTGATAAACGAGGCTCTAATATGACTGAAACTGTTTAAGGCGGGATTCTACCTGAATGCCATTTTTCCACCACTTAACATGGGTTTAATGGAAATATCTCGTTCGCGTTTCAAGCAATTCAAAAACTCTCCACTCATCCCATGAATCTATGTTATGGGGTGTTTTGTAAATTTTTGGGTGATTTCTGGGTATTTTTGGGAGGAAATAGTTTTTCTCAAAGGAGTTGTAAAATTTAGGGAAATAAGAAATATTGAAGATTTAATGTAGTTTTAAAATTAGAATTTGAAGTTAAAAATTAGTAGATTGACAATTGACGACAGTTGATAACCACGCAAGAGCACCCGCGTGGGTATCAACTGTCTGTTGGTGTTCCAAATTTTTTCCCCCCTCTATCCCTTCTTTAAACCTCTTAAAATTTCATTGAAATTCAGGTAGAATCCCCCCTTAAAGTAGTGAGAGAGATTGTGTTATGATAACGACTATTTGTAAACCAACGGCTTTTGGACATGTTTGACACACTCGGATATCAAGAGTCCTAAGATGGCCTCATACCGGATTCCAATTTTTTTGCGGAACTTTGCGGCTAATTTGAATATAAAAGCCCTTATATTATACACATGGCATACCATTTCCTTAAAATATTGGCTTTATTATTACGTTTTTCATACAGTTCTTACATCTCCCAAAGAGTAAAGTTGACAAGCGATTTCGTCCCACTTAGCTTTTACTCACTAATGGTTTCTGTAACTGAATCAGTAATTGCAATTACTGCCAAATAACGTGATCAATTGCTTCACGTGAAACGATAGAGACTTATTTTTAGTTCTTTAGTCAATTGTAGATAACGTTAAAACGTGCTTTTATCAGGCTTCACTGCGCAGCAATATTAGGGTGATAGAAAGCCGTTTCTTTTCTAAAACATGAAAAGGCAAATTGAAAAATAATACTTTTAGAATTTGCTGTGTCATTTCCACTGATTGTGCAAAGTTTTGAAAAAGCAAAAATGAAAGCTGTTGAACAATATATGATTTACTGAAAGCATACTGCAACCTTGCAAAAAAATTTCATTGCCAAATGTATTATATTTTCCTCAGTTTTGAACTTAGCACTCTTGGGAGTGAAAGGGTTAAAGTCACGAAATGGGGCAAGCAATAACACCAAGTTTAATTCATGACTAGAAAACACTTACAATAATATTGTACTGGTCTTGATATTGATAACGCCGGGACGTTTGACAACTTGTGGCTTAAAAAACCGTTTGGATATCCTAATGCAAACACTCACGAGTGTCCACACCTGCGATGGGCGGCGAAATTGCACACACACAAAAAGGCACACACAAAAGACTCGAATAAACTTGTTAATTACAGCCTCGCATATAGATTTTATAACAGAAGGGCCAGGGTTTCAGTTTAAAGCTTTAGAAAGATCGAATTAATTAAGAAGAGAAATATGCACTGAGCCACATGTTATATGTCACCGCGCACTGCAGTAAGGGATCTGGACTTGAACTCTAACTGAACATGACGTGATTATTTAGATAAAAAAAGGAAGTGCATACTCTAATATAATCTTGAAAAGTTTGCAAACAACGGGAAGAATTGACATTTGATAAGTGGACTCAACTCAACTCCGAGCGAAAATTGCTTCAAATTTGTACACAAATGAACAATACCGTAGAATCATTATGTGGTAACACAATAAACAGTCAATAGTTCATTCCCATCTCATCCCTTATCAGTTTAACACCTTATAAAGAGGTATAAAGATTTGAAAGCGGGCAGGCCGGCACCTTCGCCGGCACGGCGTCTTTCAACGGAGACATAATTGCTTTTTTTCCCCTACTTCATTGATGTGGAAAGGCAAAGAATTGCCGCGCAGCCCAAAGCTAATAACAAGGTCGGCAACTGGACGTATTTCCCGGTAGATAACGTGCCATTCGCGAAGTTATTCACCAGTGTTGACGTCTATACCGTTTTAAAAAGATTACGCGATAAGGGGTAATTAAAGTAGTCACTTTAAGCGAAAGGAAAGTAACTTTAACAAGGTTATACAACTTTTGGCGTCTGGCGACACACGTTTTCAGAGATTTAAGTTACTTATTTAGCGTTGAAAATTAAGCCAATTTTTCTAGGGCCTTGTGTAAAGGCGCCGGAGTGACGGGGTTCAAACAAGAGATCATTCACGATAATGAATTGAATAAACTTGGCACTTAGCAACGAAATCTTTTCAAAATTACACCTTTACGTATCCGCTGCGGTGTGTACATAGGAGTGTGAAGGAATTAACAACAAACGAGCCACATACAGCGACGCGAATCGACAGTGACAGACAGATACTCGAGCGCGTTTCGATGAGTAGAAGTTCAAACATATAGATCGCTATCAATAGCCTACTAGCGATTAAATCCGACACCTTTTGTCCATTCAAATCGGGAACAAACAAAGACCTCTGTAGACAAATAAAGAAAAGGGAAAAAATCCACACGTATACAACACTCACAAAACAATTTCTGTTAATGATAAACAATTGAGCTTAAAACTCAATTTACCAAGCCCCAACAGCTACGGTAAACGCTGCAATGACACACACTAACTCTCACTCACGACAGTGATATGTAAATCTCTGTTGACAGCTTGACCTGTTTTGAGTATGTTCGCGATGATAAATGATCAGGCAACGCAGTGGTATGTTTGAAATGAACCAGTTTGTGCCTATCGCAGTGATTAATGTCATGCGGTCATCGATTAACGCTCGCGTGCTCAAGAAGAGCAGAGCGCAAGTAATATATCACATCAGCTCACTCCTCCTACCCTGGCGCCTGCGTGGCGAGATATGTCCGAGCCATTGTGACGGAAGTGGGAAAAATCTGTTGAAAAGCGACACACATACGCTCACTTGTCATTACAAAGCCCAAGCTTGGACACTTAAGATGCAGTGAAGTGGAAGTCGTAATCGGGTTAGGTTTGACTACATTTTAGAAAATCGTTTTGGCATGTACGACTCACGGGAAGCTCATAATTTACAGCTGTTAAGCACGCTGGCGTTTTTACTGCTCGTTCAGTTCTACGTCGCTGGTAGTACGGCACCCGGCTTATTAGGTTTGTGAGAGTCAGTTAACGTACGTTGCCGAGTTTTTGGGGTATGAAACCGCAGAAGAGCCACTAATGGTGACTTTGTTTACCACAGGGAAGCTTGCATCCTGCACTGTTGAGAACGAAGTCATTCAGATACCAATTTTGGCGGGAAATCCTTGCTACGTGTGCCGCTGCAAGGTTTGTAACAACCTTTTCTATTACTTGTCAAAGCATTTACGACGTGATCGTGACACCGAAATCTTTCGATAAGAACTGCCTACCCAGTGACAACTTTGGCATGAAACACAAGCGGGTCTATAAAAAGGCGCGCGAAGTTTTTATAGGATTAGGAAATGGGCAAAATTGCTGTTCAAATTTCAACGTAAACATTCGGTGGGTGGAAGGCAAAGAGAGTTATTTACTTTTCAGATGGAGGCAAAAACTATCGCTGATAACTTCTGCCTGCTGTTGACGGCTGATTCATTCCTGGTCTCGTCGACTGAAATAGCGCAACAGTCGCGCTAAAATATTTCGAATACTTTACGCAACACAGTCGCTTGCTCGATTTGCACGGTGGTTACGGCCGCAGCTAATTGCACATAATTGAAGTAACACTTGGTCAGTTATATATGCTTTATTTAGATAAATCAACAAGCTAAATAAAGAGTGCGACTCGCGTTTCTAAATACAACCCAAAACGTGTCAACTTGGTAACACTAAAATTTTGAAGTAGACGCGATAACGGTGAAAAAGTAACTTAAGTCGTATTCGTGTTATCACAAAAGGTCGAGAGAGACTCTGATCATTATAACCTCGTCAACATCAATTTACTCTTGAAGTGTTCCCCGTTTCAAGACATACCTCGTTGTTTATAGTCAATTACTTCCATTTGCTATGCGAAAACGTCAAGCTCACAAAGGTACACTTTACCCTGTCCATTACATGACAATGGTTCAGTGGAGTAGAGTCATTAAAACACTTCAAAATCATTCAGGCTTCTCCTGACGTAAAAACAAAAAAGAAAAGCTATTAAAATTATACTGGCTCCTTCCAGAAAGCCGTTTTTTATACACAACGCCTTCGCACTGACAAAAAAAGGCACGCGACGATTAAGGACTACAAATTGAAATCCTTAACTTCACACGACATGTTCGAGATTGCATGTTTTCCGAACATTGCCCAGGTTCAAATTGAAAGGTTATACATCCTGATCGAGTTGTCAGTCTGCAGAGCATATGTTCACGCTTTAATCCAAATGTCTTGTTTTACTATGATCGTGCAAGAAGACGATCAAAGCCGGAGAAAGGTCTACGTGTGCCTCTTGAGAGAGAAAGCCCTGCTCTGCTCCAGTGACCTGATGTGCGTAAGATTATAAACTAGGACGATAAAAGAATCCAAAACTTTTCTAGACAGCCTCGCCCGTCTCTCCTACGTTGACTCGTCACTTCCATGAAAAACAGAAACTTCTCTATTTGGTACGGAGTCAGAAACTTCTCTATTTGGTACGGAGAGTTTGCGTGTTTTTTTAAATATAGTCGCCCTGAAATGTGCGCCACAAGACGGTTCTTTGGATCCTTAATACGCGGTGGGACATCATTTAATTTCAAACATTGTGGTGGACTTGCTTTAATGAAAATATTACTATAGCATAAGACAGTCTATAAGAAATGAATTCCACTGCACGGAAAGCGAATCTCGATTGACTAACGGCTAAAAAACGGCAAGCACTACAAGTATCATTAGAAAGGGAAACAAGTGGAGGTCGCCCCTTCAAACTTAAGGGTTTCAGCTATTTGAGGAATGCAAACCCCACTCAGTACTCCCACCCTTCCTCCCTTTTCGAAAGTGAAAATTGAAAGACAAGACAGATAAATAGCAAGAGTGATAAATAGCTGACAGTGGAACGTTAAAAAACGGAACGTGAGCAAAAAGGTCGATGACTAAGACATCCCAGAAGACACTTGAATATTGCAGGCCCGTTTTAGAAATCTTACAAAGTTTGGAAATAATTTATTTCTTACAAATGGCTATAATTCCCTATCTCCTACGGAATGGAGTACTTGTGCAGAATTTCTGTGAAATTGCTTACATTATACCTCATTCTGTTTCTTCTTTGCATTTTTAGCGTGTTCAGGTTTTGACCTTTAGTTATTTTCCTCTTACAAATTGAAAATACCGCGCCCAACGAGTATCATCACTGCTGCATGTTCTAGACAGACAAACGTGATATATTAAAGAAGCTTGATCAATTTTAATCTCTTATATAATTATTTAATTTTGTTAATTTTTAAGCCTTATTTTCTATTCAACAAAACCGATTGATACACAGTGATATTGCGAATGTGCCGACACTGCATGATTTCCAATATCGCTCGTGTTTTTCATTCGTTTTTAAAAAACAAACAGACGTGATTCTAATCACACCCCTTCCTTCCTTGGCTGACACTTTAATATCCTTTCGTGCACTTTAAGTCAAAATTGATTGATATTTGTTATCTTCTCGCCTTCATTAACGTCAGCAGCAACAAGATTAGAAACATTTGCTGCTCTAAGATGATAACATCGATCGTATGTATCTTTATCAGTCTAGCTTCAAAAATCGGATTTGGCAGAGTTTTGGCACGTTCATCTCAGTTTGTTACGAAATTAATAAAATCTGATTTGCAACTTCCCTCTTTGATGTTATTATAAATAAAGTAACTCGCATAAGTAAAATAAAATAAAATATTTACCCTCTATAAAATTGCATGCATGCAGTAAACTCGCTTACATCTGTAAACCAATTGGCTTTTTTGGACTTATTAAGACAAATAACAGCTTGTTATCAGTAAACAAATTCCATACCTCTCGCTGAATTCAGTGTAAAAACACTTTTGAGTTTTAAAAAAAGATTCCCGAGAAGCTACTGTTGAAATAATAGGGAAGGAACAACAAAGAAACTATTAAAAATAGGACAAAAGGATTCTTGTTTGTTTTGCCAATTGAGTTTTCGTGCAAGAGCTTACGTCAGTGAATTCTTGCAGAAGATCCCGCGCACACGAAGGCCAATTTTTATCTCCATATACGGAAGTATTTCAACAATAAATGAAAAATTCTATAGTTAGAAAAACCACAAAGATCATGGAGGAAAGGAACAGGGAAAAAATTATTGTGGAACTCCATAGCAGAGAGTGTGACCTCTTGACGTTGAGTTTCTGTCAAGTTTGGTGTCAATCAGCAAATAAACTTCTCCAACTACATTATGTAAATGCTTTCACGCAAGATAAAGAACTTGCGCAGATTCCGTCGAATGCCATTAACGTTCTCTCGCTAATTACACCTTATCTTGTTTACAAGGCTCCTCAAGTCTGCACTGGTGGAATTTGCCTCAAGGAAAATAAAAGTGATTTGACGAAATTGATATGAATTTATATGCAAGGAAAACAAGCTTAGAGAATTTTACTACAAACTCGTACATAGAATATTTGTGTCCAAAAAAGAACTGCACTGATTACTATGGAATTTCTGACAATCTAGACTGTAGTTTTTACTGTGGTCAATCAGATTCAATAGGTCACACTTTCATCGAATGCCATCATTCCAAACAATTCTTCAACAAAGTTTTGCAATATTTCAATGAAGAAAATGTCACCTCTTTCACACTAAGAGATGAAGAACTACTTTTTGGTAGAACCTTCTACAAATCCTTATGATTGGGAATAGCAAAATTAGAAAACAATTTCAACAAAATACATTTTTCGTTTGGATAAAAGGCAAAAAACCATGGACAAAAATCCTGCTGTAGACAAAAGTCCAGAGACTATCGCAAAGCTGATGCAACAACGTATATTTGTAAATTGTACAATATTTCAGCTGGCCAAACTAGCTTTCATCAAGTACAAGATGTTACTAATGAAATTGCATAAGGCTCAGTAAAGATTAAACACATTGAGAGTGTTTTTCTCGGCTACACTATTGGGTTTTACTGTCGAATGACATTTTATAATGTGATCGCTGGAGTAAACGTTCAAACATCAAACATAGAATGTTCTTGCAGTTCAGCATTGTACATTTTGCTAACATCAATTTTATTTCATACAAAGTGTTAACAAAAGATGCCATGTAATAGTTATTAATCAGGAGCAAATAATGAATATTGGAATCAAATAAACTGGAATAAAAGGAGTTGGATGTTAAAAATGTTAAATGTTAGTTGTCCATACGCAAAGTTGTTCAAACTTTGGGTTATCTAAGGTGCGGCCCATTCAACTAACAGCTGATAACTACGATCAGTATTATGCTGTATAACGTTTGACTATGTGGATGAAAAACTTCTACATTCTTATTGTGCTGTACAAGGTGCTTCTAAAGTGATAAGATCTTAAGAGAGACCATTCAAATGGAACTTGTTGATAAATACATTCAGCGCTGCACAGGGCCTGTGCAGGTTGGTGCTAACGTTCTTGTCTATGGATAAAACCGGCGTGGTATCTGTGCAACCATTCCAGTGAAAGCTTTTGAGTAGTACTTACAATGTCTCCTACATTCTGTTTATAACATTATCCGTTTTACGTTTCTCAAGCGGACAAGAGATTATACAATGATGAGTGCATTCAACCAACAGTTTTGTGCAATCATCCAAATAAAAACTACTGAGCAGTACTTTCATGTGGTACTGTTTATTATGCTGTACAAGGTGGTTCTAACTTTTGAGTCTGTGGATGAAACCCTAGTGTGTGACCATTCAAATGAAAGCTATTGAGCAGTACTTTCATGTGGTACCTTAAGTCTGTGAATGGAACACTAAAGTCAATGCCGTGGCCATGAAGATATATCAATATTGGCCCATGCAAGGTATTCAAATTCACAAGGCAGCAGTACAAGATAACATGAAATAGTACAATTTATTTACTCGGTCGTGAATAGAAACTTTGATGTTATAGTTAAACCTGGGCCAAACGAGGATGAAAGTTGCTGAGAGTTGGCTCTCGTGAGAGTTTTCTTAACTCTCATCGACTATCATGAAGCGTGGGCCAAACGAGAGAAAACTCTCAACGACTCTCAAGAATAATCTGAGCAGGTTCAAAGTCGATGACAGCGCATGAGAGTCGATGAGAGTCGATGAGAGCGCATGAGAGTCACTTAGAGCGCATGAGAGTCGATGAGAGCGCATGAGAGTCACTTAGAGCGCATGAGAGTCGATGAGAGCGCATGAGAGTCACTTAGAGCGCACGAGAGTCGATGAGAGCGCATGAGAGTCACTTAGAGCGCATGAGAGTTTCAGGCCAAACGAGAGCGAGAGTTTGAACTCTCAACAACTCTCATCCTCGTTTGGTCCGTACTTTACGCATTAAGTGAATTAACAAGTGTGTAAAATTACTCAAAAATAACTTATCGGCGAGAGTAGCACGAGACATACTTTGCTGAAAATATTTTCGTAGGTTAAAGTTGTTATTATTACACACTCTTACGAGCAAGAAAGAAAACTTATGTCAGGTGGATGACGCTTAAACGACAAGCTCTTAGCTTTTTCCAGAAACCAAAAGAGCAGCACACAAGATCAGTGAAGATTCTTTTTTCAATATAGTGGGTGGCTGAAATTTTCCACTTACTCAGTTCTTAAATTAGTTCCATAAATCTCAATAATTTTGTTTGTCACTTCCAGAAGTGGCTGTGACGTCATCAAGTGTGACATTAAAAACTTTCGAAACAAGTTTCAGAGCCTCAAAACTTTATGATGAGATAGAGATTCTGTATGATCAGGTACAAAATATTCAATCGATTAACGATTAACAATGTTGCTATCAACATTAGGGGCTCGTTCTTTTTTCGCTGCTGCCCCCACACTATGGAATAGCCTTCCCATACATATTCGGGAAATAAAATCACTGAGCGTTTTCAAAAGCAGCTTAAGACATATTTTTTTAACATAGCTTACAATAGATAATACAATTGGTTGAGTTTTTCTCAACGCTTATTTCTAGTAATGTATTAGTTTAGGAGTTTTTCATAGTTTTATCTTATTGTATATATATCTTAATTAATTCATCTTATTGTATACATTTTTAATTATATATATAGATACATTTAATTCATTCATGTAAAGCGCTTTTGATCATTTTAATGTTAATAGGCGCTATACCAAGTCAATAAATTATTATTATTATCATCAGTGGAAGAGAAAAATAAACACCACATGCTATAAAGGACTATAATTTGGCAAGTGATTATACTTCTGAGAGCAGCGGATCATCAAATGCTATAATGTCAGAAGCATTCTTTCTTTTTGAAGTTGACTTGAGTATTATATAGTTCTTGTATCGAAGTTGTTTATCAGTTAATGTATATATTGAAATTACAGACTCCATTGACGTCAAACTGTCGGATATTAATGTGCGGGTGCAATATTTCATGCAATATTCTGCTCACACAGCTCGAAAGCTATGATAAACCAATTCCATCTCGATCCTTAACTATAAGAGTTTATAGATCACGAATTGTTAAGTTACTTTTAGCTGATTAATCTATGAATTTGTATTTCTTTCTTTTAAGCTAATCGTGTTTTTACCATTTTTTATGTGCTTATTCGTGTAGTTATAAGTAGTTATTAGTAGGGGGAAAGAGAGGGGGGCTTAATAAAGTAGGTTATAAGTAGTTATGTAACTGAAAAACCCTTGTAGGGAGTTGCAATAAAGTTTCCATTCCATTCCATTCCATCCTTTATGATGTTTCTCAAGAACTTGTTATTGCATCGTTTGTTTCTGACGTCTTTATACATAAACCAATTTTTTTTTGCTGTTGGGACAGAGAATATATTGCCTTGTAGTAGTTGTATATAAATAATGCCTGACATCAAATGCAGAGATTATGTACCTTAACAACTAGGTGGGAAAACCCGTTTAACAATTATTTGGTAATAACAATGAGAAAGGAAAGGCGTACATCTACGTCTTTGAAGGCCTGTTCCGCCGGGCTCTCGGTTCGCGGGGGAAACGCCCCCGACTACTTAGCCTCCTCCGCAGTGTTGGTTTCCGCCACAAGCTTGCTTGCTCCTCTATAAAAGATGCCTGCGAGGAGGCTAGGCAAAACACAACATACGAGAGAAGGGAAAAAACATTCGCTTTCTTTCGCTCGTCCTCACTATGAGCTAAGAGCCTGGAACCGGTTGTGTCCTGGTCTTATTCCATTTCAAGATGGCGGCTACTCTGAGGCATAAACGTTAGTTCTGAGAATTTGATCTTACATCAGGACATTATCCTCAAGTTTATGATTTTCTTTATTCTCAACACCTAATCATTTGCTTGATAATGTATTGATTTTGTAGTGAGAAATTAGCTGTTCAACAATTCAGGAATGAAGCCGCAAAGTAACCATTCTCTTTAAAGGGACACTGTCCCGGCGTATTTGCTCAAAACTGTTATAAATGCATGAAATGGTCCCTAAATCTATGAAATAAGAACTTAATAAACTCTAACTAAATGGTAAAAAGCAATTTCTTCAAGAAATTCCATACTGCAACAAAATCTTTGCAAAATTTCAAAGATTCCTGAGCCAAATTTGAAACTTTGAAAAACTGACATCCTGACGTTTTTTCAAAAATCCATATTGCAATCCATTTCCATTCTCGCTGTCGTTCGTCATCCTCACTTCCTAATGGGTTCCTGTCATTTGTCGAGTGCTATTCTACAGAATCAAACCATTATTGATCAATTTCCTATGATCTAGATATGTTTCTGAGCTTCCCAAAATCATGCTAAAATCAGGACAGTGTCCCTTTAATAACAAATGTTTTTCACAATGCCAAAAAAAGTCGTGAATCGTGAATTCTTCTCAATGAAACCACTTCTCTATCCTAAACTAAGATAATGCACTACAAAAATATATAAACATTATAAAAATAGTGGTGAGGAGGCCTTTTTATTACTACAAATCGTGAATTTAATCTTTGGCGTCAAACACCAAAAATAAAACTAGTATTACACATTACTAATCTTTTCTATAAATACTAATAGCTATAGTTTTTTATTCTTAACCCTTTCACTCCCAGAGTCAACCCTTGGGCCAAAAAATCACGTTGGTTATACCTTTTGAGTTTGTGGATGAAATCCTAGTGTGACCATTCAAATGAAAGCTACTGAGCAGTACTTTCAAATAGTGCTGTTTGTTTTGGGAAATTTTGCAAAATGAAATTCCAGAGTTTTCCCCTCAATTTTGAACTACTTAGCACTCTTGGGAGTGAAAGGGTTAAAATAAGCAATAGAGTTAGAACAACAACATGAGAATCGAGGCGAATTTTTGTTTTCGTTCAAACGTAATTGGCAGTTATAGAATGCGAAAATTTCACATTCAAAAATGTGACCTCAAGCTCAAGTGAAGTCAGGGAAACATTCCATGTGCTGAGCTCAAATGTATTACGTTCGGCATGAGCGTAGCGGTGTCTGGATCCGGCTAAGTAAGAAATGCGATCTTCTGTCAAAAATGATCCTCTGAGAATGGTCTAAGCTCGTTTGTCATCGTCGAAAAAGTTTTCTGACAGAGTTCGAACAGTTTTAAGACTTTATGAAAAAGGATTATTTTCAAAGAACGGCTTTCAGACTACATTTGTTGTATCTTCCCAATCCCCAACGAATAAATCTGTCATATATACAGTAGAATCCCGAATTCTCGAGCGTTGGATTTCTCAAAACCCCCGATAATGCTCAACCAAAAGAAGTCCCCCTCCCCCGAACTCCCTATTTCTCGAAACAATTTTGGTTTCCCTTGGAGAGTCGAGAAATCGAGATTCCGGGGGTAAAATTACAGTGAAACAAATCCAAGGGATCTGAAATGACTTTTGGTTCAAGTTATCGGGCTTTTTGAGAAATCGAGGGTTCAAGAAACCACTGTATCATATCCTATCATGAACAATCGTTTCAGTAATGCATTTTTCACCTTTTCAGAACAAATCTGTGGAATGTTCCCAAGCATGTCCAAGAATAAATGGATGTAAAGGAATCGTGAAGAAGGAAAAGGGCGAATGTTGTCCAGCATGCCAAGAAACTCAAGGTAAATACCTTTTTTCAGAACTTAAAGAACTTATAAGCATATAAACACATTGCACCACACGAAAGAACGTCTCAATAGCTTTCATTTGAATGGGCACACACTAGGGTTTCATCTACAGACATAAAAGTTAGAACCACCTTGTACAGCATAATAAACAATACCTCATGAAAGTACTGCTTAGTAGCTTTTATTTGAATGGTCACACACTAGGGTTTCATCCACAGACTCAAAAGTTAGAACCACCTTGTACAGCATAATAAACAGTACCTCATGAAAGTACTGCTCAATAGCTTTCATATGAATGGTCACACACTAGGGTTTCATCCACAGACTCAAAAGTTAGAACCACCTTGTACAGCATAATAAACAGTACCACATGAAAGTACTGCTCTGATACTGCTCATTACCGTACCCAAATTCGGAATTAGCCAATCAGAAGCTCTATCTACTGACCAGATATCCTACGATATCAAGTCACTGACCTGATATCCACCAATATCATGGTCACTTTCAAGTAAAGTAATAAAATTCTGCAGATTAGAGCTGAATTTTCCTTAGCAAAATGTTGCGAAATTACTGTCAAACTAAAATGTTGACGAAGTGAGTAATTCGAGGGTAATTTACGAAGAAAAACTAACTGCTGGGCTCCCTGTCAAAATATTATTATTATTATTAACTAAGCTAAATTTCGCGCCAAAAACGCGGCTGCTGCACTGAATGCCTTGCGTCTCCTACTCGATCGCGGCTATCTCAAAACTCGTCTGACTCGTCTTCAAAACAATTCAAAAACGATAACATTCGACGATTTTTTCGTCAAATTCGCCACAGGAGAAATGAAAGAGAACATTTAAGGTAAGATGATGGAAATTCTGACCGTAAACAGTTCATTTTCAGTTCATTTTCAAACCATAAACAATCACACATCGACATCGACGATCGGTCGGAACGCCTGACGCATTTTTAGTCGATGAAAGTCGTCTTTGCGTCTCTTCGCGTAAAGAATAAACCGAATTTGAGTACGGTAAATGCCTAATCGTACCTTTTTTGGTACGCTTAGGCGGCATATCAGTCTCGTTTGGTCTCGTCATGGGTAGAAAAAAAAGAAGAAAAAAAAAAAATGGGTATTTTGGCTCGACTACGTCTCGCTAAAATACAAACCATGGCTCGACCAAACTCGCCTGATATGCCGCCGAAGCGTACCAAAAGGTACGATTAGGTATAAATAGCTTTCATTTGCAATTGGTCACACGCTAGGGCCTCGTCAACAAAACTTTAAGCTTAAAATACTTCTTTCCACATATAAGCATATTCTTTCAAAGAGTAATTTGAATGTTTACTTTTGAATAAAAAAATTTATGGTAAAGAAAAAACAGATATGACTTAAAGAGCTATGTCACGATTTCTTAAGTCATTTTTGCGATGTAAAAAATTACCTTCAAATTGAAAGAAATCTACAAATAATTGTTTAGTCACGTATAAAAATACCAAAGAGGTAATAAGAAACCAAACAGGAACAAGGATGGCTCAAGATGGAGAAGATTAAGACGGATTTCAAATGCCGAACTTTAAAAATTAAAAAAAAGCTATAAATTTTCAAGATGAACAAAAGCTAACAAACAGTGACGTCAGCTCTTTAAACTCGATTAACTCAAACGGCGTCTCACCGCAGAATCATGAACAAGCATTGTTGGCAAATTTGTAATTTTAGACCACCTGGTAGAAGAACTAAACAAAGATTAAAAAAAAAACAAGTAGACTGATCTCTCATCTGTTTGTAATCGTGGTTGTCCCGTTCAGTGATTAGAAGAACTAAATTATTCTAAATTTCGGACTTGGACAGTAAAATCACACACACTGACTGCTGGAATTGAAGACTCACGCTTTAAAAAGATAAATTAGACTGAAGCATTCATACATTTGACTATATCTTCAACAGAGTCGAATAATATTTAACTCAGAGAAATTCTCCATTGATGCATACGCCGTCTCTATGGCGACATAGAAAGAAAGAAAAATGTCGAATTTTACAGAACAACATATTTGCTTGCATTGCAGACAGACCCAAGACATGCCATTCGAATTTTTTTTTTTTTGCCTTTTGGTATTCTACTAATTTTATGGTGTTCTTTCCGGCGGTAGTCGGTGGTTCTTCTCTGCACACCACTAATATCAGGATTTAGGAAAGCTACTACAAGGTGGTTTATATAGAAAACATAACGAAAACATCTGAAGGTTTCCATAACAACTCGGCACTTTGTTCGGAAAAAATGACAATTTTACTCTCTATAAAATTCACATGCATTAATCTGAAGGTTACAACGATGATTATTCCCCGTACAACTACTACAGATCCCAAATTTACCTGCTAGCAGCACCTTCTAGTGCTGTTAGAGTAGCACAATTAGCTTGATAAACATGCAGTGCATGGTCCGATCGGGTAAGAAAGTGACAGTCGGAAAAGCGGGAAGAAACAAGCCGTTTAAAAAAATTCATTCCGAGAAGAAGAAATATCTGGTTAATGTTTGTGTATCATACCACGAAGGCAGGAGAGTAAAACTCTAGAAAATGCAGCTAGCAGGTTTTAAAAGATTCCTTGGAGTTGAATGCAAAATTTCACAGCAACAACAGAGGTGATCGGTTTCTACGTGATTGACATGCTCTGGTTCGCGAATGATTTGTCATAATTTTTGGTTTTCAAGTGCGTACGCGTTGACCAAAATGAAAATTTGTCGGAGACAAAATTTGTAAGGATTTTTGGTAGCGCCAAACAAATTTTGCCAGCCAAATGCAATTTCCCAAATTTCATTTTGCAACTAAGATACATTTTATAAACATACTACGTTTAATAAACACATTGCACCACACGAAAGAAGGTCTTTAATAAATTTAATTAAATGGTCACACGCTAGGGTACGTGTTAACAAATTTAACAGTTATAACACTGTTATAACCGCTTTGTACAGCATATTAATAAGCAGTATCACGTGCACGAATTGCTTCAACTTTCATTTGCATCATACCACATTCAGGGTTTCATCGAAAGTTAAAACACTTAAAGGGGCAGTATCACGGGGATTTTGACCTTGTTTGGTCTAAACTGTGCTTCAGTACCTTTTTTATTTACAAAATAATTCTAGAACACCAAGAAAAAGAAATCAACCACATTCTTGAAAGCGGAACAAATTATGGTCTGTTCTAGTGCATTTTGGAAACGAAAATGCGAGAAATTGAAAAAATGTTAGCCTAACATTTTTTTCAAATTGCGATCCATTCCGACCCAGTTTCTATGGCCAGAGACACTTATTGACAGTTTTAGTACACTAGGATGGTAATTTATAACAAAATTTGACCATTATTTTTAGTTTTCTGTTAATACAAAAACGTTGTTTTGTTTTTGAAATGACATCAAATCCCCGTGATACTGCCCCTTTAAAACATTGACTTGAGGGTTGAAACTTGGAGTAAATGGCTAAACTCAAACATTGAAATGTTTATTCTACACAGTGTAATCTAATCTAAATAGGTGTTTGTCTGCTCATATTGAGCCCAAACAAATATTTCTTTAGATTTTCAATCAACACTGTCTCATTCAAATCTAATTACTAAATCCGTTTGTACGGACAGTTCATAAATCCCAAACACTGAAAATCCACAATGTCTCCTTTTATCTTATAAACCTACTTAAAAGTTCCGATGCTCTTGAAATTAGCGTCTTCACTTCATAATAGCCTTTTATTATCCTAAATCATTTATTGTGCCGACATTACGACGACTTGAGCGATTAAACTAGGTCGCGTAACGAAAAGGGCTGCCGCCTAGTTTTGTAAAGAAACGTTTGATCGCACCGATGTTGGCGTCGGAGCGGCGGTTGATTTTATCGCCACGTTCTATTAGTATCATATCCGTGCGTTTGGCGCAATATTGTACTCGTATTAAGAGAATAATAAATTTCAGCGAAGTACGACTGATGCTTGTTGCAGTTTTACCACAAAAAAATCCTCAACCCTTTCACTCCCAACAAGAGTGCTAAGTTCAAAACGGAGGAAAAAATCTTGAATTTCATGTTGCAAAATTGTCAAAAACAAACAGTACCACATGAAAGTACTGCTCAATAGCTTTCATTTGAATGGTCACACATTAGGGTTTCATCCACAGACTAAAAAAGAACAGCCACATTTATTGTAAAAAGGCATCTCTGCCAAATTAAAGTCCGGTTGATGATAAAGACGTGACCTTCAAGTGACTCAAGTCAGTAGCTTTCGCCCCTGTGTAAAATCAACTTTGGCAAAAGTTATATTTGCAGATTGATTGGATCAGTTTGAAAAACAAAAAGCCTCCAGCTATAGTATCGATTTAATTAACTGCATGTACATAAAATAACCGCAAAATAACACGTACTACATGTGTACTACCAAGTTAATTCTCGGTACTAGCTGATTGTCGTGTAAGAATTTTGTGGTACATCATAAATCACTGTCCTCTAGCTAGTTTATGATTTTCTTTGTTCTCGTCTTGTCTACTTGACATCGTATTGAGACTGTAAAATAGATGATGACTACTATTGCTCTTAAACATTGGCAATTTCAAACCGGTTGATGCATGCACAGTTTTAAAGCATTTTATAGTATAGTAAGGATTTTATAGCATAGTAAACCATGGTTTTGGAGGTAATTATTAAATGGGAATTTATACGGCATTTGTCGTAAATTACTGTGGTGCAACCATTTCCTAATGAGATTTTATTAAAATTTATCAACTGACAAACATTGCCGGAGGGAAAATATGCTACAATAGTTTAGATTAAAAGTTTACCGAAGGCGCCTTGGAGTCTCAACCATTTGTATCGTAGATGCAGGAATTTCAATGTGAGTGAGTGCAGTCGAAAAAGGCGACGACAAACTCTTTCATCCACATTTCTTTCATGATCATTTGTAGTTTGACAACGAAGCGTGACCAAAAACACGAGTGGAAACGTGTGCCCCTAGGTCATCAATCCACACATGTACGTTTTCATTTGTAACCGGCGTAGGCGGGCTAATTGGCTTTCTTCCACACGTAGTACCTATCTAAATTAGAAACGTAGTTGTATTTAACCCTTTCACTCCCAAGAGTGTATGCTAAGTTCAAAACTGACTTAAAAATCTTGAATTTCATTTTGCAAAATTGTCAAAAACAAACAGTACTACATGAAAGTACTGCTCAATAGCTTTCATATGAATGGTCAAAAACTACGATTTCATCCATAGACTCAAAAAGTACAACCACATTTATTGACTCAAGGTTTGACTCTTGGAGTGAAAAAGGGTTAAAAACGTAGTATGTGGTCACGTAGATTTATCGTTTTCGTGAGGACGGGCATAAAACGAAGCCGGTTTACAAAACCGCACTGTGTATAAAAGTCACTAATCGAACCCAATCCACCCAAATCCAACATGGCAGACGATCGCCATGTGCTCCGACACTTGTGCGAAAATCTTGCTTAAATTGCTAACAAGGCATTCTCGTGTTCTGCGCTCCTGCATTTGATACGAAAGGGTAGAAAAGAGGCCTTGAATTAATCTCTGCTTTGGGATATAAAAGGCTTATCGACGGTTAATAAGCTAGATATGGAGACGCAACAGCAGACTGAAAACAAAGTTCCAAGTGTACCTTCTGTGAATACAACAATTTACACCAACTAGGCTTTCAGGAGCTTCCGGAGAGCTTATACTTGATAATATTCCTTTCTTGTGTGCATTGCGAAAAGGAAAACAAAACTATATATATTTCAGCGCCCACCCGTTTAAACCTGCAACAAAATTAACCCTTTCCCTCCCAAGAGTGCTAAGTTCAAAACTGACGAAAAAATCGTGAATTTCATTTTGCAAAATTGTCAAAAACAAACAGTACCACATGAAAGTACTGATCAATAGCTTTCATATGAATGGTCACAAACTACGATTTCACTGATCCATAGACTCAAAAAGTACAACCACATTTATTGACTCAAGGTTTGACTCTTGGAGTGAAAAAGGGTTAAAAACGTAGTATGTGGTCACGTAGATTTATCGTTTTCGTGAGGACGGGCATAAAACGAAGCCGGTTTACAAAACCGCACTGTGTATAAAAGTCACTAATCGAACCCAATCCACCCAAATCCAACATGGCAGACGATCGCCATGTGCTGCGACACTTGTGCGGAAATCTTGCTTAAATTGCTAACAAGGCATTCTCGTGTTCTGCGCTCCTGCATTTGATACGAAAGGGTGGAAAAGAGGCCTTGAATTAATCTCTGCTTTGGGATATAAAAGGCTTATCAACGGTTAATAAGCTAGATATGGAGACGCAACAACAGACTGCATGAAAACAAAGTTCCAAGTGTATACCTTCTGTTAATACAACAATTTACACAAAGCTAGGCTTTCAGGAGCTTCCGGAGAGCTTATACTTGATAATATATCTTTCTTGTGTGCATTCCGAAAAGGAAAAAAAAATCTTCCGGCAGCGCCCACCAGATGAAACCTGCAACAAAATTAACCCTTTCCCTTCCAAGAGTGCTAAGTTCAAAACTGACGAAAAAATCTTGAATTTCATTTTGCAAAATTGTCAAAAACAAACAGCACCATATGAAAGTACTGATCAATAGCTTTCATTTGAATGGTTACACACTAGGGGGTTTTATCCACAGACTTCAAAGTTAGAACCAGCTTGTGCAGCATAATAAAACAGTGCCACATGAAAGTACTATACTCACGGTAGCTTTCATTTGAATGGTCACAAACTAGGGTTTCATCCATAGACTCAAAAAGTACAACCATATTTATTGATACTCAAGGGTGAAAAACGTAGTATGTGGTCACGTAGATTTATCGTTTTCGTGAGGACGGTAAAAACGTAAAATGAAGCCGGTTTACAAAACCGCACTGTGTATAAAAGTCACTAATGTAATCGAACTTCGAACAAAATCCACCCAAATCCAACATGGCAGACGATCGCGATGTGCTTCGACACTTGAGCGGAAATCTTGCTTAAATTGCTAACAAGGCATTCTCGTGTTCTGCGCCCCTGCATTTGATACGAAAGGGTGGAAAAGAAGCCTTGAATTAATCTCTGCTTTGGGATATAAAAGGCTTATCGACGGTTAATAAGCTTGATATGGAGACGCTACGACAGACTGCATGAAAACAAAGTTCCAAGTGTATACCTTCTGTTAATACAACAATTTAAACAAACGGCTAGGATTTAAGATCTTCCGGAGAGCTTATACATGATAATATATCTTTCTTGTGTGCATTCCGAACAAGGAAAAAAAAAATCTTTCAGCGCCCACCCGTTGAACCCTGCAACAAAATGAACCCTTTCACTCTCAAGAGTGCTAAGTTCAAAACTGACTTAAAAATCTTGAATTTCATTTTGCAAAATTGTTCCAAAATAAACAGCACCATATGAAAGTACTGCTAAATAGCTTTCATTTGAATGGTCACACACTGGGGTTTCGTCTACAGAATCAAACGGTACAACCACATTTATTGACTTAAGGTTTGACTCTGGGTCTAAACATAGTACAAATATCGTGAGATATTTGTAGTGTAAACATAGTACAAATATCGTGACATATTTGTAGTATAAACATAGTAGACATATCATGAGATATTTGTAGTATAAACATAGTACAAAATATCGTGAGATATTTGTAGTATAAACATAGTACAAATATCATGACATATTTGTAGTATAAACATACTACAAATAACGTGAGATATTTGTACCCGTCCCCGCGTTATTTGTACTCTACTAAGTGGAGTTGGATGATAACCCTTACCAGAGGTCTATAACTAGTTATAGACCTCTGCCCTTACTTATTTTGTTTACCAACTGAATAACGAAATTGAGACTATAAAAATATATCTGACAACTGCTATTACTAAAATTTAACACTGATCTAGGTTGTCAACACAGTCCCTCGATGCCATGTGGAATGTCGTGATATCTAAGGCCGGTAAACGAAATCTGAGAAACCCCCCCCCCCCCCCCCCCCACCCCACTGTATATCGTGAGTACGGTATTCAACAATGGCGTCTTGGCGATCGATAGAGGGGGACTATGGCACAGTACACTTATCACTATGGGAACTAACCAAGATGAATTTTTTTTTATTTTCTTGCAGAATCGACTTCGTGTACGCATGAAGGAAGAACTCACAAGGTATTGACAATCTTTATCATCTTAAAGTCACTTGAAAACTTTAGCCTAAATTTTTCAAATTCGCTGTTCGTAATCAGTGTCAATCCTCACTCAATTTTAACCATCCTTGTTCCTGTTTGGCTTGTTATTACTTCTTTGGTATTTCTCTCTGTATGACTGGGGGTATGGCGTATACCCCCAGCCATACAAACGTCTCTAAATTTTCCAGTTTTCAACTTCCGTTTTCTCGACTCAGGTAGAACCTAACCTAACGAAACTTCGTACGATTACCAAACAAGAGGTGGTCTTTCAGGTGCTGGTATTGATTTTCCGCTCAGTTTAATATGAATTTGCGGCGGCCATTTTGGAGAAAGGTCTACTTTGATTTGAAGGCAATTTTGTGCGTCACAAAAAATGACTTGATATATTGTAACGTGACTCCTTGAAATAAGTCAATTCTTTCAGTAAAGAAGATTGCAAACTGAACGTTTCTAAAGAAACGTAAGATGAACGATGGGCATGTCAAATGAGATGAGGTATGCGTGGCCTTTCCCTCGCTTTCTACAACAGCTTTCAGCTTTCATTATGAAGTCGCTGTTATGTAAAACTAAGTTTGAACTTCTTTTTGCAGCCGAAGTTTTCCTTTCCCGCCGAGGTGACGCCATTTTGAATTTGGCGAATAGCGAACTTTCAAGGTTTTATGTCGCGATATATTAAGTCATTATATTTTTGCGATGTACAAAATCCCCATCAAATCGAAATTAATCTAAAAATAATAGCGTTCTAAGGTAGAAAAACACCAAAGAGGTAATAATAAATCAAAAAGGAACAAGGATGGTTGAGGATGGAGAAGATTTAGACGGATTACGAACAACGACCTTTTTTTTTCAAGATGCGCCATCCGTGACGCAGCTCGTTTTCTGGATGTGCTTTTCACGATTTTACGCCCGTGACACTTGCTCTTTCATTTTCGAGCATATTCACTGAAGTGCGTACTGTGTCAAGGCAAAAAAGAGGCTTTGAGCTTGACGCATGTCACGGATAGTGCATCTTGAAAAATGTATCCTCATTTGTTTCAACTGTTGTCATACATAATCTTGAATTTAAAGACAATTTTGTACATAGTTTAAGTTAAGATAGGTCTAACTTGAAGCACACATGGAACGTACTGTTATCCCTTTACTCCGAGCTTTACTCCGAGCAAATTATTTAAACCAGTCTAGAATCAAGGAAGTGTTCCCGAAGTATTTCAAACGGGAGTACTTTGAAGTGCTCCAAGTGCTACGAAGTGCTACAAAGTGTTAAAGTGCCTCAAAGTGTTCCGGAAGTTCTCCAAAGTGCGGCCTCGAAATACACGGAAGTGCTTCAACAAAAGTACTCTGGAGTGCTCCAAAGTGCACCGAAGTGCTTTAAAAGTGTTTCCATGAATACAATAATAACATTCTTTTGGGGAACTCGGAATGTTTTTTCCGAGTAGCTTATGTCACTGACAGAATAATATCTCTCTCAACATTCTTTTTAACGTTTCTTGTTTATCGTTCTACAGAATAACGAGTCGTGGTTCGAAAGGGATTGCCAGATCTGCTTCTGTATAAACGGCAGTGTCTCTTGCGAACATCAAAGATGTAGTTCGCCAGCATCACTGAAGTGCCCGGATGTAAGTAGACACGGTTTGCGTATTGTTATAAAAACTCACCAAGGTCAGATATTTGTGTTTACCTCGCATGGTTTCAGTTTCTTAGTAGGTTATTCTCAGTGGGAATTTATTGGGCTAACACTAGTTCAATATCACTTTAATCCTTTCACTCCTAGAGTCAAACCTTGAGTCAATAAACCGTGGTTGTACTTTTGAGTCTGTGGATCAAACCCTGGTGTGTGACCATTCAATTGAAAGCTATTGAGCAGTACTTTCATGTGGTACTGTTTATTATGCTGTGCAAGGTGGTTCTAACTTTTAAGTCTGTGGATGAAACCCTAGTGTGTGACCATTCACATGAAAGCTACTAAGCAGCACGTTTATGTGGCGCTGTTTGTTTTCCTCAGTTTTGAGCTTAGCACTCTTAGGAGTGAAAGGGTTAATAGAGCGATCTTTGTTAACGTACACTAGGAGTCGGCATTTATTTATTAGCATTTATTTTTAGAAAATTAAATTAAGTCTGTCAAACATGTAGATAAAATAAATTGATAGAGACTGTGCCATTTAGCAACTGTATCAAATATTTATTTAAGAGGAATAAGTTGAAATTTGAACAAAACAATTCCTTTGAAAAACCGTCAAATTTAGACAAAGATGTTTGTATGCCACCCAGCCATACAAACGTCTGTAAATTTTGGAACTTTTTAATGCATCGTGTGAAGCAGATGTGAAGCCGTTCAATCCTTTCAAACTTGGCACAATAACTAGAATTTTACATGCTCTAGGGTCTAGTTGTGATATCTGATTTTGACCGGGTATATTTCTAAATACAAGAGGTAAACAATGACATCAGCAGAGATTGCGTGCTCTATAGTTTTATCGTATTTATCACTTCTATCTCTCAGTCTGGTATGTGGTCCTCCATGCAGAACATCTGTTGTGGTGACATTTTTGTCATACATTACAATGAATTCAATCAAAGTCTATTTGCCTATTACAGGGTCATTACAGTACAACACACTGTAGCGACATTCAGTCCCTCTCCCGCTGATTGCGCTTCGCGCTTGAACTTCCCTCCTCCCTCCCCTTTCTACGGCAGGCTACCACTCACTAAAAATTTGATTATTTTTGACAAAGTTCAGTTGGTTATCCAAACATCCCAGCAAGTCAAAAGCAGACAGCCCCAAGTGGAATTTATCAGCACTTGACCACTTTTGACTTCTTTGCATGTGGTAGACTAATGTAGCTTTGGATTGACCTCGCATTTAGGAATACTAATGTAAATGCATTAACATGTTATTGATTGACAACCGTATGATGTGACTAATATTAGAATTCACTTGTTTATGTGTTTGTTTATTTGTTTGCTTATTCAAGGGTAAGAAAAAAGGCCAGGTTCCAGGAGCTTGCTGCCCGCAATGCATTGAGGGTAAGCAAAGGACAGAATTTCGTGATCAGTGATATTTTAAAAACTGGGTCAAAATATTTGAAGCGGTGAATGATATTTGTGAAATTGTAAAATCACTACATCACCATACATGTATCACAATTTATGCTAAAATGATTATACAGACACAGTTGAACCTCGGTTATCTCGAACTCCCCCGCGCTATCTAGAACCCCGGCTAGAACTGTTTTTCGTTTCCCTCGACAGTTCGAGATAGCGGAGTTCAACTGCTTACTGGTAACTTAATAATGCACTTCAAACATCCTACCTGATCATATGTGTAGCTGACTTCAAAAGCTGCAGTGATCGTAGATGCAAGTGCATTGTTCAGCTCAGTTTGCGCCGCCACACAATCATTTTGCACTGAATGTCCGCCATCTTGTTTATTGATACAATTTCCAATTTCCATATATGGAAACCGTGTGACATCTACCCAACGCCATATATGGAAAATGTAACGCCACGCTCAAAGCTCAACCAAACAATGTAAGGGAACGAAATAAAAATCGACAAAGGCCTGATCGAAACAACTGAAATTAAGGAAATAAAAAAACTAAAATCAAATTAAAACAAACAAGCAAAAAGCTAGTCTCTTCGCAGCCGTTATTTAGTCGTCACGCAACACTTCGATCTCCCCATGTACTGATGGCGAGAAGCGTTGTGTGACGAGCCAAATAATGGCTGCGAAGGAGACTAGCAAAAAGCAAAATTTTTGGCCTTTATTTTAATACAGTCAAACCTCCCTTAAGCGGTCACTCTTGGGGCTTTAAAAAGTGTGTCCGCTTATGGGAGGTTAAAAATGTAGTATTTGTATGTAGCTGGGTACATGACTAAGTGTCCGCAATACGAGAGGTGTCCGCGTATGGGAGGTGTTCGTTAGCGGAGGTCTAACTGTATTGGATTTGTACATATTTATAAACATGTTAGTTTTAAAAAATTTTCATGTTACACGTTTTTCAGAAACTGGCGTTTGTACGTCTTATGGAGACCCACACTACCAAACATTTGACGGGCAAATGTTCAACTTTCACGGCACGTGCCGCTACCAGCTGACGTCAGACTGTGTTGGCGATACGTTTACCATACGCATGCGTAACGAGCGGCGATACTCCAACGTGTACGCTTGGTCCAAGGCCCTCACGATCCACCTGGGTGATTCGACAATTGTGTTACATAAAGACCTACAGGTGAAAGTGAACAGATCGGACGTGGATTTACCTTACTATCATCTGCCGCATTTCCAGATAACCAAGGGAAGTTTTACTATCACGCTGGTATCTAAAATCGGTGTACAAGTCCAATGGGATGGCAGCGGTTTCATCGAGATTCAAGTGCCGAAAAGCTTCATGGGAAAGGTCTGCGGCCTCTGCGGGAATTTCAATGGTAACACCAAAGACGAATTTGCGCTGAAAAACGGCAGGCTCGCCTCGTCTGCCCGCGAGTTTGGAGAAGGTTGGTCGCTGGGTCGAAGCCGGAACAACGGATGCGAAAAAGCACCCTCCCCTCCCGTGGACTCCACCGTGACGAAATGTATCAGCCGTTTAAGGGTTTACTGGCGCGCGCAGAAGCGATGCTGGCCAATCAAAAAGCAGTTTGAAAACTGTCACAAGAAGGTCAATCCAAAGGCGTTTTTCTGGTCCTGTATCGCGGACGTGTGTCAGTGCTCTGGGAGAAGGTGTGAATGTGAGGCAGTGATGGCGTACGCGCGCGCGTGCAGACGCGAAGGAGTCGCGGTGACCTGGGGCCGGAAAAATACTTGTGGTAAGTCTCTTAGCGTGGTACAGTCATATCCCTGGGATAGCGGGATGTAGTATCCCTGGGATAGCGGAATGTATTCATATCCCTGGGATTGCAGAATGTATTCATATCCCTGGGATTGAAGAATGTATTCATATCCCTGGGATAGCGGGATGTATTCATATCGCAGGGATAGCCGAATTCTGAAAGACTGCTCCACGAGCCAAAACGACATCTGTGTAGAACTAGGCTATTATTTGCACTGAGCGAAGCCCACAAGCGTTAATATTTTACTAAGGATACTCTTCTCTTGCTTACGAGAAGTGAACTCTAGGAAGGGTTGACTCTCGCTTTAACTTAACTCAGAATAAACCTGCTACTTTCACATTTTATACCTAATTACAATTTTTAAAACCTTCACGTTATAAATGATAAGACCGCATGAGGTGAATAGAAGAGGATATTTTACCGAACCAGGTAAATATCCTTCGTTATTCACCAGCACCGACGTGAATATAGACTGCGGGCATAATTGTTTTAGTATATACCAATGCATTGAATAGCCAAGGAAAACGTCGTGGCTTTCTTTTCGTACAAAAAACGTTAAAAAAGGGCCGCACGCGATTTGTAAACCAATGCAATTCAGGATATAAAGAGGATAAGTAGCCAATCAGAGACCGTGAAAAACGAGGTCTCGTTACCAGAGCCAGCCTGGTGTAAAACGCTATTCGTAGCCATGTGGTATATACCTTGTGAGAGTTAATAATAAAAATGTTTTAACACATGCACCACAATAAAAGTTGAATTTTAAATCTTTAAAGATACGATGGCACTTTGCACTCACTTCAATTTAAATTGCACTTCATTAAATAGTCAACAATTCCAAGATAAATTTTGAGTTTCTATTTTCCTGGTTGTAAGGAGTTTCCTGCAAGGGAGGCGCCATCTTTGACGACTGCGTTCCTGCCTGTCAGCGGACGTGCGACAACAAGGATGGCGTAAGCGTCCCGTGTCCCACCAGGTCTTGCGTGCCTGGTTGTCGGTGTCCGGCGGGAACAGTGTGGAATAGTCAAAGGACAAAATGTATTCAAATGTGGAAATGTCCTCCACAGGTGAGATCAATGAAATTTATTATAATTTATTATAATTTACCAATTCGATCGCGCATAACAAATTGCATTTGTGGTTTGGCATACAGCAGCAGGGAATTCACAGTCCCCTCATCCCAGCCGCGTTCTTGTAGCGTTGCGTAACAGAGATAGAGAGAGGGCCAGAACTGGACTAGGATATCGTTAAATCTGGAAAATTAACAAATATGCCCCTGCTCCGTACCCTGAGTAGATTTGTCCTCTACCAAAATTTCACGTAACTGTGATATTCAAGATGGCGGCTTGGGCACCAGTTCTCGTCAAACAACGACCGTTTGGTCGTCAATGACGACCAAAATAACGGCTGCAAAGGTGGTCTAACTAATTTGGAAAGTTTTTGAATGTCCTCTCGTGCAAAGAAGTGTCTAACATCTAACGTTTAACTTCAACTGATCACTAACTCAGTAACTGATGAAATCTTAATCTTCTGCAAAATATGAAAAATGACAATTAATACAATAAGCCTGAATAGCTCACGTGACTTGAGACTACGAGTAGTCCGTCATTTTTCTCAGGGTTAGTCGAGTGGGTGAGCAGCACGCGAGCGCGCGCAAAAATCGATCCCTCCCACGAGGAGACACGACGCGCGTCGTCCCTCCTCGAGGGGATTTTCGCGCGCGCTCGCGTGCTCCCCACTCGACTAACCCTGAGAAAAAATGACGGACTACTCGTAATCTAACGTGACTTGTTCAATGACTTGTTCTGTTTCGCGATAAGTAAATGATGAAAGAATAGTAACATTAATTAGTTCAATAGCCACTTAAGCTTTTTGTTCGACTTTCGTTGGTCTAAGAATAGTTTCACACAGTAACAAATACACGGTATGTATCTTTTGATAAACATAAACGTCTTGCTATTAAACTAATTTAATTATTAACCCAATACTCAGAACACTAACCAATAAAAGCATTGTTTACTAAATTAACAATACTGTTTTAAGGTATAAATAACAACACTTCACTTTCGTACGTTTGCATTGAAGCATGCATTAAGAAAAATAAACTTCACGGTAGAGTTCACTACTTAGCTAAACTATTCATATGAGTTATTCCAAACTTAGGTGACCCATATATTGTACCAACCGAAGCAGCTATAGTCGAAGCTTCCGTAAGCGTACACCCTCTCGGGAAGCAGAAAAAGTGTCCGCAACTGGACCTGGTCGCTTACGGGAATGTGTAAATACAGAGTTTGTACGAGCTAGAGTTCAAGGCGGCCGTAAGTAAGCTGTCCGCTTACGAGAGTGTCCGCTCAGAGAGCTTCGACTGTAGTAGGGAGAAATTAGAAATCAATCAAGTCTGAAACATTTATCTGATAGGTAGAAGCGGAGGTGAAAAGCGCAGGATATTTACCGATCGAGCTGAAAAGTGGCGAGGTAAATATCATTCACTGTTCACCGACACTAAAATGATTTAAAATTATTTTAGTAGAGTATGCTGCAGTCTTTCAATTGAGCGTCGTAAAAACCAAAACCAAAGCAATTACAATGGCCAATCATAACAAACGTATACAACAACACAACGAACCAATTAGAACACGAAGCAAATACACGTATAACTGGCGCCAAGCGCGGGAAAACGCGTGCGACCAAGTCGCGATTGGTTTTGGTTTTGCATCTGATTGGTTGAGAAGGTGGCGCAAGTCACAGAGCGTAGTAAAGCAAAACCAAAGCAATTCCGGATTACTTTCGACACTCAATTGAAAACAGCTCTATCTACCTGGGAAAAACCGTATATTTATTTACCAAATACAGTGATTTTGCCCGTAATAGCGGTTGTCCGTAATAACGGGGTGTCCGCAAGGCGAGAGTTGACTGTTGAACGTTAAAAAGAGTATAGATTTGTCTTCCCTCGATTTGTAAACCAGTTCAGTGCAGGATATATCGATATTAAGTAGCCAATCAGAACGCGCGAAAAATCCTGCGGTTTTGTATATACTATAAAACAGCTGTGTTTATAAGGACTTGTTACTCGCAAGAATTTACCTGCAACTTGTTTTGAAACAGAGTAACATACTCATGCAGCAACTTTCTCGCGACATATTTAAATACCGTGCGCTTTTCATCCTTTTCTCTATAACAGTTTTTAGCTCTCGGGAGAAGGAGCAGAAAACATTGCGCATGCAACTTCTAATTTGCTATCTTTTTTGCAACTACAGTCGAACCTCCACTAACGGCCACCTCTCCACAACGGCCATGATTTTTCGTCCCAATCGTACGTCTTCCATACTTTTCACGCTTATTGAAACCTTCCTGCAACGGCCACCTCTCTACAACGGCCAGTTAATTCCGCCCCAGGGTAGCCGTTGTAGCCGAGGTTCAACTGTATGCAACTTTGAAAAGTCTCAAAACTCGACTCAAAAGCAGTTAATTGCGAGGCCGTGTTGCAAGGCCTTGGAAACATAATATTCAGTTATGACATTCTTGCGTGCAACTTGGAACAATTTATTTGAGACAAGTTGCAAAAGAATTCAGTTAATACGCAGCCGTACATCATCATGCAACGCTCCTCTCCAATAAGCGGGGAAAATAGTTGCGCGAGCCAAACAACTCAGTGTTGCGATGGTGCGAATTAACCCTATCACTCCCAGAGCTGAGTCAATAAACGTGGTTGTAACTTTGAGCCTTTGGATGAAACCCTAGTGTGTGACTATTCAAATCAAAGCTATTGAGCAGTACTTTCATGTGGTAATGTTTGCTTTTTACAATTTTGCAAAATAAAATTTAAGATTTTTTCTCAGTATTGAACTTAGGCCCAGTTCAGACGCCGTACTTCACATGAGCCGAATCGAATTCGATGAATTAAGTTCATGTGAGGTACGGCGTCTGAATCAATTCAGAACGGCTGAATGAATTCGGATCGGTTCAGCCGTTCTTCCCGCCTGGCTCAGCCGGGAATAACGGCTGTGGACCGGCTTTGATTCAGACGCCGAACTTCACATGAGCCGAAACAAATGCATGAATTATTATAATGTATTTTTCAGTATAACAGCAATTTTACCCTATTAATTTAAGTTCGGCTGAATTAAGCTCGGCGTCTGAATCAATTCAGCCGGTCTAAATTAATTTGGGTCGGCCTAAATTCGAATTCGATTCGGCTCATGTGAAGTACGGCGTCTGAACTGGGCCTTAGTAGTCTTGGGAGTGAAAGGGTTAACAGCCGCCTACTTTAATACTGACGAAATTTTCAGCCTTTCTAATTGTTTGTTTTGTTTTGTATACTTCAACAGCTGGCTTCAATTCAAGGTAAACTACGGATTGCGGCTGTAAGCTCAAAGCGAAGCCATAAGTGGATCTGGCAGTTGAACAGCGACACCGGTAGATGAAGCTACAAGTAGCTTAGCTGACGCCAGTAGCTTGTTGCATTATACTAGGAACAGTTGGTCTGTAGCTCAACGATACCTGTTCTTGTAGAATCCCAAGGATGCACCGTATTTAATAAATGATACGAGAGAGGTCCAAGAGAGAAGGATTTAGATCATTAGCAGTATAAACTACTTTACAAGTCAAGATCCAGGAAGATGGACAAACCAACAGACACCGAAACATGGATCAAAGACATTGTTGTACAGCAAATAATTGTTTTAAGTTATCCGTTGATAAAAAGTGTAGAGGTTTGTCATATTATTGACTTTATAGACAAATATTAAGCAGCGTCAAAAAGGCTTTTAACATGCGCTATATTGGGAGTGAGAAAGAGAAGTGACAAGGCCATAGTTCTTCTGCGGAAAACTTCTCTTCAATGCAAGAATATATAGGTTAGAACGCAGAAAGGAACGGCGCCAGGCAACCTGGGGCAGACTCCTTGTTGTTGGAGGCGCGGTCGCCTAATAGTTCGTGTGACGGATTCCAGATTAGAGGCCTCGGTTCGAGACCTGCCCATTGCTTTATCTATAAGCCATGTTATACATACAGGGTCTTGCTAGTGAAACTTAAAATATCTATTTAACAATTAGATTATGAGCTCGAGATTTCTATGATGTGATAGCTGAGGCCGGTTTTAGTAAAAATCATAACAATAGACAATGGCTGAACTGGAACTAGCTTGCAATCGAGGCTCGTGCGGGGAATATCATTAAAAATATTTGCATTTGAAAAGATTCCCCCGCATGAGCCTCGATTGCAAGCTAGTTCCAGTCCAACCGTTAAAATACGAATATTGTCTGTTGTCTAGTAACAGAAACGCTAGTAATAACTTTAAATCTTCCTCCGAAACTTCGGAGAAACGAGAATTTTGTAGACGACCTCCAGCCACTGCACACTAATGGATGATACTATACGAGTAGCTCAGCCAATCAGATTGTCTCATTTGCATTTGTATACTATAACTAGTAGATTTTTACTAAACTTATTTATAATATTAAGCTTTGGATTTCCATAGCACTCTATATGAAAGTAAGAGAGATTCCACAAGTTGAAGAAAATGAAACTGTTCACTTCCTAGTCAGTGACTCTAGTGCTTTCGTTTCATAAAAACGCCTTTGCCGAAACCTTTTCTCATGAAAGAGTTTGATTAATTTGCGTTGAAAATGAATATGCGAGTACAACTCATTTCAATTTGAGAGACTTTCGTTTTCAAACAGAGGCAAGGCGCAAAATTCAAGGCGAAGTCAAATTCTGATTGGTTACTGAAAGCGAGGCCCTCTGTTCACTGTGAAATGCGCGCGATATAGATTGTGTGGCATAGTATTTCACTTTTAACCGCTGTAAGCTTGCATGCAGACAAACAATTTGCCGGCTTCCTGCATCGAAAATTACAGGAAGGAGATTGGATGTCTGCACGCAGGCTTAACCTCAAAACGATGTAAGGAAAATTCATCACCTGACAGGAAATTCCATTGTATAAATTCACTTCTAGCCTCAAGTTTTATTAGTTCCATCTTATAGTTAAAGTTTTTCATGTCCCCTCGTCATGCAGCGAATTTTCCCATCGATGAAATATTAATTCATTGTGCATGTTGGCGACATCAGAGCGTGTATGCAAGCCTGGTTTACCGGCACTGGCGATAACGACGACATCACACAAACGAAAACTTTATGCCGATGTTATATGTTACATAGCAGAAAAAAAAACGGTACAAGGAAAACTGATTATTTTCTTATGTGGCTAGTTTGAGCCAGGCTATATCAGTCGGGGGAACAAGTACTAGTTGATAATCCCGCCTCCGAGCCCACGGTGTTCGTCCCCGAAGTTGCTTAGCAACCTGACGTATTTGCTCACGCGATTGCTTTCGGAGTGCTCGCGCTAGTTTCTGATTGGATAAAAAGATTCAGAAACTCTTCGAGTGCTTCCACGAAGATTTGCTAAAACCGTCACTTGTTCCCCGACTGATAAGGCAGATACAGTCCAACGTGTTTGCAAGGCGCTGCCATGCAAACCACCTATAGACACCTCTTTACTAGTACGGTCAGTTTACATGGCCCCAACAATATTAAAATTCACAATTAAATATTACATGCCAAACACCGGCATATCTCTCATTTAGTGTCTGTTATTTACTTTACTACGCTCTATGATTGGTTTAAAAAACTCGCGCCACCTACTCAACCAATCAGATGCAAAACCAAAACCAATCGCGACTTGGTCGCACGCGTTTTCCCGCGCTTGGCGCCGGTTACGTGTATTTGCTTCGAGTTCTCATTGGTTCATTTTGTTACAAACATTTCGACATTTGTACTTGTCAAACTATCTTTAATTTAGCGCGACATCCGCGCAATATATTTTAGAATAAAATACTACAGACAAAACCTACCGGATGCGTGTAATTATGTTGGAGGGAACTGTTATGGGTTTTTAGCCTGAATTCGAGAAGCGCGCAAAAACAATGCGAGATCATAGAAACTGAAAAATAATGGCTTGATTTTCAGTAACAGTACTCGACAAATGACAGGAACCCATTAGGAAGCGATGATGGAACGATGGCGAGGATGGAAATGGATTACAATTCAGCACAAATCTGAAAACACGAGAGTTGCATTCATCGAATACCCTTAAGTCCCCCCTCCTCATCAAACAAAGTATTTCCTATATCTCTAGATCAGATATAAACCTCATTCCGATATAAGCTATCCAAGGCAATTTTACCTCAATGATGAACTTCGAAATTCTAATAGCAAGCATACAAAGTATTTGTATTAATGTTGTGCAGGGAGAGTATGATACTGGTCACTGCTCAAAATCTCAACTCTCCTTACCCAGTCCCATACAGTTCATTGAAGTTAGTTCCAATCTCGTTCCCAGAGTCCTCGTTACCCTTGTCCAGCGGTGGAGCGGCCAACAAGGACCTCTGGGATAGAGTGATCCGCCTGACTTGCGCAGTAAGACCGGAAGTCCAAGAATCTTGGCGTCCGTTAGTTGAAACATGGGCTCGAACACATGCGCAATAGAACCGGAAAGTCCAAGAATCCGGTCCGCTTCCCCCCAGAGCTCCTTGTTGGCCGCTCCACCGCTGGACAAGGGTAACGATGACTCTGGGAACGAGATTGAGTTAGTTCTGAGAATTTGATGGTACATCAACGCAGTATCAAATACTTGATGATTTTCTTTATTCTCATAACCTGTCTGCTTGACAATGTATTGACATTGTGAGGAGAAATTAGCTGTTGATTACATTTTAAATTTTAAACAGGATATTGAACGTGAAGGTGTACTCCTGTACAAGGTGGCCCCCCACCGGGTTGGACCAATGATCATCTGTTAAACAACAACGGACAAGACTATTTACAGCGCTAAATTATCGAGTTTGGCAATGTCTACCCAACTTCGCCATTGACTCGTCACGCAACACTTCTCTGCATGTCACTCAAGCGTTGCGTGACGAGCAAAATAACGGAAGTGAAAGAGACCCCGGTTGTTCAAAGGACGATTAAGCTAATTCAGGATTAGCGTAAATATTGATTTCAGTTTTCTAACTTTTCAGTGAGGTTTTGTGTTTATATTTTTTGTTATTCAGTTTTGGCTTTGAGTAATCTCAAACTCTACAAAAAATTAGTGGCGAAAAACACTTTTATGCAAGAGAAATTGATTGATTGACTTTTAATCCTGGATTGGTGTTAATCGGCTTTCGAACAACCGGGCCCTTATCCCTGATCACACCTGCCCAAGTAACGCGTTTAGTTCAACCACTGTACCCCACATAAACGTGCATAAACGTCACGCACAAAATCATTGAAACCATGTTTACCTAAACAGCTTTTGAACAACTATTGGTGTGAGCCGGGGTAGCTCCTTTATAAAGCGTCGCTGGGAATTGAAATCTTCATGGATTATAACTAATGAAGTGAACTGAATCTCTTATTTTACAACATTCTACAAACTTTACATTACAGATCACCTTTCATGTCATATTACGACGCTGTACAACCATCCTTCATTTCTTTAAGCTGTACATTAAATATTTTTCAACGAACTAGTGTAAATTTGAAGTACAATCTAGTCTTGAATTAACTTTTTACAACAGAAAAAAAAACACATTTGTCCACCATAGCAATAAGCTACAACACAAGACAGAAGTAGATGGGAAGGTCGTAAAAATACACACGGATATCAAATTAACAAAATAAAAAATGCAACACTTGCACATGCACTCAGGCCCCGCACTACAAGAGCTTATCTTGGTTTTTGTTGCATGAAGTCGACTAGGAGTGTTGCTACTCACCCTGGGTCCCCCACAGAATAAATTGGAGAGGGGGGGGGGGGGAGCTGAGGGAAGGAGGAAAATTGGTAAACTTCCCAACACTTCTGACTTGAATTGTAGAATAAGTCTAAAAGAGCACTTAACTAGTGGACAATATCATCTCCTACATTACAAGCAATTTTCTCCGTTCTTGATAATTTACGTTAATTTACAGATAAAAACCAATCTCCTCCATGTGAACTGGTAAATAAAGGCAAACTGACAACACATTGTAAAAAGAGGAAAGTATTGGCGTGTGTCAATCATCACATACCATGTCGCGCCCACTTACTTGAATGATCTCTGATAGACAATACGAAGGTTTGATGGCTATGATGTTCAAAAAATAACTTAGAAATATTCTTTACATCTATTAAAACAGGCCAATAAGAAGTAATATTTAAACTTAGCTGAATGCAGCCTCAACCAAATAATCTCCTTCAAAACGGTTTGTTAGTTCGTCACACAACGTCGCGTGACCGGACCGATGGAGTGACTGCGTTATGTTGCGTGACGACCCAAGGAATGACTGCATTATGTTGTGTGACAACATAAGGAATGACTACGTTACGTTGTGTGACAACTTATGAAGTGACTGCGTTACGTTGCGTGACAACCTAAGGGAGTGACTGCGCTACAATGCCCTTTCATGATCTTCGGGCAAACCATTTGTCACGGAAGCAGCCCCCAATCCCTTCAGCACCATGGTTTCCTCTTCAGAGCCTGGAGTCACCAGTAGTCTCTTGTTCAAATCTGGGAGAGGTTTTCTCGAGTGATTGAGCTGTGGCAAACGTGCCGGCGGGAGTTTCTCGCCACTCGACACGGACTCCGTGTCGGAGATCTCGGACGAGCGGTCACCGTCTGCCGTGGAGGACGCGGACGAGCCATCTGGAGAAAAAGGAACAGTCATTTAATTGGAGCGACCTTACGATCGGAGTACGAGTACGAGATTGACTACGAGTACGACTTTCGAATTTCAAATCAGTCACGTTCCCAGAGCCCAGGAAGTTCTCAATAGAAGTTCGCAATTTGCGTCTACTTGTGACTTCGTTTGGTCAGGACTTATGGCTCCGTCAATTCCAGGCCCGCTCATCCCCCCCCCCCCCCCCCGGGCATTTGTCGGGCATTTGTCATTTTTTCATCAGAAGGTTGAAAATGCCCTACGGTGGGGTCAGCTTACATGCACAAAATCCCCACGGTGGGGCTTCAGGAGCAGTGCAAATGCCCGACCCACGGGAGAAGTTCAAAAACTTTTTGAGAGGATTGAGGAATTTAAAAATCTAGTTCCAAGCAGAACCGATTAATGATGGACACTATAATTGTTCACAAATACATAGCTCTTTATTTATACCTGTAATTATGATTTTTGGAACATTTTTTTCATTACAACTGCAACACGAAGCTTCGATCGATCGTTCCGCCATCTTTGACATCTTTGGTTCGCACGTAGAAAGCAACGGTGCAAATGTTTGCACATGTGGGGTGGGGGTGGGGCTACGGTACACTTGAAAAGTGCGGGACTCAAACGAGGTTTAATATCAACTCAGTTTTTATATTTTTCTATCGGGGGCAATCAGGAAATTTTAAATAAACAACAAAACGTGTACGTCTTTTAAAATACGAAAGATCGCGTTGCCTTTGACAATGCCCCACCCCCGGGCAGCCCTGGTTATAGCAAATGCCCCACCCCAGGGATGGAAAAGTTGTAAAATGCCCAACAAATGCCCGGGGGGGGGGGGGGATGGTCGGGCTTGGAATTGACGGAGCCATTACGCGC
This sequence comes from Desmophyllum pertusum, assembly GCA_029204205.1. NCBI lineage: Eukaryota > Metazoa > Cnidaria > Anthozoa > Scleractinia > Caryophylliidae > Desmophyllum > Desmophyllum pertusum. The sequence goes on along the minus strand of MU825414.1, from coordinate 828,720 downwards.
ACTTGTGTTGACTTGCGATTCATGACTTGCGTTCACTTTGATCGAGATCAAATTTGCGCGTAAGTAGACGCACGTTTTTCACCGTTTGGCCACCCAACGCAAGTCAACGCAAGTTTTTTTTGTTTACTTCTAGTACTGAATTTCAGCGCGCGCAGGAGCATTCAAATGGTTTTTCAGTGCAACTTGCATCATACTTGCGTGCACTTGCGGTAAACTTGCGACTCCGTTTGGCCACCAACGCAAGTCTGTACGCAAGTTCAATTTGCGTCTACTTGCGTTTCCGTTTGGCCAGGGCTTTAGACATGTTAATGTATAAAACCCTGCGCACTAGGTTTGAAAAGTCGTACTCGTACTCCGATCTAAAGGTCGCTAATGGCAGGTTTCAGTGCAAAGTTCAAGATATTAATTCTCATTACGGATTGTCATACAAAGTATTGCAAATTATAAGGAGAGTTTAGCTATTGGTCACCTGTCTCGTCCTCTTCCTCTTGCATCTCACTGAGGGGTTCCAGGGGCGTGACTGCCTTCTGTTGCTGTTGTTGTACGGGAGGCTCACAAGTCTGTGATGACATGGATAGATCAAGCTTGCCGCCCTTGTTGAGGCGGTCACACATCAGTGCGATGTGTTTCTTTAGTTTGCTTGTGTCTTTAGGAATTTTCATGGCTGAGACACCAACTACATGCCAAGAGAAGAAGCCGTAAGGAAAACAAACAAAAATACTACGAAGCCACAAAGGAATACGATGGACAAATGTGAAGAAAATTAGTACGGATACCTGTTACCTAAGCTCGGAAATCATCTTTGTTCGTTATGAAGCTGAGATTTTATCCGAAAATATATAGTCATTGTTGTCTTCTAGGTTTTCAACTTGAAGATGCACCTTTAACATGCGTGACAAAAAGTTTTCTCTCAAATGCAGGGGCCAACTCGAAAGCTCTGCTACTTTGGCCTCTGCACACTTCTATTCCACGAAATACGCCCTTTATTTATTCCCACTAACAACCGTTTTTAATTCCTTATGTACATTGTTACTGTAATCTTGAAAAAAGTGTGAATAAAACAAAAATTGGAAAATTGGAAATTGACATTAGAGTGACTTAGCCCCTTTATCATAATATGGCGTGACACAAGCGTAACTTAGCCCTTTTAACATAGTGTGACCCTTGGGTGTCCTTATCTCAGACGTGGTTCAGGCTGAAAGCAATACATGTGTTTTCTCAAGGTAATGCAGTACAGCAAAGTGTAACAAGAGAGTGACATAAAAGAAAGTACAAACCAGCTTGGTCCTTTGCACTTTTCGCTAAACTGGTCCGCAATAGGTGCGTAATGCCAGCATCTGTGATTTCCTCCCAGCCCTAAAAGACATACAACTTATTATGAAAACAAATCCAGATACCTTGGAACAAGAACAATCTATCAGTAAATACGAAATGTGTAAAATTCGGGCTCGTGGTACTGATAACAACTTCACAGCGGTCAAACGCAAAAATTCGGCGCCACTTCCCGTTTTCGCTGCCTTGACTTTTCCAAGAGTTTGAAACGTAATGGCCGCGAAGTTTGTAAGGAAACGTTACTAATAATGCAGTGGTAAACCAAAATACGAGCTGAGACACTTGGTGGATAACAATTATTGAATAATCTATGCATTTTGTAAGCGGCAGTTTTGGCGGGAACTGCGCGCGCGCAGTGCGTTTGACTGCTGTGGACATAACAGCATACCTGATCCTCTGATTCGGATACTTCAGGAGAAAGCGCAGTCTGTAGCACCTCGAAATCTTTGTCTGTCATGTTGGTCCATAATCTGCAAATGTGAATTTAAAAGCATAAGAGAAGTTCCTTCTCGGGAGGCTGAAAAAGTCTCAACTCTCTGGGCCGAATATTTAAACGAAGTCTAAGTTAGGCCGTGGTTTAAGATAATTTAATGGGTCTAAATCTACTTATAAGGGCAGCAGTCTTAGTAGCTAATTGTTTTTTAGTCTGTGTTATAGACCTTCTAAACAGTGTTTACTGTAAATGACGTTTAACACATTTATGTCGGCCAGTTTAAAGTCAAGTTAGGCCGCGGTTTTGTTAAACCCAGTCTAAACCTTTTGCAAATCCAAGATGGCTGCTAAACACTCGAACTAACCTGCGATCAGGCGAATATTTCCGCGCTCTAATTACTCATCGTCTTTACGTGGTCATGCTGACACTTTGTAGAGGAATTGTATCAGGCCCATTTTTCGCGCGACCTCCGTATAAGTAAAGAGAATAAGGAGCTGACTCGTTCCAAGCGGTCTCTCAGTCTCCTAAGAGAGACGACTGAGGTCGAGTCAGGAATAAGGAGCGCGAAAAACTGGCCTGATCGCAGGTTACACTCGAACGAAATAGAATGGTAAAGTGTGACGTCGAAAATGTTCACATCATTTCTATCATGCCTCAAAATCCCATCGTTAGATAAAGATTGCTGCTGTATGATCAGCCACGAAATTTCAATTTGGTAGCACGAATAGAACAGAAGATATACAGGTTCAAAGTTTGGTACCGTCCCATATAAACCTCTCTAATTTTGCGCCTGTTCTAAACTGAAGGAACAGACGCAAAATTAGAAGGGTTTGTATGGAGAAATTAAAACCTGAAGTGCCCGCATCTCCGACTCGGCCGCGAATTGCAATGGAGAGCTAATGTTTGGAAAGTAGACGTTTTTTGGCATGCTTCCTCCGAATAGCTGATCAACTTTCATAATTTCGCAAATTTAATTTTTTGTCACGTCATAACTATTTAGATTGCTCGCCCACCAAATCCTCGTTCATTTAAATGTTTACTACAGAAAAGGCCTTAAACTAAGTAACGTGACTTACTTGATGAGGAAATTGATAAGCCGCGTCCCGCACGATAAATTATAAGCAGCCGTCTCGATGGCTCGTTCACATTCCTCCTCGGCCTCTCCTAGTGCTAGGAGCTGAGGAGAGAATCAGGAGAAGGATAACGATTACATAGCATTCACGAAACAAAAATTCAGAGAGTTTCAAATGTAAATCAAGACAACATTCCTTAGTTTGTTTGCTGATACAATAACTGTTTTTGTGTCTCCCACATCTATCATTATGTGCGCTAGCTGATAAGCCCTCTCTCTAAAGGCCCGTTTACACATGCGATTTTTGATGCGATTTGTCGCAGCGATTTAGTGGCGATTTATCGCGCGATTCCAAATCGCCCGTGTAAACCAGCTGCGATTTCATGGCGATTTGAATGCGATTTGTCGCCGCTGTTTCGAACTTGCGCGAATTTTGATGCGATTTATCGGCGATTTGATACATCTCCTACAACTCGCCATAAAAATCGCCGTGAAATCGCAGGTAGTTTACACTTGCGCGATAAATCGCATCAATGTGTAAACGGGCCTTAACAAGCCCCCACTCCCCGATCAAAAGGTCTTGAAAAGTTCCCTGGGGACATAAAGCTTATACGGTAATTACTGCATTCACCTGTCTGTATGTCCCATCCAGTAATGTATCAAGGTTCGCAAGTGGTGCCGGGTCTTGTCTTTGAATCTCGTTAACAGTCTTCTTTGGATGGCTCGAAACTGTTGAGCCCGCTGTGCTAACAGCTCGCGGTATTTTGTCTGGTTACAACGTTGCTGTGAAGAACAAAAGTGCAACAAGTTCGTTACATTGTACTAAAATGTAGTAACTGAAGTTATTTGTTTGCAATTCCATAGGACAATGAAGTGAAGACTACAGGTAGCATACCAATTTTAATGAAGGTAAGGTACATGTAGGTAAACGCGCACTCGTGCCAAACTGGCCCACACTGTCGGAGCTTATCCGGTTTCCTTAGCATGAAGTGACTAGGAGTATCGCTACTCCACTGGATAGGATGCTAGTCCATCGAAGGTTACCCTCAGCATTTTTGTCAGGTTGCCCTGACAATAAGCGGGTACCCATTTATACTCCTGGGTGGAGAGGGGCACTGTGAGAGTTTTAAAGTGCCTTGCCCAAGAACACAACACAATGACCCTGGCCAGCGCTCGAACCCGGACCGCTTGATCCAGAGTCCAATGCGCTAACCATTAGGCCAACGCGTCTACCATGAACAACAGAGAAAAACATTTACCTCAAAGTGTGCATCTATGAGTTCGTAATACTCTTGTAGCGGTAACGGGCCCATGAAAGAAGCGCGCAACTGAACGGAATCCTGCGAAGAAATTCAAATAAAATCATCAAAACCGAGGTGGACGTGCAAGCGAGTGTTTCGGCAAATCTTCGTAAAGTGTCCGAAACGTTTCCGATCTTTATTCTCCAATCAAAAATAAAGTACGAGTGCTCCGAATGTTGTCACGTCAGCCATGATGGCGTCATAAAAATACGTCATGTTGCTTAGCAACATCGCAGACCATAACTGCGGGCTCACTCCGACAGGAAAGGCTTCTTACAGTGACATTGTCGCTACAAAACCTCTCTGACTTTCTTAACCTTTCACTGACCAGAAAACAATTTTCAACCGACCATTATAAGACTGACCAAATGAAAAGTAGCCAATTGCTTTAGAGCGGTTTGCAATTGAGTGAATTGAAATTGAAACCTAAACCAAAGCAATTACAATGGCCAATCACAACATACGTAAACAACAAACAAATGAGAACTCGAAGCAAATACACGTAACCGGCGCCAAGCGCGGGAAAATGCGTGCGACCAAGTCGCGATTGGTTTTGGTTTTGCATCTGATTGGTTGAGTAGGTGGCGCGAATCACAGAGCGTAGTAAAGCAAAACCAAAGAAAATGAGCGATTACTTTCGACACTCAATTGAAAACCGCTATAAATTTGATTGAGTTTATTTTGCAGAAAACAATTTTTATTGGCCATATAAGACAGTCGTTATCAACAATACTCACTCATTGGCAAAACCTGCAACAACCTTAAAATAAAATTTCCTGACTTTTTCCAGACACGTAACCTTGATCCTGTACATGTATCTCCTGGCGGAAACACTGAGAACCTTTTTACACTGTAGGTTTTACCTTATTTTTCTTGTAGTGTGTATCTATCCGCTGGCAAATCTCGTGCAGAATGAGCCACATTCCCTGAAACACATCGCACTGGATTCTGTATCTCTCTACAGAAAAAAAAAAAAACAGGAGTTGAATATTGAGCGACATTTACTTAGATGAAATTCGGGTTGAATATGGCGACCTTTTATGTAATTAATGGGCTGACTCGTCCCCAGTCATCTCTCTTGTCTCCTGTTAATATTTAGCGCGACCGAGGGGAGCTTTCCTCCTTCCCAGCATCCCCCGCGTCTTGCGACTCCCAACAAAGGAGACAAGAGAGACGACTGGGGACGAGTCAGATTAATGGGTAAATAATATTGTTGTTTCGTTGTTTGTTGTTGGGACAAATTGAGGAAGTCACGAGCAGACGAAACTAGTTTTATAATCGCCAGTTAACCGGCCTTTCACTCCCAAGGGTGCTAAGTTCAAAACTGAGGAAAAAATCTTGAATTTCATTTTGCATAATTGTCAAAAACAAACAGTACCACTTGAAAATACTACTCAATGGCTTTCATTTGAATGGTCACACACTAGGGTTTCATCCACAGACTCAAAAGGTACAACCACGTTTATTGATTCAAGGTTTGACTCTGGGAGTGAAAGGGTTGATAGTACGTGTAAGTAATTTTGAGCTATTGCTTTTCTAGAGAAAAAAAAAAGGCTACAACAGGATTCAAACCGATGACCTCGGTCCCGAGTCCAACAAGTTACAATGTACCCATCAGGCCACTGGGCCTCCTACATGTACGTCCTACATACGTCATATTATACATACGTGATGTTTTTGAAGCGAGGATGGTGACAACCGGTCCACCAAAGTATTGTATACCAACTGCTGCCATTGGAATTACGGCGTCGTTTACCATATCTACAAATAAAGAAATGATAGAATACAAAATGCTATAAATTCTGATTAGCTACAGGAAGCAGTTTCTAAAATATTGCAATCCATTTCCATCCACGCCATCAATAGTCATCCTCACTTCCTATTGGTTTCCTGCCATTTGTTGACAACTGTTCTACAAACTCTAACTGTTATTGCTGGTTTCCTACACTTAAATTTTCAAGTTTGTCCATATTACAATCCATTTCCATCCTCACCATCGTTAGTCATCTTCACTTCCTAATGGGTTCCGGTCATTTGTCGAGTACAGTTCTACAAAATCAAATGATTATTGCTGGGCTTCCTACACGTAAGCCTTGTATTTTCATGTTTGTCCATATTACAATCCATTTCCATCCTCGCCATCGTCAGTTATCCTCACTTCCTAATGGGTTCCTGTAATTTGTTGAGTACTGTTCTATAAATTAAAATCCTCAATGTGGCGTTTCCTATGAGCTAGGGAAGTTTAGGAGCTTCTCAAAACACATCTTGTTGCGCTAAATGTGCCACCCAAACAATGAAACACCGAACGGAAAACTTACCAGGAAATAAGTCAGCGAGATTTACTGGAGGTTTGTTGGTGTCTATTGTTAGCTGAAAGAGAAATGAACAAAACAATTTTCTTCCAAGTTTAGAAAGCTTTACAGCATAAACTGTAAAACGCGGTTAATGGAACGTGACGAACTAGACACCACGGTCGGTCAAGGTCACAACAACACATGTGTTTTGCGTGGTCTTATCTTATTTTACGTACGTTGCTCTCGCGGTATTTTACTGAGTTGCAACACTGCCTAGTTTTGATTCTTTCGAGCAATGTAGTTGGCTAGAAGCCTCAAATGTTTCATGCATGCGAGTGATTTTACTGTGTGATGTCTAGCACCATTATAGTACATTATTTTCCATTGGTTGTATTCGTAGTTTCTGTCCCACTATAAAAGCACAAGAACATTGTGTAAAGTACAGTTACCTCGTGGTACACACTCTGAACACTATAGTCACTTAGTAGGTCGTTAAACCATTGTAAATCTAAGTTTTAGTCACTATCGGAACAGTGACATTAATATGGAGTTTCTTTCTCTCACTGCAATGTTCCCACTCAGTAAGCTACTCAACTGACCATAAACCATTTGTCACTGACCTGGACAGTGGCTAAATGAAAAATATTTATTTTGAAGGCCTTCAATATTGTTCCCTTCACTGTCCATTTCTTTGTACACTTTGGCATTAATTATATCCGTCTGTAAAACTCATTTTCAATGCCGAACACGGCACAGGAGTCAGTTGTTTTTGTTCTTGAGAGACAACATCGGCCAGTCAAACAAACAAAATACAACGAAAGTTTACAAGACCTGGTAGCCACCTGACGATAAAATTCAAGGACTTTCCAATGACTTGTAAAATTTCAAAAATTATTTACTTAGGTGAATTCTCTGAGTCCTGACCTTTCACCCATTCTCATCCCTAGAGGCCGCAATCCTTTTGGTCAGCACCAAGAATAAGAATCACGACCTCTGGTCGGACCTGAGTTTCTGAGCTTGCGCAGAGTACTCGTTTTCTCTTGACCAATCAGATTTGAGGAAATACCAAGGCTTGGCCAGTGGTCACAATTCTTGGTGCTGACCAAAAGGTTCGCGGGGACGAGAATGATCCTGACGTTGAAGTGAAATCGTTTTTCCCTGACCATGAAAATCCTGGACTGGATTTCACGTCTCAAAATGGTATGTTTTATGTTTCTTAGTTCTTTCTCATTCCGTTCTTACCTTATGATTAGCGGTTTTCACCGGCTGACAGCCTTTGCAGGCCACAGCTAATGGAAAATGAATATCTGTTTGGGCGACTCGTGGAGCTTCTGTGGACAAGGTAAGTCGAGAAAATTAATACACAGTTTATTTTCACTGATCGGCCACGATCACACTCCACATAACAAAATTATCGGAAAAGTCTTTATTAACTCATTTTACTACAGTCTAGGTTCGGAAACTGCCGGCTCTCTTCGTCTTTTCTTCATTGCGACATGCACTGTAGACTTTCAATGTTCAAAACTTTCAAAGAAACTGCACATGCATGCAAATCTTTATTCTTTGAGCAGCGAAAGCGAAGAAATAAACTTTCATGAGTTTGTTCAGCTTGGGCTCAAAAGGTTTTTCGTAAGAAATTGCATATTTACGACTGGATACTCTCTGTTGTTTTTCTGTTAATTCCACGTCGGTTTTGCAACGTATAGGAAATGTGTGTTTCTTCCAACTTCAGATAGACCACAATGATCAGGGGCACCCAACGGATAGTTATCTGTTCGGAAGGCCTGTAATCGCCTCAGATATTCGGTTAAGAAAATGTCATCTCGAACTTTCTTAATATGGGAAAATTAATGCCTTTTGTTTTCGGAGAGATAAAAATGTCGTTTTGGGTACAAAAACAGGTCAGCTAGGATTTTCGGAAAGGCAAAAGCAGCTCATAAATTCGGGAAATCAGATTTCAATCCCTAAAATTTTCTGAAGTTTGAAAGTTCAGCTAACGTATCCGAACAGATACATTTTTCTTAGCCTTTAAAAATAAGCCATTGAACTGCACTAACAGTACAATTATAACGTAAAAACGACGTTCCGACACCTACAGAAAAAAATTATCGTTGGGTGCCCCTGAATGATATACATGCACTTTTTGAACGAACGAACGAACGAACGAACGAACGAACGAACGAACGAACGAACGAACGAACGAACGAACGAACGAACGAACGAACGAACGAACGAACGAACGAACGAACGAACGAACGAACGAACGAACGAACGAACGAAAACGAACGAACGAACGAACGAACGAACGAACGAACGAACGAACGAACGAACGAACGAACGAACGAACGAACGAACGAACGAACGAACGAACGAACGAACGAACGAACGAACGAACGAACGAACGAACGAACGAACGAACGAACGAACGAACGAACGAACGAACGAACGAACGAACGAACGAACGAACGAACGAACGAACGAGGAAGGGCTCAGGAGGGATAAACTTACCCGAGTTTGTAACGTAAGTGGCAGTCACGTGAGCTGTCAATGAACAAGGAATTGATCCACCACGAGAGTAAAATGAAATCTCAGCAGACACAGGTTCACTTCTGTCTCCTGAAAATAACACAATAACGGACACAAAACTGTAAGTGAAATGGCAAGGAGGCTGCATCGTGATAGTACTAGACTACTGTATGTTGGAAGATGCGGTGCCTAATGGTGCGTTGGACTACGGATCAAGCGTTGGCTGAGGTCAATGTAGTCTCCTACGCAGCCGTTATTTAAGCGTTGCGTGACGACACAAATAACGGCTGCGTAGGAGACTAAGGTCAATGCTGTGTTTGGTTTTTGGGCAAGACACTTTAACTAGACCACAAGCAGTCAGTCTTTTTCCCTCAGATCCTTTGCGTGGTGTTTAATGTAATAATGATTGCATGCAAATCAGAGGTAAAAACGAGGAGGCTTCAGTGCTCGCCGCTCGATTTTTCTCACATTTCACTTTCTTATCCCGCCATAGAAAAACTTAGGAAAAGAAAGAAACTGTTCATAGCCAATGTTAGTTTAAGGCAAGTTTTATAGGAATTATGTCGTAGCCTGTGAATATCGATAAAATTAGCCTAATTTTTTTTACTCACCAATTATAGGAAACACTATAGACGACCTGTTACACATGATTGGGGGACTGGAAATGACACTAAGGACCACATTCTCTATCGGACTTGGAGCTTGGGACTTGAGAGTGACCTGAGGAGAGAAAGCCATTATAACCCTTTCACTCCCAGAGTCAAACCTTGAGTCAATAAATGTGGTTCTAACTTTTAAGTCTGTGGATGAAACCCTAGTGTGTGACCATTCAAATGAAAGCTATTGAGCAGTACTTTCATGTGGTACTGTTTATTGTGCTGTACAAGGTGGTTCTAACTTTTAAGTCTGTGGATGAAATCCTAGTGTGTGACCATTCAAATGAAAGCTATTGAGCAGTACTTTCATGTGGTACTGTTTATTGTGCTGTACAAGGTGGTTCTAACTTTTAAGTCTGTGGATGAAATCCTAGTGTGTGACCATTCAAATGAAAGCTATTGAGCAGTACTTTCATGTGGTACTGTTTATTGTGCTGTACAAGGTGGTTCTAACTTTTAAGTCTGTGGATGAAATCCTAGTGTGTGACCATTCAAATGAAAGCTATTGAGCAGTACTTTCATGTGGTACTGTTTATTGTGCTGTACAAGGTGGTTCTAACTTTTAAGTCTGTGGATGAAATCCTAGTGTGTGACCATTCAAATGAAAGCTATTGAGCAGTACTTTCATGTGGTACTGTTTATTGTGCTGTACAAGGTGGTTCTAACTTTTAAGTCTGTGGATGAAACCCTAGTATGTAACCATTCAAATGAAAGCTATTGAGCAGTACTTTCATGTGGTAGTACAGAGACCCTCGGGACGTAGTTTGGAGTCCGTAATAGCGAGAGTTCGCAATAGCGGGAGTCATTTTCAGTGAAACCTCTATAGCTTTCTCCGGGTGGAGGGCTGGATTTTGCCCGTAATAGCGGGTGTCTGTAATAACGGGGTGTCCGCAAGGCGAGAGTTCACTGTATTGGTTTTTTAAAATTTTGCAAAATGAAATTTAATATATTTTACTCAATTTTCAACTGAGCACTCTTGAGGGTGAAGGGTTGACTCCCCCCGTCTTCCCATTCATAGAACAAGTTCTCAGAACTAACAATGAAAGAAACGTACGGTTATCAGTGAGGAGGTTTGGGACTGAACAATATTAATGCTTACCGTTACTGTAATTGATGGAAACGACTCTTCATCACCATCATCGATAGCGCTTTGCTGTGGACACAAAAATACAGCAAGTTTATTGCAACTTAAACTCATCACCAATAGCAGCAAAGCACACGGCAAGGGCGACGAAGCAAACTGCGCTTCCACGCGACGCTGGAACACAAAACACGTGAAGCCCCTGAAAAACCCCGTATATGCGAATCCGTGCGTGTGGCCACCGGGGAGAGCTGCTGACCACCATTGACTCGAGACTCATCCTCTTCACCCTAGAGAGGCATAAAGGCCGCAATGCAATTGGCTCGATTTTAACTTCGACTAAATTCCATGTAGCCACATTGAACCAATCTTCAACCAGTACCTAGACTGCAAAACAGTCACTATTTTTCTCTTGAGATAGCGATACACGACAAATGCATTAGCTGGAGATGTGAAGAGAGTTTGTAATGATCTGTTCCTAACTACACTCTTTTTTTTATTTATAAGAACGTCTAATTTTCGAGCTGAGGCTGAACCAAGACCGAATTTTCTTATTTTTGGGGCGATTTCAGCCTGAAAACGTTCTTAGGTTACATGGTATAGAATTTCACAAAAAAGATGCGAAGGTGACCATGAAAATGGTATTAACATTTTATGTGATAGAAACTCATGTTGTTACTATAAAAAATGTGCATTCAAGTATTTTGAGCTGATTTGAACTGCTTATTCACTGAGATATTTGAAATGTTACAGGTAAGAAACAAATGAATAAAAATGTTCTTAGCTAAGTCTCAACCTGGCTATGTTCTTAGCATGTTGTTAAAATTTTGGTCAATCTCAGCCTCAACATTCTTATAAAAAAGGTTCTTATAAAAAAAAAGAGTGTATCATAAATCTGCAAGGGAATCTAGTCTCTGTACTACAGTGTACATGTACTTACTGATACTGTGTCTAAACTTGTCGGCAAATGGACAGAAATGAGAAGGTCTTCTTTTTGTTGTGCTCGGGGTAGAATTTCTGCAACAAAGATTCACACCATCAAAATTGTGTCACTTTTAAAAATGAATTTAAGGTATGTTTATTTTTTTTCTCAGATTTCACTATTATTTTGCATGCGGCCTTTATTAAGTCAGAAAACACTGCAATTCATTGTTCTTCTCAAACAAACCTGAACTAATAGTAGATTCCTTGATTTCTTTTTGTAGCTCTTTCATTTCAATGTCTGCTTCCTGGAATCCCAAACATTAACAGTGAATTTTTAAATAAAATAATAAACATGCCCAGAAAAAAGATAGCAGTATAGAGATTTCTGAAACATTTAACCATCATCATCTACATGTATAAGTTAAAATTTAATATAATAGAGTACTAAAGTAATGACGTCACAAAAATTAAATTTGTGAAATTATGACATTTGATCAGCTATTCAGAGGAAGCATGCCAAAAAACGTCCACTTGCCAAAAATTAGCTCTCCATTGCAATTTGCGGCCAAGATATGGGCACTTCAGGTTTTAATTTCTCCATATGGGACGGTACCAAATTTCATAATTTCGCAAATTTGAAAATTCGTGATGTCACACACCACTCTATACTCATAGGAGGCTGGGGGGGGGGGGGGGGGGGGGATTTTTGAAACCCTACGATAAATGTACATGTACATATGATTTTTGCATGAAGCACACACTTAAACCTACTGTACACTCCTAAAGAATGCAAAAACATTATTATTAGGAACCTTATCTTGTTTCTCAACATTTGTACTCACCTCGTAATTAATGTCTCTAGCTTCAGGAGCTGGCGTCACCATCATGGAGGGATCAGTTCCTAGATAAGCGCAGTGTAGGTAGCCTGTCTCGTCCAGCGTTACTATTACACCTTGTAACTCTCTAAATTACAAATCAACAAGAAACAACGACTGAGAAACATGTAATTACAGCCAGTGAGCGGTCAGAATATCTGGACAAAATGGGGACTTGATCAATCATATCTCTGTGAACTTTCATTGAAATTTCAAGTGAAGTGTTAAAGGGAGTGTTTGCGGTTCGGCGCATGTGCACACTATGAAGTAAGCCCATTTAATTTCAGTGTTTATCGACCAATCGGAAACGAGTAGATAACTCGGGTGAGAAATTTGCCTGTCACAATTTCGCAGTCAGTCACTCAGGTAAAATAATAGTCAGTATTCACTTTAGAATGTGTATGTTTGCCAGGTTAAATTCAATTTCTGATAATTTATGCTTTGACAACTTGAGAAAATAATGTAATGTAAATAATGTCAGTAATAATAATTATTGATTTCTCAGATACTACAGGTCTAAAATAGTTACATACATGTAACTTACTGGAATGAAGCTACTTTGACGGCAACAGGGATGTGTGGAAGCTGTGCGGCCCATACTAGTGCTACATCTTGATATATCATTAGACTTTTAGTGAAAGTCGCTATCAGGGCATTCACAGTTCCATCCACCACTGAAATCAATAGTGGAAATTAAAAGTTAGATAACGTGGAAAATGCACCCTGTTTGGCTGAAAGTAGCCTCCTCGCAGACTTTCTTTGGGCTCGTCACGCAATCTTTCCTCCCCCACGAAGGAGGAAAGATTGCGCGATGAGCCCAAAGAAAGTCTGCGAGGAGGCTAGGCTGAAAGCTGTATTTCAATAACTCTTGATCATTTAATGCACGCTCTGATTGGTTGCAATCGATTAGCATTCCATGAGGGGAGAAGCAATACTACTAGTCGTCACATGCTATGGAAACCAGAGTTACATGTTACAAGATGTAGTAAAGCCTCACTCAGGCCAAACTGGCCCACACTGCCAGAGCTTATCCCAGTTTCCTTAGCATGAAGCCAACTAGGAGTATTGCTACTAGGATGGAATGCTAGTCCATCACAGGTTACCCCCCAGCATTTTGTCGCCGGTACCCATTAACTCCTGGGTGGAGAGAGGCACTGTGAGAGTAAAGTGTCTTGCCCAAGAACACAACACAATGACCGGGGCCAGGGCTCGAACCTGCACTGCTCGATCCGGAGTCCAACACGCTAACCATTAGGCCATTGCATCTCCCACCAGTGCCGGCCTGACCCAAGTTTGAGTAGGGGTGTGCCGCCCAGGCTGTCAAATACTGACCCTGTTTATGACAAACATTTTGCACTTCCCCTACCCTGTTTATGACAGGATCATTACATTTTGTTGGCTTTATTTTATAAACAAATAATTCTCACCTGAATTATAAGGAATAAAACAACTGGGATTGTATTCAAATTTTTTCATGAATCTCACTGATCCATTATCATTGAGACAATACAGTGAGCGCTCACCTGCAAGGGAAAGCATTCTGATGTCAACAAATAAATTATCTTTACTGGTCTCTATATATATTCTTATAGTATTACAGGGCTGTCATATAGTAGCCAGCAACTGGCTATTATGACCTCCAACTGCAGTGCAGGTGGCCGACTACTCAAAGTTTGAAATGACAGATTAAAAGACAACAGCTACATGTACAGCCAGTACTTTCCTTGTTGTATCCGGCAGCTTCAAAGCTTAGTAACAGCCCTGGTATTAGTTGGGAGAATTTTATAATGTATTATTACCAGTATTTAATAATAAATATAAATTTGTATAGCGCTAATATTATATACATATTCAAAAGCGCTTTACATCAAAATTTAATCCCTAGCTGATGTCAGACACACACAAAAATAATTTACTGTTATCTCTCACCTAAAACAAATATAGAAAGAGGTGCATTAGCACTGCTGAACACCACAATGTCTAATGCATGTTCACCAACATTTGAAAACCAGTCCATCTAAAAAATACAACAATATAATCTTACATTAAAATTTCTGATCAATGCCAAATTAAGGATTACATGTACGTGCCTATGACACTATTATCAATGTTAATTACCGTTAATTTCTTTCCTGATAGTTTTTTATTTCCAATATCCTCTTTTGTGTTAGCATCAGTAGCAACAGCTAGAGTTTGGTATCTGCAAGTACACGACAAAAAAAAAAAACATTTTGAAGCTGCAGTGATTATAATATAATTGCTAACTTCTCTTTACCTTTTCATACTACATGTAAATTCAAGCAGATAAATATACTGTAGGCAGTAGGTTATGAGAATAAAAGATCTGATATCTCAGGAAAGTTACATGTACATTGTACATCATGTGCAGGGATGACGGAGCGTACTAATTTTAAGTGGGAGTGGGGGCTGAAAAGCTAAATGCCTGTAGGGGGAGGGGACATTGAGGAGATGTCAACTTACAGTGTTCTTAAACACAGAAACTGTATGTTTTATCAGAATGTTTTTCCGAAAAGTGGGGGGGGGGGGGGGTAATTTATTAATACCCTGAGTAGACTGGTATCTCTTTTCACACACTCTTAAAAAATTCTTCTCATGTTCAAGAGACTTCACCTGAGAAATTAATTCCATATCATCACTCTTCGCACCAGTACTGCGCATAAGGCCACATTTAGCTTGTACTACATGTACATATTTTAACTCATGCAACATAATTTCAGGTGTGTAGAGGTGAGGGGGAAGGGGGGGGGGGGTGGGTTTGAGGGGGTTCACACTCTTCTTGGAACCCACAATTGTTTGCATAAAGAGTTGAGACACTCTTCGTTAAGAGGACAACTTCAGACATTTTAAAAATTATACCTTGTACACCCCCTACAGGGCACGAAATTAACTTTTTTTTCCAGGAGCCATTTGGCTCCTAAATACTCCAAAGTGGTCGCCAACTACAAAAAGTTAGTCGCCATTTTTTCAACAAATTTTTTTTAATTTATTATTTTTAATTGGGGTGGAAACCTAATTATTATACAACTTACATGTACAAAAGAAACACAACTTTCCATGTGTTTTGGTTCAATTTACCTCCAAAGTTACAAACTGGTGTCCCTAAGAAAAATGTCTGGCGGTTCAGCACCAGAGACACAATCCATCGGCATACATGACGTATTCAAACGGTTTCGCACAACTTGCAATGCATTGTAGGGCGATTTGTTTACTGAGCTGAGAGAAACTTTTGTTGACGTTTTTTGGCCCATATTTCTTGTGATGAAAGCAAAACAAGACCAGAGAAATATTGTTTTATAACTTTAATCTATTGTGTGACTTTTTTATGGCAAAGTTAGAACTGAAAACGTCAGTAAGATGTCAGAATCTAGTCGGCGTAGTCGCCAATTGGCGACTAATTTTCAGGATTTGGTCGCCAATGTGGAAAACTTAGGCGCATTGGCGACTGTATCAGGCGCAATTTCGTGCCCTGCCCTACCCCCCTTATCAATTTTGTCAAAATGTCGGGAATACATTCAAACATTAAGAAACAACACTGAAAGGGGGAGGGGGGGGGGGGTTAGAAATGAAATTATTTGTTTATTTTTCAAACAAGACATGCTTTTGGAATGAAATTCTGTTTTTTGAAGAGAGTGTCTCAACCTTTTGCAACTCATTGCAGCTACACTCCTGCATTTATTTCAATCTTACTTGTAAGATTCCACCAGCCTTGATGAACTGCATGTTAAGAATGAATCTGTTTTTGCTATGTAACTTAGTGGACCAGGTAAAAGAAAACCAGGAAGAAATCTCCCAAAGGCATAACTCTCTTGCTCAAAGAATGACAACATCCCATCCATGGACTGAATGCACATGAAATCCTTATCTAGAAATAAACAAACAAATGAACTGTCAATCGTCAAGAAGCCCTTGTTATTTGTCACCCTGCAGTATAATAGATCATTTTCACGTGATGTCATCAAAATGCTAAATTCAAAACTATTGATCCTACAAAGCTGTTCTTTCAGTATATTCTATACATCAGTGTCGTTAGTTGCTGGGGAAATTTTTGTGCCAGCAGATTGCTTCGTTTTGGAGATAAAGCATTTTGAAATTTGAGATGGCCTGGCTCAACGTGACCTGAAATGTTACAGAAACCAATATTTTCGCACTTTTTAAATACTTTTCAGATATGCTAATAAGTTAAAAATAATAACTAAAGTATTCAGAAGTGAAAACGTATGACTTCGGTAGCAAAATCATTATTATCCTCGCAGACATTTTTTGGCCGCCATATTGGTGGACCAAAGTGGTCCACCAATATGGCGGACCCATACTAAGTTCTGTAATTTTCCGAATATTGTTTTCCCAATAACTTCGTTGCAATGAACACTGCCAAATCAAAACTTGGGGAATATATTTATTTCCACCTACTCTACAATCTCTGAGTTTGTTGACGTTTTTGGTGCACGCAAAACGATCTTGTTATTTTGGTGAAACCGATCTATTGATATGTACAGTAGTTTGCCATATTTAGAAGTGTACTCAACAAGACTCGTCCTACATATTGGAAAGTGCTGAGCTGAGTTTGAGAGGACCTTCAATACATTTTGATGCTTTTATTTTGAAACTCGTTGACAATTTGTGGAATTATAATAAAACAATAAATTATTGTGAAATTCCGTTTGGTTTTAGCCAACTTGGCCTACGGTCTCGTCGGCTAAGTATCAGATGATAGTCCATGCGATTTTGCAGGATAATATTATTGTTAATAATTACCGATACATGTACATATACATTAGACCTGAATAAAATATGCATGTACAGTAGCTGTACATGTAATAATAATTATAATTATAATTAAAAAAAAAAAAAAAATTAAAAAAAATTATTACGTTATTGAGGAGACACCTACTTTTGACGCCACCGAAAGGGCCATATGTCATATTATATGCTGTTCTCTCCAAAATGTGTTCATACACCAGGTTGAGGGTGTAGTGATTTCCATGCTCCACAGCTCCTGAAATAACTAGAAAGAGAATGTACATAGTACCTGAGTTAATTAACATACATGAAGAAATACATTTATTGTAAACAAATATATAATGAACGAACAAGGAACCAAATGAGAAAGCAGTGAGCGAGCGAGGGAGCAAGTGAACGAATGAATACACTAAGTCTTGTAAATGAACAAGCTAACAAACGATCGAACAAACAAAATAATGAACAAAGGAACAAACAAACAAACAAATAAATAAATGAACAAACAAACAAATGAAAAATAATAAAATATATTTCCAGAACTTTATAGGACCCCCAAAAATCACTCATTTCCCAGGACTTTCCAGTTCTAAATTAAATGGCAGAACAAACTATTTCCACGACGTTCCAGGACTTGAACAAACCCTGTGCTATTTTTGGGAAAACCAGCAGATACATTAATCAGGGACACTATCTTGATTTTAGCATGATTGGGGAAGCTCAGATAACATATCTAGATCATAGGAAGCTGAACATAATTTGATTCTGTAGAATAGCACTCGACAAATGACAGGAACCCATTAGGAAGTGAGGATGACGAACGACAGTGAGGATGGAAATGGATTGCAATATGGATTTTTGAAAACCGTCAGGATGTCAGTTGTCTAAATTTCAAATTTGGCTCGAGAATCTTTGAAATTTTGCAAAACGTTTGTTTGCAGTATGGAATTCTGCGCAAGAAATTGACTTTTTTCATTTAGTTAGAGTTTATTAGTTTTTATTTCATAGATTTAGGACCATTTCATGCATTTTTTTTTTTGAGCAAATCCGGACATTGTCCCTGATTAATGTACATTGTACATGCACATAACAAATTAATGGACTCACAAATATCTGTCATCAAGCTCAGAGTCATTCTGAGAACTGTTTGACAGTTCTAGAAGCTAATACAGTCAAAGCTCTCTGAACGGACACTCTCGTAAGTGGACAGCTCTACTTTAAACAGCCACCTTGACAAAACCCTGTTTGAACTCTTGTTCGTACAAACTCTGCATTTACATATTCCTGTAAGCGGCCAGCTCCTACTGTGTTGCGGACACTTTTTCTGCTTCTCGAGGGTGTCTGCTTATGGGAGCTTCGACTGTATCAGAAAGAAACATTATCGCAGTGTACTGTACATACATGTATGATTATCCTGATTAATATTACCTGCTACATTATAAACAGCTAGTTTTCTTGGATGTAGAACAGCTAGATGGAGTTGATCAACTCCTCTGAAATCAAACAAATATCATTTTCAGTTTATTATGATTTATTTTGCAATCCGCCATATAATTATCTGTCAAATCCCAGATCTGCTCCAGGGGTATTCTTTTACTGATAACATTTATTGGAAAATGTAAGACATAATAGAAATGTTGCAGTAAATTCTGAAATAATGATCACGAAAATACAACATCAGATCTACTTTTCTCTTCTTCTCTGCTTGCTTCTACTCAGTTCCATTTCAGCTTGCTTGTGCTTCGTGCCGCCTTTTATATTTGTCAAATTTATCATTAAAAGTATACACTGTGAATGAATGAATGAATGTTTATTTCCCGTCAATTAATACAAATACATATTGGAAAGTGTTACAATAAAAATAGCTTTGGGAGTGAAGACTAAAGAAACCCTCACAGGCTTTTACAAAGTAGTCTCCTGTACTAGCCTGCATCGCAGACGAATTCAACCGTTAAATCCGTCTGCGAACCAGCACCAAAATCCTTGTTCCAAAGGCCAATCACCACAAGTAACATAACAGTCAAACCCATATTAAGCAGCCAACCCCTATTAAGCAGCCACTTGCCATTTTCCTGAGGGGGCCGCTAATAGGAATTCGACTGTAATCTGGTACTTCTTTCCTTCTCCCTTCCCAGCGTCCCCCGTGCGCTTGCTTTTTCTCTCTCTCCAGCCCCCGCGCGCTTTATATTTTACTCTCCCCGATCTTCCCTATATTCCCTATTATCCCAAGAAGCCTCTGCGGAGGAGTGAGGGGTCTGGAACAAAGATTATTTATCTCTGGTTCACAGATGGATTTGTCTGCAATGCAAGCTAACACTGTACTTACGACACAAATCTGCCTGCTTCTACTTGTAATATTGGTTGCTGTAACTGAACTTCCAGCATAAGATCATCTGGTTTGAAATGTGGTGGCTTGGGACAATATATTCGAAGGACTCCATGAAAACTACCTACTATAATTTTATCTGAAAAACAAATAAACAAATAATTAAAAATTATAATAAAAGCTACATGTAAGAAATGCAAATACTCAAGAAATGGGGAAAAATGCTCATCAGAGTTTCTCCTACACTTCATTTGTGCTGTGTTAGTTATTTTTCCAAGTTTGTTATTTAGTTGCTATGGAAACGGCTTTTTAATTCTTCGTTTTTTGACAGTTTAAAATCATGCAGTTGGATAATAAATCTCTTATTAGACAGTTAAGGCGGGAGTTAACCTGAATGCCATTTTCCCACCACTTAACATGGGTTTCAAGGAAATATCTCGTTCACGTTTTAAGCAACCCAAAAACTCTCTGCTTAAAACATGAATCTATGTTACGGGGTGTTTTGTAAATTTTTTGGTGATTAAGATTTTGGTTTTTTTTGGGAGGAAATAGTTTTTCTCAAAGGAGTTATTTTAGGGAAATAAGAAATATTGAGATTTGATGTAGTTTTAAAATTAGAATTAGAATTTAAAAATTAGTAGATTGACAATTGACAGACAGTTGATAACCACGCAAGAGCACCCGCGTGGGTATCAACTGTCTGTTGGTGTTCTAAATTATTTTTTTTCCTTCTATCCCTTCTTTAAACCTGTTTATTATAGACACAAGTGTTTCACTGGAAAAAAGGCCACTCGCAAAACTCATATGAAACTAGATCCGAGACCTTTGTCACATATCATTTTTCCATATCCTCACTAGTGAGGATATCGATAACGTCATTTCCCGTTTTTGCAAAGTTTTTTTTTACTTTGAATTAATTTGTGTTTTATGTCTATATATAGATAAAAAGAAAATTACACAGCACCTGAAGATATGAATTTTATTTTCTTGTATTAAAAACAATATTTTACTTACTCGCTGCACTTGTTCGTAAAATATTGTTTTTACCACTCAAAACAATTTTGCTCGTTGCTCGCATTTTTCGCCCCTACGGGACTTGGAAAAATACTACACAACTCGCAAAAATCTGCGCTTATTATGTTAAACCATCAAATACAGTGTAAGGTGTATATATTTTTACTTGTTGTTCATATTATAGCACAACTCGTAAAATATATAGAGGATATTACACGGCGGCGCGAAGATATTAATTTTATTTTCGAGTGGTAAAAACAATATTTTACGAATGAGCGCAGCGAATGAGTAAAATATTGTTTTAACCACGAGAAAATAAAATTCATATCTTCAAGCCACCGTGTAATTTTCTTTTTATTATATAGACAAACGACAAAAGCACAAACATTGTCGCGAACTCTTGCAGCTCGGTGGCTGGACTTTCCGAATTTCTCTCCTTTCGTCTTCACTTGCAAGGAAACTCCTTGAATAATTTTTAAGTCATATGAAGTTTTCTTCTTCGTGTTAACATTTTTCTACTCCTCAGTAAACGATTTCGTGTCAGCTTCAGTGAATTTCGCGAATCTATCGCTCGCCATTTTTCAACCGAAATTTGGCAGCTTTGCACAAAAAGCCATGCAAAAGCGGGAAATGACGTCATCGATATCCTCACTAGTGAGGATATGGAAAATACGCCACTCGGGTCCCGGATGTAGTTTCGTATGAATTTTACGAGTGGTCTATTTTCCAGTAAAACACTCGTGTCTATATAATAAACAGCATTATTATTTAACTTGTCTAATAAGATGTAAGATAAAATCATCAAAGGCTTCCCTATCATGTCAGCAATAATTAACTAAGCTTTTAATGAATAATTGTGTGATTAGTTCAGGCGACATGTACAATTAAATATATCGTGAAATTTAGATCATCTACAAAAAAATCGCGGTTTATTTATCAATTTACGTGGATTTTTTTAAAAGTCTCCAATCTCTGAAGATATCAACAATATAAACATAGTAATCAATGTCGTTAGCAACGAACTTAGCTCGAGTTGACAAGTAAGCTGACAAAAATAAGCTTATAATTATTATACACCTCAATTTTCACGTCAGTACAATAATTTGTGGCGAGAAAAACACTGATTTAGTTAGGATTTCTTAACAAGAACCTGGCAACTCTTAGCATGACTCTTATGTGGACTAAACGATGGCATTATAGCTTCTACACAATTTGCGATTTGCCTCGTAAAGGAAACCCATGTTATGACACACGATTATACGTAGAAATGTATTACAATACTACAGCTTTAAACAGAAACAAAATCATTCGCCACCTTACCAAGCTGCAATCCATTATTGTCAATATTTGCCACACACAAGCATCCTAAATCGAATTCTTCGTCGCTGCCCGCGTAAGTTGCCCACCAATCTCTCGCTTTGAACAGCGACATCTTGGAGAGGAAGGATTTGTTGTCGCGCGGTTACTCAAACAAAGTCACGTGACTAATCTGGTTTGCTCCCCGATTGCCGTCCGAAGATTTTCCGACCTTTCACCGATTTCGAATTTTGTTGATTCGCTGAATACGACGGTATTTTTTCCGACGCAAGAAGGAAGTAACATACCTCAAATATCTAACGTTGATCTTTTATAGTGAAACAACAGCCGCAAATCCTGCAAGCACACTTGTACAAAATTCGTGCACACGACCATCCTGATGGGTTGACACATGCAATTTCAGAAATGCGCACACATGCTCCGAGAAAAAAGTTTCTTGCGCATGAAAGGATTTGAAAAAAAAATCGCGCCTATACCAAATCACCCACCCCCCACCCCCCACCCCCACCCCCCAGAAGTTAAATGGTCCACCCAAAATGGCGCTATTTATGTTCGGGGTGGAGGGGCTTTAATATAATCGGAGGGGTCAGGAACCAATAATGGACTCCTAGGGGAGGGGAGAGACTTATAGCACCGTTACTAAATGAAAAAACACAGCGCAACTGGAACACAACAATTTAACCCCCTCGGTTATTTATCAGGCAAAAAGCCCACCGCAATTAATTAGTGTTTATCACCAGATTGAAGAACTTGTAACGGGGGAGGGGTGGAGAGGAGGGAGCCCTATATAATCCAACTTACATAAGGCCGGATTCAAATAAACACCGGACCTCAACTAAACGCCGGGACCTCGATTAAACGCTGGGGCGTTTATTTAAAACTCGACCTGATATACCCGGCGTTTAATGGAGAAAATTAAATACGGTGTTCCCAAGAACGGTTGCTTTCAAATAATTTCTTTTTTATTTATTTATTTAAATATAAACTGATAACAACATATTTACACAACTATGACTTATGCGACTTATGCTCCAGGGCCGTAGCTAGCGGGGGGGCAAGGGGGGCAGTTGCCCCCCAAGAATGGGTAATGCTTTCTGAAAAACGAAAACTGCGTGTTTTTTTCGCGTTCAAACAGCCGCCTTCTTGATAAAAATATATGCCGAGGGTCTTTCAAAACAAGATTGAACATTTCAAAGGCTTGGTACTCTCCCCAGATTTTGCTCGGCATATTAAATCAAGATGATGGGGAACGAAGAGGCGAGAACTTCTTACTTCTTAGGTAACTAAGTAAGTAGTTATATTTTGACTGTCCGGTACCATACTAACTTGAACATTTACGATTGATTGAGAAATATATTTTGGAGCGGAAATCCAACTGGAGACATCTTTTACACACGAAATAGACTAATAAAATGTTTAGTGTACTAAGGCTGATATACGGAATGTATAAAGTTAACAAAACCTCGGAAATATTGCTGTAAGCACTAAAAATACCTGTAATTTTACACTTTATCGAGATTGATTTTTTGACAAAATATCTCATGGAGAATGCTGAAAATAGCATTTCCGAGCCTCTAGATTTCAAAATTTTCTGAGGGGGCATGCCCCAGCCCCCCTAGCGGCTCGCGCCTTCGGCACTCGCTTCATTGCCCCCCCATTCAAAAAATTCTAGCTACGGCCCTGTGCTCTGTGTCACAGATTTTACAATTGGTTGCCACTTTATAAATAAATAAATTTAAAATGTATGTAGCCTAAGAAAAACGTTTCTAAATAATAAATATCACTGAAACTGGATCAGAGCCTTGATGGCAACATAGAAAATCTCTGAAACGTTACAAACGTATTAGCCTGTGTTTTATTATTAATCATAATCAATATCGTAACATATATCTTTTATTATATTTTACTGCTTATATTAAATTGAGAAAAAAATCACTTTAATCAATCTGGGCCCGGTTGTTCAAAGGATGGATAAATCACTATCCAGTGGATAGCGTAGTTTGTTTTGTTAACACTCATCCACTAGATACCGATTTATCCGGTGGACAGCGTTATCCACCCTTTGAACAACCGAGCCCTGTATGACAGAGCTGCGCGCAGATGTCTTCTGTTTCAAAACAAGTCCTTCCGTCAGAAAAGTGAACATCTTTTTTTGTATTTGAATCAAGAACAGAGGATATACGAACGCGAAATGATCACGCCACGATCAGGCAACGCCAGCTTCAAGGCACGTTCATCGGCGTTATCCAGTTCAACCGTCGTTCAACCTCGTTCCCAGGGTCTCTCTTCTTCTTCGCTTTTGGCGGGAAGAAGAGAGACCCTGGGAACGAGGATGTATCCAGTTCTGTTTAAGATAAGACTTTCCTTGATCATAAACTATGGGATTTTGGACTGAATTGTTATTTCAGTTTCTCTTTCCTTTAGGCTGACACGTTTATTTGGGAGAAGCAGCGCCAGTTACTTTAGAAAATCTTCTGTTTGTCTTGTCATGTCCTAATCCTTTCTCTCCTCGTCTGCAGATTCCACTAGCATCTGCTTCACCTCCTTGCGTCCACTCCGCTGTTTAAACTCCATGTATGCCCGTCCTCCGAATATGCTCAGTATGAGTCCAGCCCCCATGGAAATAGCTATCCACGCCGCGAAACTTAGATAGGGGTCTGGAAACAAATAAAGAAAGAACGCTTAAGATTGCGTGACGACGCCCAAAGAGAATCTACGAAGGAGGCTATCACTCAGGCCCCGTCCACACTAATGCGTTTTCGTTTGAAAACGCATACTTTTTGATGCGTTTTCGCCTATCGTCCACACTAACACGATTGATCGTTTTCATCAAAAAGGCATTCATTCTAAAAAGCCCCACAGAGTGAAGACATTTAAAAACGAAGCCCTATATATCGCTGTATCGTATTAGTGTGGACAGCGAAAACGGAGGCTTTCGATATACGCTAACGTCATTCACATCACGTGAACTCCGATCCAGTCTATTTGCGTCTATTTGTCGCATGCGCAGATGACTGTTGAAGCGTTTTCTTGTAGCGTATTCGAGCGTTTTGGTGTGGACGGGGAAAACTCTGCGAAAACGATAGTGTGGACGCGAATCTTTTGATGCATTTTCAGTAAAACGAAAACGCGGCAGGGCGTTTCGAAAACGCATTAGTGTGGACGGAGCCTCACTCGCTCACTCATTCTCTTTATGTCACTGGTACATAAGGCGGCCATAGGAGGCTGTGACTGATAGCTCGTTTTTTTCTTTTAAGAAAGAAGTGAAAACTAAAGACCGCGATGCCCTTACCTCGGCTCTTTTCACAAATAAATGGTAACGGAATGTTGCAGTCCAAGTCAAACCATGTCACAACACCTTTCCAGATGTTGATCTGTACACAGTCCTCGCCATCACACTTCTGTGGTGTTATACGATCATAATGCTTATCGTTCGGTTCCTCCTTGTCCCAGTTGAGGTATGAAGGCCTGTTGTTAAACTGCCCCTGACCTATATCGTTCCACACGTATACACCTGCGCAAATATAAAAAACAGGCCCGCAATGTGTACATGTGTGAACTTACGGATTAACTTATTACAGTAAATTATCACAGAAATTACAAAAACCAAGGTTTTCAGGCGGGCAAGAGAAGTTCTCGCCCATTTACTCTCTTAGTCAAAGTGGGGGAGACATTGTGGGCCTAATGGTTAGCGCGTTGGACTCTGGATCGAGTCCTGGGTGGAGAGCGGTACTGTGAGAGTACAGTGGCTTACACAATAAGTAAACACAACACAGTGACCCCAGTCACCGTTCGAATCTGGAGTCCAACGTGTTAAAGCGGAGGTATACCTGAATTTCAATGAAATTTTAAGAGGTTTAAAGAAGGGATAGAAGAACGTTTTTTTTTTTTGGAACACCAACATGGGTATCAACTGTCTGTTGGTGTCCATCTACTAATTTTTAACTTCAAATTCTAATTTTAAAACTACATTAAATCTTCAATATTTCTTATTTCCCTAAATTTTACAACTCCTTTGAGAAAAACTATTTCCTCCCAAATATAACCCAAAATCACCCAAAAATTTACAAAACACCCCATAACACTGATAGATTCATGAGACGAGCTAAGAGTTTTTGGATTGCTTGAAACGTGAACGAGATATTTCCATTAAACCCAATGTTAAGTGGCGGGAAAATGGCATTCAGGTGGACCCCGCCTTAACCATTAGGCTGACCGCGTTTTCCACTGTTTTCTACTTGTGTGAGGTTTAAAAATGTAGCGTTAGTGTCCATGTGGATGGGACCATGACTGGGTGTTCACTTAAGGGAGGTGTCCACATATATGGGAGATGCCCCAAAGGGGTTCGACTGTATCAGTATCGCACTGTAGATTACGTACCGGCCTCCACGCGGTCGTTGAGTCCAATCCAAATGTTAGTTTTAATAAAATTCCCAACCAACTTGTTTTTTGTTGCACCGGATATTGTCAGAAGAGTGCCGTTCTTCTCGATGCAGGTTTTTCGTGCCCAGTCCCAAGTCACAGCCTCGCGTACATACAGGTAACAATAACCGCCTAGACATCTCCAGCCTGAGAGATCTGGGAAGAAGAGAAAATAAAGAGCGTTCGTTTGCAAAAACGTTGTGCTGGAAAATGGTAATTAACCATTTCTTCCTTTGAAAACCTACTACAGTCGAAGAACCCGTAAGTGGACACCCTCGAGAAGCAGAAAAAGTCGGTCCGCAATTGGAGCTGGCCGCTTACGGGGATGTGTAAATACAGAGTTTCTATGAGTTAAAGTTCAAACGGGGTTTTGTCAAGGCGGCCTTAAGTAGAGCTGTCCGCTTATGAGAGTGTCCGCTCATAGAGCTTCGGCTGTATTCTTATATGAAGAAGAATTAATTGGACCTCTGTCCCCTACCTTCCCTCTCTATACTATTAAGCTACCTCCTTCCCAAAATCAGTAAATATGTCTTGATTGTTTTGTCTATTTGTTGAAGCAGGTCAAATAAAGATTCACTTTTCTGGTCGCCAACGGGACATTGCTTTTCCTTAAAGGAGCTATGTCACGATATTTTAAGTCATTTTTGAGTAAAGTGCAAAATCGCCTTCAAATTGAAGAAAGCCTCAAAATAATAGTTTACTAAGGCAGAAAAACACCAGAGGTAACAATAAGCCAAACAGGAACAAGGATGGTTGAGGATGGAGAAGATTAAGACGGATTGTGAATGGCGAACTTGAAAACAATTGGTAATTTTTTCAAGAAGCGCCATCCGTGACATAGCTCCGAATCCCGATTTCTCGAACCCTTGATTTCTCAAACAACCCAATAACTCAAACCAAAAGTCGTTTTTCTTGGATTTGTTTCACTGTAATTTTACCCCGCGGATATTTCGAATTCCCGATTTCTCGAACCAATTTTCGTTTCCCTTGGAGGTTCGAGAAATCGGAATTCTGCTGTAAATTAATGTTCCTGTTTGGCCAATTTTTTCAAGTTCGCCATTCGCAATCCGTCTTAATCTTCTCCATCCTCAACCATCCTTGTTCCTGTTTGGTTTATTATCACCTCTTTGGTGTTTTTTCTACCTTAGCAAACTATTTTTTTGAGGCTTTCTTCAATTTGAAGGTGATTTTGCACTTCGCATAAATGGCTTAAAATATCGTGACATAGCTCCTAAGCTGCACCCAGCCTCGAAACCTCCTCACCTTTATCTGATTCTCTCTCGCATACATAGCTCCTATGCGCTTTACAAACCACATCGTTCCATTTCTTGTTCGCAGAGTTCATTTCCACACAATTCTCGACGTTGCATTGTCCGTTGAAGTTATTTGGTTCGGGATTTGCTTCGGGATTTTCCGAATCGCCTTTGTCCCACGCGAAAAATGTCGGTTGGTCGAACTTGTTGTAGTTCCACAGGAATTTCGATTCCTTACTTCTGTCGTTTAATCCTAACCATCCACCGTTCCCTGTTCTGAGCAGGTCGCCAACAAATCTGGAAATTAATGGGTAACGTAGCATATTATACTGCATGGTTAAAATACATCGCCAAAAAACAGCTAGCCTGTTCCAGGCGTTCGGATAGTGAGGAGAGACGCGAAAAGACGCATGAAGCGCGAGGAGAGGGCGCGCATTCGTCCCGCTCCCCAATCCCCACGCATGTTATTCACTCGCCACTCTTCGCGCGTCTTTTCGCGTCGCTCCCCCACTATCCGAACGCCTGGAACAGGCTAAAAAACAGCCGGCCAACATTAATGTGAAACCAAAACCAAAGCAATTACTGACAATGGCCAATCGCAACAAACGTAACCAACAAAATGGACCAATGAGAACCAATGGTTTTGGTTTTGCATCTGATTGGTTGAGAAGTTGATGCGAGTTTTTTAAACCAATCACAGAGCGCAGTAAAGCAAAACCAAAGCAATCCTCTATAAAATTGGGATTATATAAAGCGCGTTTTGCATCAGGCTATGAAAACACGGTTATGACGTATCGTTGCATTTTGTTGGCTTCATTTTATAAAAGAAATCTTGTTACATGGCCTGATGCAAACACTCGAGAAAGTTTGTGAGAATTCGAAATACATGTACAATAAAAATTCTCCCAAGCTGTACTATAAGAAATATATGGAGATCAGTAAGGAGAATTTGTATGTTGACCAGCTTTAGTACTTAAACTGTAAACAACCATGGTAAAGGAGAATTTAAAGACCAATCAGAGTTGCCTGAAAGCTGAGTTTATAAAATGCATTTCCTCGCAATAAAAAGAAAAGGAATGCGGTTGAGTTGAATACAATGTCTAACCTAAAAGTCAACATGTAACCCGTTTATTACTGATCAGAAACTAGACTCTCAATAAACAACAGTAGGATCATTCTCCATGATGTAGTTTCATAATTATTAATTTGATGACGTCGCCCTCATTAATTATGCGAATTAATATATTAGTGTTTTCTGACGTGAAATAATTAAACTGCTAATCGAACGCCGCAATGGAGGCGTATCGAATATTGCTCCATATTTGCAGCATGATTTTAGCCGTAATATATTATCGGATACAGAAATATATAGTTATCTATGTAGATGTCCCAGCGGGTAAGTACAAAAGTCGCTTTTTCTTTAATTTATGTCAAATTGAAGAACGTTTCCAAATAACGCAGTCTGCGCAAAACGCAACCTGAATTTGATTTCCCGCGGCCGGCGGAAATCAGTTTTAATCTCCTTCAATCTTAACCATCCTCTTTCCTTTTTAGCTTTTGATTGTTTCTTTGATATTTTTCTGCCACTCGAAAATATTGCTATTTATATTTCAATCGAATTGACGAGAATATCTCGCGAATGAAAATTGTCTTCGAATGCGCGAACACCGACTTACTTCTTTTCAACAATTCTCTCTGTTTTTCCTCGCTTTCAACAAATTTCACAACAAGAAGTGCACTCAACTAAGTACATATTTCTGAATGCTAAGACAGATTAGGAATTTCAAAGAAAGTTTTAGTAAAAAAAAAATCCGAATTTTGCTTTTGATGTTTTTAATGATCGAAAATCTTTCACGCGCTCTAGAATGTTATGCTGTTACAGCAAGCGAACCACACCTTAGCACTCAATGCACCAAAACGATGGAATTCAGGAGGGCGGCTTCTATTGGAAAAGTTTTTTTCGGTTCAAAATAAATTCAGATTTCGAAAAGAAAATTACAAAACATTTGAAAAACGTTTTCGGCAAAAAAAAGTTTGTTAATTTTAGCTCTGTTTTGTGACGTATTAATTGTGATTAATAATTTGATGACGTAGCATGTTGTTAATTAGGAGTGCCGTTCAATTATCTTAACTAATTAACAGTTCAATAGCTACAAGTGGAAAGCGCGCCCGAAAAGAAGCTCGAATGGTGATTCAAACACCAAACATTAAACCTTTTAGAGCGGTTTTCAATTGAGTGTCGAAAGTAATCCGGAACCGCTTTAGTTTTGCTTTACTGCGCGGTGATTGGTTTAAAAAAAACTCGCGCCACCTATTCGACCAATCAAATGCAAAGATAAAAGCCAATTGCGACGTTTTCCCGCGCTTGGCGCCGGTTACGTGTATTTGCTTCGAGTTCTCATTGGTTCATTGTGTTGGATTGGACATTGTAATTGCTTTGGTTGTGGTTGTGGTTCTACGAGAATCAACTGAAAACCACCCTAATTCCCAACCCGTTGTCATTTTTTAATTATTTTCTCTCAGTCAACGCTCTAGAATATATACGAGTGTGACGCGCAAGTAAAAAAACGCGACTACTCAAAATGGCTCCAAAACGAACTTGTTTCACCTGAAGCGCGGGAAAATTTGCCGGAGCGGCGGGCGGACAAAATTCATCAACGACGTCCAACTAATACTATCGCTGTCAATCACTCAAGCTGACCAATCGATTGCACGCGCGCTTACTTTTGTTGGCTTCCTGATCGGATTGTCAAACATGACGCGAGAAACGCTGGAGCAAGTCTAACTCTTTTCTTGCGTTAGGACTCGGAAAATATATACTCGCGTTGGCTATTCGCCCATTCTTGCGATAGGACGTGAAAAATATATATATACTCTCGTATATACGCTCATAGAAAACTCGAAATCAAAATCAGAGCGTGCTATCATTCCTTTAGTTATTTTCAAGTTGCGCGAACGTCCGTATTGATGCGCGCGCTTCGAACACTGAATTGTTTTAACAAACAAAATAGCGCTCAGTTGACTGCTGTAACAAATCTTGGCTTTCGCTACTTTTAAGGGACTCGAGCTCTATAGGGGAAACAACTGTCTAAATGCACGCGCAAAATGACGAATTTTTTATTAAATACGCGTCGTGTACAATTAACGGTAAGAAAAATTCCATTTTACAATAAATACAACAAATTTAGAAAGAGTCACAGTCAGGACATCTACAGTCCGTTCTCAAAAGATTTTGCTGTTTCGATCAACGTAGTCTAAATTCGTCATTTTCACTCGAGCATAAATTCGTCAATTTGCGCGTGCATTTAGACAGTTGTTTTCTCTATAGAGCGCGGCCCAAATAGTTTGGTGAATCGAAACAAAAGACGAAATATTAAATATTATGGCAGCTGCAAGAATTTCAGTTCGACAAGTGCACTGTTGAAATCTTCCAAGGCGTTCTTTTACTTTCGAGGCATCACGGCGGTGTCACTCGATCGTAGGCAAAGAAAGCGGAATCAGAAGAAAAAGAAACTCTCTGATCCGATTTCGATGCAGTCGAGCTTCAGACTCCGTTTTTTGTAATTTTTATTGTGTCGTAACCGACTCGTCTTCCGATTCCGTAGCTAGCGTAAACCAGCCTTAAAGAAGCTACGTCACGGATGGCGCATCTTGAAAAAAATATGGCCAATTTTTTCGAGTTCGCCGTTCGCAATCCGTCTTAATCTTCTCCATCCTCAACCATCCTAGTCCAGTCCCTGAACTCTCTCTTTACCCCGCCCTATATAGGGTCTGAACCCAGCGCTGGGTTCCAGTCCCCATGGGCGGGGGTAAGAGAGAGTTCAGGGACTGGACTACAACCATCCTTGTTCCTGTTTGGTTTATTATTACTTTTTTGTTGTTTTTCTACCTTAGTAAACTATTATTTTGAGGCTTTCTTCAATTTGAAGGTGATTTTCCAGTGATTTTGCAAAAAATGACTTAAAATATCGTGACATAGCTCCTTAAAAGAGAGACTAGGGAAGAAGGCGGAAAGTTCAGGAGAGTACAGAGAGGCTGATTAGAGAGCTTTAGAGAGAGGTTACAGACAGTTGAAAACGACATACATATTTATGTTTACTGACAATATTCTTTTCTTTTTGCAGGATTCTACTGGATGATAGTCACGTTGTATAGTGTTACCGCAGTAGTTGCAGTAGCGAAATTGTTTTGCCTGGACCGGCGGAAAATGAACAGGTGAGTAGACTGATATTTTTACACTTCGAAACTTGTTATAAAGTTACAGTTATGAAAAATTCCTTTAAAAGAAAGTGACAAAAAAATCCAACCTGAAAATACTACTCATGATTATATATTGAAAAACACAGTACCGATCAAATGGAAGTACTGCTCAATAGCTTTCATTTAAATGGTCACACACTATAGGGTTTCATCCACAGACTCAAAAGTTAGAACCACCTTGCACAGCATAATAAACAGTACCACATGAAAGTACCGCTCAATAGCTTTCATTTGAATGGTCACACACTAGGGTTTAAAAGTTAGAACCACATCAATCGACCCGAGATTTGACTCTGAGAGTGAAAGGGTTAATAGTTATTACATGATTATAACCTTCTTTCCTGCAGCGCCATATATGGTAAGACGACCGCGGTCCAAAGAGAAACTACCACTGTCATTACAAGAACGCCAAGTTTAAGGTGTCTCGCGGCAGTGAGAAGCTTAGCATATACTACCGGTAACCAATACAACGCTCAACAACAATGGTATTTTATGACCATGGTACGTAACGCTCAATACGTACAATCGTTATTCCTATTTCAAGGAAATTGGAATATATTGAACTGTTATCGAGGAGTGGATTCCAGAAGAGGAAACCTTATCACACCAGTCATCGGGCTTCCTTCCAGTCGTAGAGTAAACATCTTTGGTCTTCTTCCTGTTCATAATCTCTTGGAGGATCCCGACGGGATCCTCCGAGAGATTGTGAACAGGGTTACGAGAACGCCCGCTCTTCTAACGACCGCTGTCCTGCACAGCCTATCAGGATTAGCCCTCTCTTCAAACATATCATATAATCGGAGAGTCGATATCATAGGTCTTCTCCGAGAGATTATGGACAGAGCTTCGAGAGCGCCCACTCTCCTAGACATCCAGGAAAGCTGCGCCTTGCCCGGACAAAATATATCTTCAATCGTGTACAATCGGAGAGTTAATATCATAGGTCTTCTCCGAGAGATTGTGGACAGAGTTTCAAGGACGCCCGCTCTCCTATCGACCGCCCTCCTACACACCCAGGAAAGCTGCGCCTTGCACGGGCAAGATATATCTTCACTCATATCATACAATCGGAGAGTTGATATCACAAGTCTTCTACGAGAGATCGTGGACAGAGTTTCGAGGACGCCCGCTCTTCTAACGACCGCTCTCCTACACACCCAGGATATATTTTCAAACATATCATACAATCGGAGGGTTGATATTACTGGTCTTCTCGACAGGCTCCGAAAGATCATGAACAGAGTTTCGAAAACTCCCGCTCTCCCATCGCCTGGCCAGGAAAGCTTGCTTGGCCAAGAAATCTATGGATTGTCCCTAGTGCAATCTGCCACTCGTCCTTACTATATCGTGCGAATATCTTCAAATAGTAATGGCGAGGGGGACGAAAACAAGGATGCCGTTTTCGCGAACGAAGAAGTGAACGGCAGACGGGAGATTTCTACCCAAGTGAGTCTTGCGACAAGCAAGGACAATCCTTTGGTGCGAGGACAGAAATTCAGCCAAGCAAACAGTGCAACAGATGGACTTGAGCATGGTTCATCGAACGCGCATGGTGCTACCATCAACGATGTATTCCCGTGCGGTGACAATGTCAAAATTGCTTGGCTCTTCCTCGTTACAATCCTGCTAAAGAAATTTGAAAGCATCCTGCGCGCCAATGGAGACCTGGGTATCTTGGTGAAAGGTAATGACCCAGAGGTGCCTTGCCAAAAAGATCCTGCCACAAAGGGTGCTGATAGCAAGATGGCCTTGATAGCGGAAAAGGGGCCTATAAATGCTCACGATATTCTGTCTAGGCGAAACGCTGACGATAAGCCAGACGGATCACACAAAGATCCAGATGAGGGCAACCCGCAGGAAGTAGCACAGTTTAAAGATAGCCTGGTAGACAACCATGGTGGAATGGAAGGCAACCATGGTGGAATGGAAGGCAGCCATGGTGGAATGGAAGGCATTGCAGCAAGCAATGCGAAAGTCCACGAATGTACCGTCTCACAACGGTGTGAGAATGTATGCGAAATCCTGCCAGGCTTCGACGGTGCTGTTCTAGTGAATGGTTTGCCAGAGCATCAGCGGGTGAACAAAGATAACAAGCACCAAAACAGCCAGCCAACGGAAAGTGGACAAGACAAGGTCCAGGGGAACGCGAGTGGCTATGCCAATGGCGAAATGAAAGGTGATGTGAATGGCCACGAGGATTATGACCTGAAAGGTCATGCAAACGATCTTGCCAGTAGTGACGTCTTCTCTGACTCGGAGGATGAAAGCTACGATTACACTTCAATGTACAGCAGTGACTCGGAGAACGATTCATTTTACGACACCGAATCGGAACACGATTCATTTTACGATACCGAATCAGAACACGATTTGATGTACGACAGTGAATCAGAGCACGGTTTATTGTACGATAGTGACGATGAATCAGTCCCGGGTCAGGTTGAAGAAGACGAGAATCCATTGGAGCAAGATGAACACGATAATCTCCCAAACGGACACAATGGAATGGCAGAAATCAATGCTGTACCCCAGCTGCCTGGTATTGCCCAACAAGTGCACCAGCACGCCGCTCATAATCATCCAATCAACGCACAGCCATTGGCACAGGACGAGGCACCCGTTGCACATGCAGCGCCAAATGTCGCACAGGCATACCAGCCCAATCCAGGGCCACACGATGAGGCTCCCGTGGGAGAGGGAGCCCAACAACCTCAACATGTTCCAAATCATGATCTAATGCCGCCGTGGTTACCCGGTTATGTCCAGCACGTGCATGCCGCGCTTAATGGTCCACAGGGTCACCAACCGAATCAAGGGCCGCAAGATGAAGCTCCCGCGGGAGCTAATCCTCACCATTTGCCAATTCACCACGCACAAGACCAGCTACAAGCAGTGAATGGAAATGGTGGGGCTGAAGATGAGATGCCAGCCTTCTGGGCTGACATACCCGCCAATGGCGGAGGCGTTGACGAGGCTCCAGCCGACGGGGTTGAAATGCCCCCTGGCGGTGCACCGCTAGCGCTACCACAAGGAGGACACCATCCTCCACAAGGAAACCATCTCCCGCAGGGGAACCTTCCTCCACAGGAACACCATCCCCAACAGGGGAATCAACCTCAGCAAGGGAACCAGCCTCAGCAAGGGAACCAGCCTCAACAGCAGCCCCACGCCACAGGGCCACTCAACAGAATAAGGGCTGCGGCTAGATATATAAAGCGAAAACTGAGATGGCGCCATAATCAAGTCCCGATGTACGATCCCGCAGCGCCTAGAGAAGAGCGAGCACCACTTGGTCTTGAGGAGGCGCCCGCACATGTTGGTATACCCATGATACCGCATAATGATGAGGATGGACAACCGAGAGGGTTGTGTTCCTGTTTTGCCTTCCTGTTCAGACACCATGTGAACCCTGTGCAGGAGTACCCTTTGCAAGCTGAGGAGAGGGAGGAATTCGAAGAGCAAATGGCCATAGTTGAGCACGACATAGACATATTGGAGGAGGAGGACATGGACGCAGACATTGAGGCCGTTCAACAGCCGCCAATAGAGGCTGTCGAGGAACTTATGGAGGCAGCTGCGCTTCCAATAGAAGCGTTTTAAGGGTTGTCGATTATTTATATGTGTACGTTTCTACCTGTAAATAAAAAAAATTGTACACAACTTCTACGGACACATTGAGGCGGGGCGCTTATTCGAGGGGGGCGCGCTTATTCGAGGGGGGATCACTTATTCGAGGATTACGGTATATATTTGTCTATTACTTCTACGGGCACATTGAGGCGGCTACGCTTGTAAATATAATATTTGTACATAATTTATTAAGTAGACATATATTTACAACCGTAGCTGCCTCAATAGGGAACTATGGCAACCACGACGGTTTCTACGCGGCGGTTGCGCTTCCAGTGGAAGCATTCACGGCTAAAATGCTACTACTGGAACCTCCAGTAGTAGCATTTTAGCCGTGAATGTAACTTCTAACCCTAAAGGAGCTATGTCACGATATTTTAAGTTATTTTTGCGAAGTGCGAAATCACCTTCGAATTGAAGAAAGCTTCAAAATAAACAGTTTACTTAGGTAGAAAAACACCAAAGAGGTAATAATAAACCAAACAGGAACAAGGATGGTCGAGGATGGAGAAGATTAAGATGGATTATGAACGGCGAACTTGAAAAAATCGGCCAATTTTTTCAAGATGCACCATCCGTGACGTAGCTCCTTTAAACAGGAACAAGGATGGTTAAGGATGGAGAAGATTATAGAGACGGATTGCAAACGACAAACTTGAAAAACTTAGCCTAAATTTTTCAAGATGCGCAAACCGTGACGTAGCTCCTTAAAAAGTTAGAACCACATGGGTTAGTTAATTTTCTTACTTATTCTCCTCGCCGCTGTCGATTGTAGCAAGTTTGGCTCCAAATTGTCCCTGACAGTAGTAGTAAGCTCTGAGCCATGTTTTCGGTTGAGAAAAGTACCGATAGCACTTGCCATTGAAATGATGCCAACCTTCCAGACACATGGCTGTGAAGAGAAAACCAAATGACTGCAAACAGATGTTTAAACTTAGGCCCCGTCCACACTAAACATGCTAATGCATATATACTTTTCGATGCGTCTTCGACTATCGTCCACACTACAACGATCGAAATCGAAAACGCATACATTTGAAAACACTATCCAGAGTAGAGACATTTGAAAACGGAGTTCTATCGTATTAATGTGGGCAGCGAAAAACGGAGGCTTTCGAAAAACGCTGACGTCAGCATGACTCTTGTAGTATGACTGTCGTAGCGTTTTCGAGCGATGCGTTTTCAAACGGGACGGGGAAAACGCTGCGAAAACGATAGTGTGGATGGATGCGTTTTCGGTAAAAACGAAGCGTTTCGAAAACGCATTATTAATTAGTGTGGACGGGGCCTTGGCGTGGGAGCCTGTGGCCAATGTTGAAGGGGAGAAATGGAAGAGAGCGAGAGCGTTTTCTGAACTAAACAGCTACGTGTGGGAAAAGAGTGCAGTCATCTCTCCCTTTTCCTCTCCATCTCGCAGCTTTTTGCTTGTCTTCCTCGCGATCTAAGAGCGTTCGTTGATGCCCAGAGGAGCTAAACTGGAGTCTTAACACATGTATGATTTATTTCAGTAACACTATTATTTGACGAACGGTCAGTCGCCAATCACATTTAATGAAGCTATACTGTATGATTAACTTCTGGGTTCAAACCATTTGCCGAGTTAAGTTAGGAAACTGACTCCCTACTTACCTTTACAAGCTGTCTGACAGCCATTGAAGTCAATCTCCTTTTCATTGACATCACAGCCTGTAACAAGAAGGAATATAATCAATTAGAATTGTTGGTAATTTCTGGTAACATACAATCTGCAGACGCTGTCTCTGTACAGTGAAAAGTTTTCGATTCTCTCTAAATTTACCTCGAACAACCAACCAGTACCGAGTGATTTCCAGTCCCCCAGCTGTGTGTATCATGGACGAATATAACGCCGTATCTTCCTCCTCCAGTCGACCGATTTCTATTTTTCTGCCACCATTCGAGATAGTGATGCGATCGTTGGAGACCATAGTGGTTGTTTCTCGTTTTTTCCAGATAAATGTGTTGTTGGTTTTGAAGTAACGTTCACCCTGGAATGTAACGCACTCTCCTCTCTTCTTCTCGACGAGATTCTTGTTAATTGTTATTACTTTCTCATCAGCTGCAAATAATGAAAAATGATAATATGCATAAATTACTAGCGCGATTAATTTAAGTTAACAGCCTATTGACTACCCTGGGTACCAGAGGTTTATTTCTCGCGTAGGGATCGGCCGGAGGCCGACGCCCCGAGCGGCGTAAGCCGCGAGAAAGAGACTTGAAAGAGACTTGAAACCAGAAACCGCGCAAGAAAAAGCCTCTGGCACCCAGGGTACCTATTGACCGAGCGAGTGAAATTTGTCGGACCAATTGCTTATACATGTAACCCATGGCCATCCATTGCTTTCGCAAATGCCAATCACCAGTTAAAATGCACAACGGAATCAAGACACCGTTTAGAGTACGTACAATTCTTGCATGAAATGTGCGTGTAGCTAACGTAAAAGGTGCGCAAAATGTTCGTGTAATTTGCGCGAAACTTGCGTGTAATTTGAATAAAACGTGCATGAAACTTGGGTGAATTGTCGTGTACTTTGCGTGAAGTTTGCAGCGAGACTTGCATGAGACTTGCGTGGAAAAGGAGATGTTACACAATACTGTGGCCGTTTGCCTAACAGAAGACAGTCATTTGCTTTTGAATGCAAGTGCGAAAACTTTCCATTAACCATAAGACCGTTCAAGGTCATCCTCGGAGACCCACAAGGGGCAGTTACCCCACTTACCGTGTGGCATGAAATTTTCGCGGGATCTAATTTTCGTGAATTTTGCGGGTTTTTCAACGTTCCGCGACAAAACTCCTGCGACAAAAAAATTCCGAGAAATTTACTCCATTTATTTAGATTACGTACTGACTTTCAATTAAATTTACTGCAAACAACATTACAAGTACCCTACGTGAAATACCGTACAGGAACTTGCCCGAGATCCGCGAAAATTTGCTCCCAGCGGTAAAGTCTGAAATCCAAATTCGCGAAATTTTGTTCCGCGAAAACACAAAAAATCGGCAATCCGCGAAATTTTAAACTCCCGCGAAAATTTCATGCCACACGGTAGCCGGGCGAGGCGAAGTTCAAAATCGGGCAAAAATCGGCGCGACGAACGTTTACAAGAACGCCGATTTTTGCCCGGCCGGAGGATGGTTCAAGGTCAGCCTCCTATGCAGTCAGGAGGCTATTCCACCATAATGATTGCCCGGGGATGCATACATGGCGCGCGCGAGACCAAGAGACTGAACTCTATCAACTTGAGGGACGAGGAGAAGCTAAGATCGCGTCCTCTTTACTCCCGGTTTCCGTCCCCTCCCCCCCCCCCCCCCCCCCCCCCCCCCCCCCCCCTCCCCCACACACACATCAATAGAGACGAATCGCAATGTGAAACATATCGCTCCAAAATGTGTCTTGTCGTCAATCTCACTTTAATTTATGGCCAAGAATTCTCAGTTCAAAATCCATACTAACTCTTCTATTATGCTTGGGTTTCCTATGACAATATATAAACATTAATCTGTGCGATACTGGTATGAATTCGACTGAATCTTTGGCGAGTGATTCATAATTAAATTAATCAAATCCCACTGACTTTTATGGTTGTAAATTTCTACAGACAGTAGCAGAAATTAAACCGACAAAATTTCTATCAAATCACATCGGGTTCTTACCTTCTATGATCCATGCAACTTGAATTAAGGTGATCAGCCAAAGACACTTCATTCCGTTGGCTCTTCGATTGCCGGTTGAATTGATCAGTTTTCAAGGTGAAAATTCCACGACTTGTCTTCCACAAGCCCTAACAGTTATAGTACAAACCAAAAATCGTTTTAGCTCGATTGTGAGTTCATATTCTTGCCGAAAAACAAAAGATTTCAGTGCACGGTAACTGCAGCGCGAACCACACAAGGAATTTCAACATGTTGATGTTAGCAACTCTGGAATGCCGGAGATAATTGCGTTATTTTAATACGTCAAAGGGCCAGACAACAGAGTTAATGTTTACCCGGTCATTATTCAATTAATAACTTACTTAATTACTCAGTTACTTATGGCCTATTTAGAGGTTCTTTGTCACCTGGTCACGGAAATACTAGCGGCGGCAACCTCGTTCCCAGGGTCTCTCTTCTTCCCGCCAAAAGCGAACGAGGTTGTAGCGGCGCCGGGTCACTGGCACACTCCAACACCCGGGGGGGGGGGGGGGGGGGGGTACTCCCAAACAATTTGGGTGGGGGTGTGCCGCTGGGCTATAAAAACCCTTACCCTGTACCAGAGCACAAAACGCTAATTTTACGACCCTGTTCCAGACTAGGCTCGATTACCAGCCGCTGTTCGGGAAAATGAGCCCACGCTCATCCCCCGAAGGCACGGCTGGAGTCGTGAGCTTGGCATTGTTATTTTCCACCAATGAGAAACGTGCCTGCACGAATCGAGCAGGCATAAATTATCTTTTACGGATGCAAAGCAGTTGTTGGGCCGGCGTTCGATCGTCTTCAAGAGACATTTAGCCTTGAAACTCTCGAAGATATATGCAATAGGAATCGTTAATGTCAATTAATGGGCATGATGTCTTTGTAATTCAACCGACAGGATGGATTTTTCATCCGCACCAAGGAAATACATCACGGAAAGTTCGCGCTAAGTCGGGGAGCGAAGCCACTACAACCGCACAAGGCAACTAATGAGATCCATTTGGACATTCGACATGTACTATACAATACACAAAAACAGTCGGTTAAGTTGTGTGATGAATTTTATCTGGGATTTGATGTAAAATCGTGTGGTGCCATCTTGTAATATTTTTCATCTCGGTTTTTCAGTCATATAGCTTCACAATAAAGGCGAGAAATCAACATATTTCGCGGAATATTTCAGATCAGATCCTTTTCTTTCGAAAATATAAGAGATTATGGAAAATAGACGAATGTCACGAGCCGGAGTAGCGTTACATAAATTAATTTTGTTGATACGTCACAGACACGGCTGTTCGCTCACGCGTCCAGCCGTTCTTCTCGGGGAGGAACGAAGACCGGACTCGAGAGATCGGCGGAAATCGAGCCTAGTTCCAGACTAAATGTTGAAAAAAGATACCCTGTTCCAGAGGGTTTTTAACAATTTTTTTTCTAACCCAAAAGCTTAACTGCTAAGCAGCACTGCGAACGTGTAGCTATAAAGCTTCCTTAATACTCCTACGCGTTTCGTTTCGTCTGACTAACGTAGACTTCGTCTACCCTATTCCAGAGAATAAATTACCGATCTTTGTGCCAACTTCTGGGAAACTGATACCCTGTTCCAGACCAAAAATGCCTTTTGGTATACCCTGTTCCAGGGCAAAATGCTCAAAAACCATACCCTGTCCAGCGGCCACGTACCTATATAGCGTATATAAGGGAGTGCCCCCCCCCCCCCCCCGGGCTCCAACACCAGGCTCCAACAAGTTTCATTTGCTTTTAGCAACACATATACAGCCCGCTCCATGACTAGACTGCAAAAACAGTCTCTCCTTTTCTCGAGATATTGTGCGCGACGCGCGAATTGAGAGGCGCGAAGCGCCGATAATCCACGCGCGAGCCTGATAATCCACGCGCGTCCTCTCCCAATCCCACTCGTAATTTCATGCTCGTTCCACTCGTAATTTCATGCTCGTTCCAGAATCCTTCGGCCGCGTTCAGCCCGAAATACGGACTGTTTTTGCAGTCTACTCCATGACCATCGCTTAGATTTTTTACGAAGAAAAATCAGTTTGTTCTCTTTGATCTGAAATAAACAACAATTTATTTCAAAATCTTATTTTTAAATTTCTATAATTTACTTAGTAAAAATACCCGGGAAAATAACGTCGATACAACACCGGTGTGACCCGGATCCGGAAGCCCCACATCATTTTCCGGACCTGATGACGAAGATTGCCGACAGTTTGACGACGATAAACGATAAGACTAAAGCGAGGTTACAAAGCTCATACCGAACGGTGTTTCCATTCAACAACAATACATCTTTTCTGGAGATTTCTATTTAGACACAGAAATTGAGATATCCTGGCGAAAACGCGTCGTCGAAGGTAGGTCAAATAGATAAAATATTATGTCAACAACGTTATGTTACGTTTCTAAATGAAATGAAGCGATCATTCTAATCAGTAATCGACAATGTTTATTCCTCCCAGTCTCAACCTGTTTTGATTTCTCCGTTTCCGTATTATGCCTCAGATAATTCGCTAGAGTCTCCTTATTTTCAATAGTGTTTGCATTGGTTTGTGATTATTTGTTTTCTGTTGTGGTCTTATTTTGTGAACGTTTCGTCTACTTACTAAAGACTCACTTTCTCAATTTATATCAATATTATAAAAACCTTGTCCGATTCAAAGATATCGAAACTGAAGTTCCTTATCTCATTACCTTAATTATTCTAAATGAAAATTCAAGAAAATGGCATAAAATATATTGGTGAGAACAATATCCTCACTGCTAAATCCACAGGTTATCAGAATATTATAAGTTCACTGTTTCTGATTAATACTGTTGTATTATTTTTATAAAAATCTGTTAGAATCTAAAGTAATCATAAATTAATACCAAATATATATTAGCCAAATTCATATTAGAGACGGAAAACCGTCTAAGATGGGAAACTCGTCTCAAGACGGAAAACTCATCTGATATGAATCTGATGAAGGACGAGTTTTCCCGTCTTAAATTTATCCGTCACTTTCTCGTCTAAAACGACAGGAAAATCAGATGGAAAAACTTGTCTTAGACGGAAAACGTCTTAAATTCACATTAGATGAGAAAATCAGGACGGGTTTCCTGTTTTGCTACACACTGGAACTATAAAATTCAGCAATTAATTGCTTATGGGATAGAAATGTAACCTGGCCCTCATACTCGTCCTAGTCTCCAACGGCTCTAAGTCATTTATCCGTCTAATTTTACCGTCCTTAAATTCATATCAGACGGAATTCTGTCAGGCGGAATTTCATCTGAGACGAGTTTCTTGTCTTCTAATATGAATTCGCTAATTGATTAGGTACTAGAGCACTCTGGTTCAACCATAAGTAGAGTGGCCAATCCAGCAAACATGATTAACAAAAAAAAAACAATGAAAAACTCGGAGCAAATATATGTAACTGGTGCCAAGTGCGGGAAAATGTGTGTGACCAAGTTGCGATTTGTTTTGGTTTTGCATCTGATTGGCTGAGCAGGTAGTGCAATTTTTTTAAAACTAATCACACAGCATAGTAAAACAAAACCAAAGCAATTCCAAATTACTTTCGACACTCAATTGAAAACCGCTCCATTGTGTATTATTGATGATCAACAGTAGTGACAGAAAACAGTCCCATAATCTCGTCAATAAGGTTATTGTTGCCAATAAATTGGTAATAAATTATTGTTATCATTTAAGAATGAAAATCAACGATATTAAAGTCACACCAATATGTTTCGATGGACTCCATGTCATCATTTTCAAGTTCAAAGTACATCAAAATTATATAATTATTGATTAATTTGACTAAACCTTATGTTATTAGAAATAATTTGTTATAATAAATTTTTGATTTATTATAAACTGACAGTCTGTAGCAAAATATATTTCCATTATTGACCATGTAGGGGGGTACTCCAGATTTAAAGTGATGGGGAGGTGCAACTGGGGACAAAAATTAGCCTGCGTAGCTGGCGAGTCAGTTGTTGGCGCGCGATGCAAAATTCGTAAGCGGCGAAAGCCGCGACAGCGAGCGGCAAAGAGAGTCTGGGGCGGAGAGGGTCGAAAGACCGCCTGCTCTAATTCCTGGGGTTTTTGAATAGTCCCTTGCACCAGTACACGGGAATTTCGGATTGGCTGAGAGCGGTGTCACGTCAATCAAATGTTAGTTGATCCTTCTGATCTCTCCCAAGGGAAAACTTGCGAACTCAGTGAGCTGTCAAAAATTGGTCAATTGAAACTTCGTGGTCGTCTCAATTTTCTTCGTAACGCAATGGTTTGTATTCGATCTCACACGCTCGAAAGTCGTTTCTCGAAAATTGTTAAACGGATCGAATCGAAAAAACATCTCTATCGAAAGGGGTTTCAAAGCGCAGGACAGCTAGAATATTTCTTTCCTGTGTTTGTTAGGAACTTCGCTCTGAAATTTCCGGTGCAAGATTTTGCCATATTTAACTACGAAAGCCAGTGTGTAATATTTCCAGTGCTGGCATGTCTGCGGCGAAAAAGCTGTTTCTCCGGAAACTACCGTACCGTGTTTGGAACTCGATGAGAGGTCTCTTTAGGAAAGCATTTTCAAAGCGCTGAACAGAAAAAAATATTTATTACGCGTGCCCTCCGAAGTTTACTTCCAAAAATACCTGAACTAATTTTTCTGCATGAGTGATAAACACCAAAAGCCGTCATGTTTGCTGAGAAGAAAAATAATTGACAAGTTTCGATACAGCTTTCTCTCTGATTGGCTAATTTAATTACACCAAAGGAGGTGATAAAAGTGGGCAGCATTCAAAAACCCCAGGAATTAGAGCAGGCGGTCTTTCGACCCTGTCCAATTCTCGCGGCTTTGCGCTTGCTGTTTCGCGGCTTTGCCGCTTACGAATTTTGCATCACACACGCCAACAAGACCGCCAGACTACGCAGCGCTAGACAAAAATTAAAAAACCTAAAAAAATCCCTAGGGATTAATGAAGTGATTTCCCCAAAACATCCCCTGAACCAAAATTAAACCCCAAAAAAATCCCATGCTGAATTTTCATAGCACAGTAAGTACAATTCCCATTTTGAATACTCCCAAAAATCCCTACTAAAATCAAACTAGCCAAAAAAATACAGTTTTGCTAAAATTTTCTCACCCAAAAAATCATGAAATCGTGAATTTCAAACACAAAAAAATCCTTTGCACCTCCAAATCACTTTAAATCCGGAGTGCCCGCTCCCCCCCCCCCCCCAACAGGCCATCTCACTGACATTGGATATATATTTTATATTGTATTTTAGATGTTGGCGGGTGTGTATCGGCCTCAGCGGTCAGAGGAAGATGTTGCCTTGAACGATCCATGCGATGATTAACTGTAAACCCGGTATAAATGAAACAGGAATCTGTGACATGATCTGACACACGGAATTGATGTAATATGATATTTTTGAGTTGCTGTAATGAGAATTCATATCATCTATCTTGATGAACATGCAAGAACTAGCTTGAAATAACACCGTAGGCTGTGGCTTACATTGTGATTGCAAATGGGGATCAATACAATCTTCTGTAGAGCAGAACTCTCCAGACTCAACCCTTGTGCGAGTACCTCCGTTACACCTTGGGAGGAGAAAAGAAAAAAAGCTTTCCAAATTCAACACACTTAAGAAGAAGCTTTCAAGAAGCAAGGGTGCCTTTAAAAGCCTATGATCATGGAAAAATGCCTG
This sequence comes from Desmophyllum pertusum, assembly GCA_029204205.1. Taxonomy (NCBI): domain Eukaryota; kingdom Metazoa; phylum Cnidaria; class Anthozoa; order Scleractinia; family Caryophylliidae; genus Desmophyllum; species Desmophyllum pertusum. The sequence goes on along the minus strand of MU825414.1, from coordinate 783,836 downwards.
CGAGATTTAACACAGACATGGACGTCGCAAGAGATCAATTCTTTAGTCGAAGAGTACGAAAGCAATGATGAATGTCAAAGAGTTGAAGAATCAAACTAATCTTGTACGACAATCGGCACCAAGTTGAAGAAAAGACCTTTTAAAGCTGTTTGAAGAGGGAATTTGTACTGACACGACACTCGTCTTTGAGAATACACATTTCCATGTGCACAAGGCCATTCTTTCATCTAGATGCCCGTATTTTAAAGAGCTTTTTTCACAACACACTGAACCAAACCCTGTTATTCACCATGGAGTTCAAAACAGAAGGAATGACCACGGATATTTTTTCGGCTTTGCTCTGTTACTTATACACTGGAGACTTTACACCAAGAAAGTCGGGAATAGAATACATCGATGTGTTAATTAATTCTCGGCGAGGAATTTGGCACTCCAAATGTTTTGGAACAGGATTTAAAACTGCTTTGTAAACTGCGGCGAATATGCTGATGTTGCATTTGTTTTTCCTGCGCAAGACTCTTCAGACGCATACACATCAACAGATGGAAGTGCGATTTCAGATCATACTTATGAGATTTTTTTGCCACAAAGCTATTCTTTGCGCTAGATCACCTTACTTTAGATCCATGTTTCTCAAGAATGACTTGAATTTGCTTGAAGGGAGGATGAATTCAGGCATAAGAAGACTTGTTTTAGATGAATCTGTTATGACTAGGCAATATGCACGCATAGTTTTGCAGTGTATGTACACCGACTCAGTGGATTTGTCATCTGTTGTTAAATGGAGTTCAGAGGACAGGAGATATATGCATCTGGAACTCATAAATTGTTGACGTCAGCAGAAATTGCAATGGAAGTATTTGAAGTAGCGAGCTTTATTGATTTGCCTGTGCTAGTACAAGGTAAGTTACATGTAATTCAGGAGCACCAGTAGTTAACAACTGCATTGTTATATGGAGGTTGGGTGCCTGTGGTATCCAGCAACTGTTACCCTTTTTATGACACATGTAGGTGACGTGTTCTTTTGGGATCAACCGTTTCTACTGCAACTGGTTTTGGTGGAAATGGTAAATGAGGTTTTCCAAATAGAACACTTTTCCAACTGTTTATGGTTGAAACGGGGTAAACTCCTGGGAATAGTCGTTATCTTCGGTTGGCTTGGTTGATCAACACCTGAACTATTTCAACTGTTTCAACCTAGTTTTGGTTCGGTTGAAAAAGTTGATCAACCAAAAATGTTTTTTTTTTTTCAATATAGGACACAAAAACCAAACCAACCTAAAACGGTTGATCCCAATATTCAACACAACCTTACATTCCTAGACGGAGTACTGCTTCCATGGTTGGCAATCCCCACAGCCCAGCCATGCAAGGCCAGAAAAGCACCTGTCACACTGAAATAACAGAGTGGAAAAAGGGAAAAGGGGATGGACAGGGGGGGGGGGAGAAAAGAAAGAAATACTGGCCAAAATGGACCAAAAAATGACCACTGAACTGCCAACTCTCACTGCCATGCTAAAATACACTGCACAGTCAAAGCCACATCTCTCCTAAGCATGCACCAAACTGACAGTGAGTGAGCTGATACATTCATTTGATGCAATTATGGAGGTCATCCCAAAAATTCTGAGCATTCTCACAATTTTTTTCAAAATGATTAGTTTGTTAATCGTAATGTGACTACTGTCAAACCTCCACTAAATGGACACCTCTCATAAGTGGACACCTCCAGCAAGCGGACACCAAGCGATTTCTCTACTAAAACACTACCCTCTATGGGGTTGTCAACCTCCGGTAAGCAGACACTAGACTGTTCACAGCCACTCTATTTTCTCAGATCATTGTAGCCACAAGCGAACTGGAACTGAGCGCGAAGCACGAGCGTGGGGGTAGGGCCCGCTCCCCACCCCCGACCCCCTCGCGCTCCGCGCTCGCTTCCACTCGCTGTTGGTGTCGAGAAAATAGAGAGGCTGTGAACAGTCTAAGCAGACACCTGCTCAAGCAGACGCCTAGACGAGGTCCCAAGGGTGTCCCCTTACAGGAGGTTCAATTGTACCTGTTTTTCAAATATCTGTTCTACCAGGCTGTGAGGACATCATTTTAGAAGAGCTGTCCCCCTCGACTCTTTTTCCCACTCTGGAATGGAGTTCTCTCCCTCATGGATCTGGCTGGGTCTACAGACAAGCCATGCAGTTCTTACAGGATGAATTTGTCAACATCGCTCAGTCTGATGCATTCTCCTTGATACCTATAAAGTATTTAGCAGAGGCATTAAAATCTGATTTTCTTCAGGTATTTGATCTTCTATCAATAAGCATCTTACCGTAAAGTTCCGAAAGTAACGACCCAAGTAACGACCCTCGTTACTTAGCAGCCTTTGGGGCTCGCTACTTTCAGGGGGTTGCTACTTTCGGGGGTAATTACTTTCGGGGAACAAAAATCATTAGATAAAATTATACGGGTTTTGTTTTTACACCGCGCATTATGAAAGAACATTAAGACGAAATCCATTAGAAAATCGAGTAATATTTCTGGCCAGTGGACAAAAATCCTGTACTACGACGCCATAAGCTTTCACGCTTAAACTAGACATTCATGAGCCGTACCTTAACGGTATTCACCAAATAATATAACTCCACAATCCTTAAATTGCTTTCCGCCTTGAGTTTCCTCCCGTGAATGGGTTGAGTCATGAGAGGTGGCAGCCATGTTTTTGTTAAACATGGCTGCCACCTCTCATGACTCAACCCATTCACGGGAGGAAACTCAAGGCGGAAAGCAATTTAAGGATTGTGGGAGTTATATTATTTGGTGAATACCGTTAAGGTACGGCTCATGAATGTCTAGTTTAAGCGTGAAAGCTTATGGCGTCGTAGTACAGGATTTTTGTCCACTGGCCAGAAATATTACTCGATTTTCTAATGGATTTCGTCTTAATGCTTTGTGGCATAATCGATAGCTTCCCTTGTTGTAAAGTGCCTTACTGTGATCACGTTATGACACTGCATGAAGATTATTACTTATACATGTACATTAAAAATTTTGACTATTGATTAGAAAAATTGTCTCGCTACTTTCGGGGGGCTCGCTACTTTCGGGGGTTCGCTACATTCGGAGGCTTGCTACTATTGGGGGGTCGTTACTTTTGGAACTTTTATGGTTACCGTAGTATGTTGCAGTGTATCAATAAAATTACTGTTTTATTGATTATGTACTGAAATTTTAGCAAGATCAAGATCTCAGTAATTTCACAAACTGATGATCTTACATACATAGATGACCAGAATCTTACTGATATCTCTTGCCAGCATGTAATAACATTTATAGAAACTAGCCATAGTCTATTGCAAATGCGTAAATTTGCATTGGTTGGCTGTAACATTGTCGACTACATGTATTTGCAGATAGTCAAACATTCTCTTAGGTGTTGTCACAGTTCTGGATTTAAAAAGTGGCATTTTTTGTGTCATAGAACATGAAGATAGTTTTCTTCTAAAGCTATAATATTAGACTTACTCAGACACTAGATCATTAATGATAGTCAACTTAGCCTGCAGAAACAGGCGTTATTTTTTTGCGTTTTTTTAGGCGAGCGCTCCACGCTCGCCTCGCGCTCGCCTAAAAAACGCAAAAAAATAACGCCTGTTCTGCAGGCTATAGTCAACTTGGGCTATGACTTATTGACTATTCACTCAAAGAAAACTTAAACAAGTGGTCTAATTTAAATGTTAAATATTTCAAAATTCTCTATTTAACTGCAGCTTGTGCGTTATAACAAACAATAATTTATTCTATTAGCAAATTTATTATTATTATTAATAATTATTATTAATTAATAATTATTATTAATTATTATTATTATTATTAATTATTATTAATTATTAATAATTTATTTATTAGCAAATTACAATACAATAATTATTATACTAAATCTTAAATAACCACATGTCACTATTTTCTTTTTATCCCTAGGCCTGTGAACATGATGTTTTTGTTGTCTGTTATCAGATGGGGCGAGGCACAGGTTATTCGACGAATGAAACGAGCAAGGTGCATAATAATATTGTATTGCATTTATCTACTGGTAGATACTATTCTTGAAGGTAGACCTGGAGGGGAGGGGCAAAAGTACAAACACAATGACCCTGGCCTGGCATAAATCCAGACCTCTCGATTTGGAGTCCAACATGGCCACTATGCCTCTCAGAAGCATGCATAAACTTCATGTGACCTAAATCGAACTTAATTGAGCTACACAGTTGGGGAAACAAGTACCAACAGTCAGTACCAGCTGATGGCAAAATCCCATCTCCAAGAGGAAAAAAAAAAAAAAAAAAAAAAAAAAGATGCTGGACTGAGCCTGCGGTTTTCATCCCTGAAGTTGCTAAGCAACATATGGCATATCCTAATTGCGCTATGCTGGTGCGATTGCTTTCAGAGTACTTGTGAGAGCTTGTGCTAGTTTTTGATTAGATAATTATAAGAATCCGAAACTCTTCAATTGCTTCAACAAAGATTTACAAAAACAGCACTTGCTCCCTGATTTTACAAACACTTTGAACATCACATTAACTTTTTGTATGGGCACGTATTTCATGTAAGCAGTCACTTGAGTTCCCACACCACTTTAAAACTGTTGTGCTGTGTCGGTGGTCAACTGAAAACACTACATTGATGGTTTATTATCAGGTGATTCAATGAAATTTATTTTCTGTCACTTTAGATCCAATCCAGGACAACAAGAAGAACGCCAAGCGACGTGAAATTGACAAACAAACAGCTGAAGAAGGTTCTGTCCGGTGTGATTGAACATGTGCGGATTGGTCACGTGCTTCCTCCACACAGCGAGCTCCTGGAGGGTGTGTTTCGCCGTGGTCTCGCTGATCGAGGGATGCCCCTGGATATAGGAGAAGGCAGTTTTTATCCCAATCTGCCCTGGATGAGGAGAAGGGAGGAGAAGGACTTTGTCAGACCGAGGCTGTTCTTGCCCTACTTCGAAGAAGCAAAGGTGAGCTTTTTGTGTTGTTGTAGCCTGAAGTGAAATGTCAGTCGTCTCCTTGCCCGGGGGGGGGGGGGGGGGGGCGGACTTCGATATAAAAGTGGCGGGGGTGCTCGTCGTACCTTTTAGGGGTTAAATTCATGATTTGGTACCGCTTAGGGTGTAAAATCTAAATTGACCACCCTTAGAGTTAACGCAGTACCTTTTAGGGTTGCTGAGCCGGAAAATATGACAGGAACTAATTTTGTTTACGAGTAGATCGTATTCGAAGGGAATCGTCTTTATCACTATTAAAGAATGTTATATTGTCAGTTAATGTGTTGTTTTAGAATTGGTACCTCTTAGGGGTGAAAATGAATTGGGGCCATGCCCACAAAAAAAATTTGGTACCTTTTAGGGGTTCTTTTCAAAATTTCCGACAAGCACCCCCGACCCCTATTATATGGGAGTCCCCCCCGGGTCTCCTTGTTCCCTTTCCCCAAATGTCTTTGATGTTCATCATTCATAATCCATCTAAAATATTACCTAGTCTTACCCATTCTTGGTCCTTTTAGGCTTGTTATTACCTCTGGTGTTTTTCTCTGCACTAGTAAAAAGGTGATTTGCACATAAAAAAAAAAAATGTCTTGATGTATCGCATTTCAGTCGATCCTCCACTAACGGCCACCTCTCTATAACAGCCAGGATTTTTCATCCCGACCATGCGCTGATCCATACACTTTACTCTTATCGAAACCTCCCTACAACGGCCACCTCTCTACAATGGCCAGATAATTCTGCACAGAGAGGTTCAACTGTAATAATAATTGCAATCGCGTTCAAGAGGACAGGAAGTGATTCAATCACCATGAGAGAGATCTGTTTCGGCAGTATTACGAACCCCAATGTAACAAACATGCGGATATAATGATGTATAAAGCCTTGATTGTTTGTGTTTGGCTGCAGCTAAATCCATTGCAATCTCAACTCATTTTTCCTAAAGATGATCAGGTGCTTAATTCTCATCACCTATTATTTTCAATTTGATATAAAACGGTAAGGAGAAATTAGTATTTTGATCGCTGCTAAACTCATTCATTTGACATTCTTTGTGTTGCAGGTCATCCTTGAAGAACACAAGGAAGCGGAAGTAGAGTTGATCAGACACCGGATGTCACGTGTCAGTCATAACATGCCTGACACACTGTACATGGTGGGATCGCAAAAGCGCAGTCATACCGCACCAGCTCTCTTCTTTCCAGCTGCGGCTGCAGGGAGACTGGAACGAGACGAACGTTCTTCAATGGCTCAAAAGTTCTAACAAGGATGATTATGACTTAGACAGATATGTGAGGAGAAGGCGAGCAAGCGAAATGTCTTCAGGTATGCTGATTTACTTTCTCAGTTTCTTGCAGTCAAAGCTCTCTGAGCAGAAACTCTCCTGAGTAGACAGCTCTACTTACGGCTGCCTCGACAAAACCCTGTTAGAACTCTAGCTCTTATATTACAAACTCTGTATTTATACATTCCCGTAAGCGGCCAGCTCCAGTTGCGGACACTTTTTCTGCTTCCCGAGGGTGTTTCGACTGTATGTAAATACCGTAAAAGCTCTCCTCTATTAAGCCCCTTAATTAAGGCCTCAAGAAGGGGGCCTTATTAGAGAGGGGGCTTAATAGAAAGGGGGGGCTTATTTCAAATCATAAATTTTCAAGAAAATTCACATTAATTTTTCAAAACTTTACTATTACACCACTAACTAAAACAGAACAAGAAATGGGTTTTGTATGACCGTCTTACAAAGGAAACGTCGGGAGGGGGGGGGGGGGGGGGCTTAATAGAGATGGGGGGCTAAATAGAGCTTTTACGGTACGTACTAGTTCAATCTCACGTATACTGGACACTTTTCTCCCGCGGTACTCCCATATAAAAGTGATGGGGTGCGAGGACAATCCAGAAAAGAGAAGCCCCCCTCCCACTACACAGGAGAGTTTTCTCGCAGGCACATATATAAGCCAGTTCTTCTAAAGATTTTGATAGACATCATTGATTGTTTTTATTTTTCTTCATAATTTTTTTTAGGTGAGAGAGAATCTGTTGGCGCTGACAAGATGGCGGAGCGAGAGTTTACTCTCCCGGATGTTGCAATGGAACTGCCATCGTATGTCCCGGATCAGGATTATTGGGACAGAGGAGCCGGGCCTTCAAATGCGCATCCTTTTGGAGTGGAGGTAAAAATGCCAGTCAAATGTTACGTGCATCAGCCATGTTTGATAGATCGTTCGTTTCTTGTGTCAGTTTATTCAGCGTAAGAGAAAGAGAGAAGGAAGAGCATACAGTCATCTTTGTTGAGTCGCCATTTTGTCGGGTCGGTAAACAGGTCGGAAATTTCAGTGTCTAAAAAAACCCGAATTCTGAAAAAAAAAAAATGAATTGCAAACTTAAGGTACTAGACAAGAGTCCATGCATAGTAGTAGTACGGACTGTCAACCCTTTCCAATTCTGCGGGGGAAATTTTAAGCCCGGGTCAAACGAGGATGAGTGTTGAGAGTTGGCTGACCTTGGCTCTCATGAGAGTTTTCTTCAACTTTCATCGACTATGCATCATCACCTCGGGCCAAACGAGGGAAAACCGGCTCTCGACAACTCTCAAGAAAACTTTGAGCAGGTTCAAATTCGATGATGAGAGTTCATGCGAGTTTCAAGCCAAGCGACTCATCCTCGTTTGGTCCCGTCCGGGCTTTACAGACAAATGGAAAGTTAAAAAAAAAACGATGTCTGCACGCTTTCGAAGATTGGGGTCAGATTGACGTAACAGCATTACAGGGAAGAGCGCCGTCCTGTTGCCATTCTACAAAGTTTTTGATTAATTTTTGACAACTTTCGGATGGCTTCTAGTTAAACTAGCAAATCAAATTGCAAGAATTGTGGGAGGCGGAGATGTCAATTGCCAGAACGCGAACGTGGAGCTTGACAACTCCGCCTCTCATGGTTGTTGCATTTTGATTGGCCAGTTGAAACGAAAGCCATCAGAACTGAAGTTGTCAAAAATTAATCAAAAACTTTGTTGCGTGGCAACGGTAGGGCGCTCTTCACTGAAAAAAATGTATGTATGATGAACCACCGAATTCTCAGAACTTACATTAGAAAAATTATATGGCAATGAGTAAGGAGAGTTGATATTTCGATCCTGGGACTCTTTCCTTTACACATGTTGTAATTCTGTCCACAGATGCCGCCTGACTTTGTCCTGAACCCAGTTCCAGATGTTGCCCTACCCTCCTCTCCCACCTCGAGCGTGTCGTCCTCTGGCGTCCCCCATGAGTATTTTCAAATGGACCAATCACTGGAAGCCTTAGATGACGATCGCTCAAGTGGAAGTAGCTGAACAGCGTGCGGGATTTTTTATTTTATTTTTTAAAACAGAAATATCTTCGCCTGTGGACGGGGTAGGCTCGATTACCAGGCGCTGTTCGGAAAAATGAGCCCACGCTCACGAAGACAATCGAGCCTAGGGTCGGGGCAGCGGTCGGTCAAAATAGGCCATTTCCGAGTTCATTTTGCCTCAAAAATGAAACTTGTGAGTAAAACTCATTTTTCCACCAGAGCTCGTTTTGAAACAGACGCAAAAGGTAACTCGAAAATGATTAAAAATACTGTCATTTCGTTAGCATTTTCTGGCGTGTGTTCAAAAGCGTCCTTTTGTTTAGCCTACGAGTGTTTATAAGCCGCCATCTTGGATTAAGAAAACATTGGAGGGCAAAAGAACGGCGAAGGCAGAGGGAGTCCGGCAGAAAGGCGAGGAAGGAGGGAGGGGGAGGGGCGAATAACCCCTCCCCAACCCCGTCCCCTTCCTCGCCCTCTTTCACTCGCCCCAACTCTCCACGTTTGGCGAATCCAAGATGGCGGCTAAACACTCGAAGGAAATAAACAATCGCAAGCCCACAAACCGCCTGCATCCCGGGCTGCATTGCAGGCTACCTTTTGTTTCAAAACGAGTCCTGGTGTACAGCATTTCATATGAAAATGAGTTTTACTCACAAGATCTTTTTCATGAAATCCAACTCGTTTTCATTTGAACGGGTTTCACATCTGGACTCGTTTGGAAATAGGAACGGCCACCTATTAAGCGGCCAACCCCAATTAAGCGGCCAGCTATCAAAGTCCCAATATCAGTATAATACTGTAAACTAAAACCCCTATTAAGGTAGTACAATTGGCTGAGTCGTAAAATATAAAGTTGCCTTCGTTTTTCAGCCAGCTGGTAGATAAAACATTATTATGATCAATTCCAAAAGATAAGAGTCCACCGTTTGCGGGTTTTGGAGAAAGCGGAGATTGAATTTCGTTGTCTGGGGCGCCATTTTAAGACGCCATCTTGGATTTGCAGACGTAAGTATCGAACGGTGGAAGCTAAGGACATGCGCTCTGGTATTTTGTTCACGGGAGTCTCGCACAACATTCCAGATTATTTTTCGTGTGTGCTCATGTTGATCAGGCTGGTAAGTACAAGGCTCAAGATGGCGGATCAATTTGCAGAGAAATCGCGATGAAAAACTGGCTGAATTCGTCGAATTCGGCGTCTTTTTGACTTACATGTGATAAAATTTAACAAATTGCCACTAGGAAAAAACTCAATGCTGACGAAATTTGGCACAGTTTTTGTCCACATGTTAAGTAATCTTCCTGCATTTAGCCGCAAAAAAAACATTCAATTTGAATAAAATTAAGGGAGTCATGTTCTTGATTTTAATGCCTGTTAATAATTAACACAGAATTTACTGTTTCACTGCGGCTAACTCATATTTCATGTATTTTCTTCATAACTGTTTATAAAACAAAAAATTATGACTACTAATTAAAACATAAACCTAAAAATTAGAAAAAAACTGATTTTTACACCGCTTGCGAGGTAATCAATTTCACACATTCCCGTTACGAAAGTGAAAATGTCGATTTCAGAATCTGTTTCTCTGATAAAATTGACTTAACAACTTCTTCTATGGAATTTGAAATGGATTTGAAACAGTTCTCAAAAAGGGTCCTTTTTCGGAGCATTTTAGCCAGTTGTACTACCTTAAGCGGCCAACCCCTATTAAGCAGCCACTTGACATTTCCCCGAGGGTGGTACACGTGAAATTTCAATGAAGAAGAAGGGATAAAAGCCGGAAAGAAAATGATTTTTGGAACACCAGTCCATCTACTAATTTTTAACTTCAAATTCTAATTTTAAAAACTACATTAAATCTTCAATATTTCTTATTTCCCTAAATTTTACAACTCCTTTGAGAAAAACTATTTCCTCCCAAAAATACCCCAACATTTACAAAACACCCCATAACATAGATTCATGAGATGAGCTAAAAGTTTTTGGATTGCTTGAAACGTGAACGAGATATCTCCATTACCCCCGCCTTTAATAGGGGTTCGACTGTAGAGGCTAAAGGCAACTCGGAAATGGCCTATTGGAACAAGGTACAAGTTCTGAGGACGTTTTAGGTCAAGCTGTTCAAGTACGTGGTCTGTAGTGCTCGTGTAACAGGGTCTTTTGGGGAATTTAACTCCATGGTTGAGCGAGAGAAATTCTAAGGATATTACTTTTCACGCCCTTAGAACCAACAGCGCATTTCTAATTCAAAGGCTTTGTTCTAAGAACAGGTGCAGAACACCTTACAACTTTTAGATTGCGCTGTTTCAGTGAACTGAAATCTACTTTTTACCGGAAGGTGTTCCGTAACACTTGGAAAGTCATCTGTGTTTGTTGTGTAGGTGCGCTTTCATTGTCAAATATATTTTTAATTTTGAAGTTTGGAATTAAAAAGACAAAGGCAGGCAAGAATAACCACATATATCCGAACATCTTTCAATTCAGTTCATATAGTTTTTATTTTTTATTTTAGTTTTTCATCAACCGAGTATTAAAACATATTGTGACAATGTTTAGTTGCGTTCTGGAATCTTTTCGATAACGATAGATTCAGTGGATATTGTATTAATAAAGAAATTAAATAAAAAACTAATAACAGTGACTGTAATTTGCCGCTTTATTACAGACTACTGTCTCTTTTTCGGTGTTTAACCGTTGTTAATCATAGTTAGCAGTTAACGGTTATAAACAACGATGAAGAGACAGTAATCTCGAATCGTCTCCAAGTGATTTACATTTTCGACGCCGAATAATACATTAGAGTGCTAAGTTCAAAACTGAGGAAAAAATCTTGAATTTCATTTTGCAAAGTTGTCAAAAACAAACGTTACCACTTGAAAGTATTGCTCAATAGCTTTCATTTGAATGGTCATACACTAGGGTTTCATCCACATACTTAAATGTTAGAACCACGTTGTACAGCATAATAAACAGCACCACATGAAAGTACTGCTCAATAGCTTTCATTTGAGCAGGTCACGTGTCTCCAAAAATATGGAGATTTAGATTGTTTCAAAATGGCGGCGGGCTCGCGATTGGCTAATGTTGTGGTCACGTGACCTGCTCTTCGCCAGGGTCTTCTTCGCGCCCACCCGCCATCTTGAAAGCGGAGATGGCCCTGGGGACGAGGTTGCTACTCTCCGGGATCTTTTATATCAAGTGGACCAAAACATCATCAAGGAACATGGTGTTTAATGGTTATCTTGACTCACTCAAGTACAGGCAGAACTCAAAGCAGGCAGTTTGACTTGCGTAAGCGAAGCAAATAGAAGAAATTCTAAGGATATTACTTTTCACGCCCTTAGAACCAACAGCGCATTTCTAATTCAAAGGCTTTGTTCTAAGAACAGGTGCAGAACACCTTACAGCTTTTAGATTGCGCTGTTTCAGTGAACTGAAACTTTTTACCGGAAAGTGTTCCGTAACACTCGGAAAGTCATCTGTGTTTGTTGTGTAGGTGCGCTTTCATTGTCAAATATATTTTAATTTTGAAGTTTGGAATTAAAAAGACAAAGGCAGGCAAGAATAGCCACATATATCCGAACATCTTTCAATTCAGTTCATATAGTTTTTATTTTTTATTTTAGTTTTTCATCAACCGAGTATTAAAACATATTGTGACAATGTTTAGTTGCGTTCTGGAATATTTTCCATAACGATAGATTCAGTGGATATTATAAGAAATTAAATAAAAACTAATAACAGTGACTGTAATTTGCCGCTTTATTACAGACTACTGTCTCTTTATCGGTGTTAACCGTTGTTAATCATAGTTAACGGTTATAAACAACGATGAAGAGACAGTAATCTCGAAACATCTCCAAGTGATTTTACATTTTCTACGCCGAATAATACATTAAGCCTGGTTTTCACTGGCGACGCAAGCACAAGCACAAGGCAAGAATTATGTGCAAGTGAAAACGAACGCAAGCACACAAGAACGAAATATTCACCAGCAAGATTTGATCATCGTTGAAACCACGTTTATGTGCATTTATCTGACGGAAAACATGAATCTATTTGTTTTACTCATTGACTGAAAGCTCGAATAATGTTATTTTCGCTAGAAAACGAAACGAACAATTTTCACGGCAACGATGTTTTTAACCAGCAAGATTCGTAGAATCAAGGCAAGTAAAATAAGCACAATAACTCACTAATAACTTTCGGAGATAATTTTCTGAACTAAACTTTGTTTTGTTCAAAAATTCCTTCAAAATCATATCAAAATCACTGGTTTTTCCTTGTGCTTGTGTTATGTTTCGTTTTCACTAGCGACGCAAGCATAAGCGCAAGCACAAGGATCAAAATATTTTGATCCTTGTGCTTGTGCTTATATGCTTGCGTCAAGCCCGTTTTCACGGCGAAATAAGGGCTCTGGTGCTTGCGCTTATGCTTGTGCTTGCGTCGCTACTGAAAACCAGGCTTTAGAGTGCTAAGTTCAAAACTGAGGAAAAAATCTTGAATTTCATTTTGCAAAGTTGTCAAAAACAAACGTTACCACTTGAAAGTATATTGCTCAATAGCTTTCATTTGAATGGTCACACACTAGGGTGTCATCCACAGACTTAGACTCATTGTACAGCGTAATAAACAGTACCACATGAAAGTACTTCTTCATCCACAGACTCAAAAGTTAGCACTACCGTGTACAGCATAATAACGAAATTTTAATTTTTTTTTTAATTTCGCGAAATTAATTTTCTTTTTTGGAAAGTTATTTTTAAATTAAAAGTTCGCGGTGATACTTCGCATGTATTATGCTGCGAAAAAATTAGTTATAAATAATGATGGAATGAATTCGTTGTATATAATGAGAGGTGAAAAATACAGTAAAAACCCGCAAGTAAGAACCTGCATTTTCCCAAGTTAGCCTAAACAGGTTCTTACATAAATGGTAATTAGCACAAATTTAGGCTATTTAGGTTCTTAAATAGGTTCTTATTTTCTGAAGAAAAAAATTACATTGTAGCTAATAGAATTTAGTGGTATTCAGCCTATTCCTTATATAAAATCTGCATACCAAGTAAGTATTTATGTAAAAATGACTGACTGTGTCTCCAAAGAGGATCCAAAATGTTGACCTATCTTATTTGCCCAAGTGTACACATTTTTTTATATAGATTTTAGAAAATAAGAACCTGTTTCAAATTTTAGGCTAAACAGGTTCTTGTATAGAGGGGGTCTAACTGGCAGATTTTAGCCTAACAGGTTCTTAAAAACTAGGTTCTTACTTACGGGTTTTTACTGTACCGGAAAGCAATGAGGCTTTAAACGAGAACGAGAGTCGCCGGGGGACGAGAGTTTTGTCAGTTCAACTCTTAGCGATGATCATCAAGCGTGGGCCAAACGAGAAAAAACTCTCGACGACTCTCACTGGAGAAATTTGAGCAGGTTCAAATTAAATTCGATTATAGAGCGCACGAGAGTTGACGAAAGTCGCTCAGAGCGCATAAAAGTTTGAACTCTTGTCAACTGATCTCGTTGATTCGCGCGTTTGGCCCGGGCCCAGGTGCTTTAGTTGTATGGAGTTCGTCAAGTATCCATGCGAATTCATTTTTTTTTTTTTTGGTTTGTTCTGGTATAATTAGCGGGAATAAACGGCCATGACTTCATCATCTGCATTTAAATGAACCGCCTCGTTTTATTTATTTATAAATTTTTTTAAATGTTTATTATTTTTATTTTATTTTTTTATTATTTTGTTTTTTTAATTATTATTTTTTTAGAATTGGTTTGCAAATCATGCTGGCTCATGGGTTCATAAGGGATGTTTCTAAGGCTAGAAAAATGCAGAAGACTCTCTCGAAAACACCTAAAAATAGCGTTCTTTTCAAACTAGTAATACGGGACGATGTGACTCGTGAACGTTACGATATGTGTGTGAAAACCGGGTCCAGTGAAAACGCGAATGTGCGATTCGTTACGCGCGTTATTCGTTGCGTGTGATTCGATATTCGTCGCAGTTGATCGAGCCTAGTCACGTGTTAATAATCATAATCAAACAAAACTGAGGCAATATTTGAATTTCTTTTATTTAATTTTACCGATTCAACATTTGATATCGTAACAATACAGTCAACTCTTATTTCTAGATCCTTTTTACAACATTTTTAAAATAAATCTTGATTAATATTCACTTCACCTTGGGCTGGTTTTTGTCAGAATTGTAATTTTCACAGTTTTATTTTACGGTGACATGGTAACATAAACTATTAGTAAACATCCAACCTTTATATATATTTATTTTGATTCAAAATATTCGCATGGACTACACTACACCACGTTTCTAAACTTCTATACTTTTTCATAATTCTACAATATTACTTTTAAATGTATAAAATGGTTGTAGATTTTGGTTCGTACATTTATATTCCACTGACAAATTACGACATAACAAATTTATACGCAAAAACGGCTTTTGTTTTGTTTTGGTTAAATAGTACCTTTGTTGGAAAGTCAAAATTTCAGAACAAGGATTATAAATAGCAGTTGCGAAACATAAATAGGAATAATAATAATATTCGTATTTATAATGCGCTAATTCCATGTGAATATGATCAAAAGCGCATTACAATATTAAAAAATAAAAATACAATCTGAGTAAAAACTAAAAACTAAAATGCTGGATTATTAAAAGCTAAAGTCAATCTTCATACATAAATATGTAAGAACTTAAAAACATCACGAATTAAAAGCAAGCCTAAAAAATGAGTTTTCAATAAACATTTAAAGCTATTAAAATTGTCTTCATTGCGAATGTCCGCTGGTAGCTTGTTCCAGAGTGTGGGGGCAGCCGCTGAAAAAGCACGATCCCCTAAGGTCTTTTTGAACGTAGCCGTGACTCAAAAGTAAGAAATTTAAATTTAAATAGATATGGAAAACCCTAATCAGCTGAGGGAGAGAGAATCTTTATATTCACAGCCTTCAAACAATAACGTTAATTTAAATTTTCTCTATACCTCCGTTGGCCATTATGAAGACTATAAATTAAACTTGAAGACAAAAAAAAATGATTGTTATCTATGTCCATCAGCAGGAATTAATTTACAACCCGCAGCTCATCATTCACGCGTTAAATTTTTACTGTTTACCGTTGAATTAACCTGAGCTCTAATTTCCTTGGACTGCCGCGTACGCGCGCGTCGAACAAACAAGTCACTCGGTGTTCTTGCAAATCAAATAATTCGGCAAACGAAGCAATTGTTTAACAATGAGCCATGGTTAGTTATTCGCGCCCTACGGCTAGATAATATACGATACTGGCGCGAAAAAAAAAAAAACTGATTGAAGATGCTTAGTTCTCATTTACGTTGAAAACAAGACAGTTTTACTTTTTGGAGAGAACAAAACACTTTGCTAAAATTACAGATTCTTAAAATTGGTACGTCGAAGGTGCGAGCACTTTTTAATTTTTCGCTTTTAACATGTTTAAATGAATAGATTTCCTTCAGCAGCTGGGCAAATATCAATATTTCAATCAGTGCGATGAGGTTTTTGTCATCCCCAAATATAAATAATATCCTCCCTGACATAAATGAACGACACTGATCTAATCTTTTATGGTTCTAAAAATGTTTTCCGCATGTCCTGTAAATAACACCTGTTAACGAAAAAAAGAGCCCTGTCTCTCGATCACTTTCACTCCCAATAGTGCTAAGTTCAAAACTGAGGAAAAAATTGTGAATTTCATTTTGCAAAATTGTCAAAAACAAACAGTACCACATGAAAGTACTGTTCAATAGCTTTCATTTGAATGGTCACACACCAGGGTTTCATCCAGAGACTCAAAAGTTTACAACCACATTTACTGACTCAAGGTTTGACTCTGGGAGTGAAAGGGCTCTCGATCACTATTAAACTCAGTTGTTCCAAAGTTTTAGTATATGGTGCAATTGCGTCCGATACTAAGCCGATGGAGAAATCGTTTGTGTTCTTTCTGGTCGCATTAATTCGGCCCTTTTTGGTCGTAATCGTGGCCCATTTTCACCTCGAAGGCGGGTTTATTTACCGATTTATAGAACTCACTTTATACCATAGTCATAACAGTTCTTAGTCATGGCAAGGTGCTGCGAATCCGGTATTCTGGGAGGCCGCGTTTAGTTCTGTTTTGAACGTACCCATCGCTCCGTGTTCTTCTCTTTGCCGCATTAGGAGACGAAACATCTTCCTTAAGAATAAAGTACCCATCTCTTGATTTGTCGCACTCACATTCGGAAGAATCGTCCACACCCGTTGAACACGTTGATTCACTGAAAACCTCGTCCGCAAATTGCACGTGGTTGTCACAAGGGGACGAATTTTTCAGCGAGGAATCATCGGGAAAGTACATCACGACTTGTTCGGTATCCGCGGTTTTTTTAAAACATACTAACTGGACGGCTTCGATCGAGCCATCTTTGTGCGCATCCACGTCTGTCAGCGATCTAAAACGTCTTCCAATGAGCTGACGGACTGGTACTGATCCGTTTTTCGGCGCTTTATCTAACTGTTGTGATTCTTTGCATTGTTTTTTTTCTCGTCACTGCCTTTTGTGCCATGGAAACCTCCCCGTCTCGATAGCACGTTCTGTAGCTGTGGTTGTTCTAACGCGGGTCTGGAGGCTGCTGTAACCGCGATGTTCCGTCCGTTCCCGCCGCGCGGAGGGCCGGGGCTTTGCGGTTTCCGTCTGATGACCGCGAGGAAGCTAACCTTAAACATCTCCTTGCAGCCTGCTCGGAACTTCGCGTTGAACAATGCGTATATAAACGGATTACAAATGCTGTTGCACAGTCCGAGAGAATAGGTGATCAATCGCACATAATCCACGTGGGTTGGGGACTTCTTCACTGTCGCTTCAATCGCACTGATGTAAATCAACAACGGCAACCAGGTGACAAGAAAAACAAAGATAACCGTGAGGAACATTTTCAACACCTTTTTTCGGCTGCGGATAAACGCCTCCACAGGTCGAGAGTCTCCGAGCTGCCCACTCTTCCTCCTCCATACCGTAAGGTAGATTTTGGCGTACAGGATAATCAACGAAGCCAGAGGGATCAGGTAACCAAACAGACCCAAGAACATCACGTAGATGAGACCAGAGATGGTAGTGGCCGGGATGGTGGCGCAGTATAGCGAGCTTTGGTTCGTGACGGGGTCCACCGGGGTTTCCTTCAACGTGGTCAAATACAAGCTCGGCGAGACGACCAGCAGCGCGTAAAGCCAAGCGGCAATAATCAGCTTATTTGCCGTGCGATACGACATGATATTTAATGGATGCACCACAGCCTGATGTCGATTCCATCCGATCGTAATGAGCAAGGTCATGGACGCTTCGGGTGACAGGTATTGAAAGAATCTGGCGATCTTACACAGCGGTAAACTGTACGTGTGGCTGGCGATATCGCCCTTGAAGTTGACCGTCAAAAACAGCGGAATGGCGAGGACACTCACGATCAAGTCACTGATAGCGAGGTGGAGAATGAAGCGGTTCATGACAGACCGCATTTTTTTCGCTCGTAATATAACAGCGACGACGAGACCGTTGCCCAGAAATCCCACAATCGCCGCAATGCTGAGACAAACAATGATTCCAATCTTGAATCCTTTATCATGCTTCTCAAGCCCTCCATCGTATTCGTGACCGGCGCTTGCGGTATCGTTGCTTGAAACGGCCATCTCTTGGGAGGAATACACAATAACTAACACTCACTTGCTACCGGCTACGACGGTTTGTTTTGTTTCCCTTGGCCCACGTGTATTTATTCGGCAAATGTTCACACTGACCCGAGAGCAGTCAAAAAGGCTTGGATGACTTCACGTAGATGTCTCGCCAGGTGTAATCTGTAACTACAGTAGTCAGTCTCAGTCATTCAACGATACGTCCTAATAGCGCGCTCGAGTTACAGATTAGGATGTTCCTCGCATTACGTGACGTTCAGGAAACTTCCCAATAAGTCCGATAAGAAAAGCAAATCGTTTAGAGAAGTTGCCCACGTTGTTGTTGTTGACTCTTTAGCTAGTTTTGAGCTTTTACCAAGGTGATGATGACTTCAAACAGCTTAGCGGTGCTTTCATGCAAATATCAAAAATGTTGTGATTGCGAATTAGTATGTCATGTCAGTATCGGTTCACTTCACAGCCTACGCATGACTCACGCCTCATAGGCCCTCTCTGACAAAAGGTTCAATCGAGTGTTAAGAACCAGAAGAACGTTATACCAGGAGTTTTATACAAGCCAAGCGCCGTTTAAATGAAAGCACCGCACAGTGTTAATGATCGAGGAAGGAGCGCATATGACAGAGCGATCTTTCACAGGTGTTCCCGTTGTCGAATAAGCCTGTTGTGTTGTGAAAAAATATCTTGCAATTTTCTTAAAAGTATAGCCTTTAATCGTCTTGATTGCGATTGGGTAATTCGTGGCTAATGACGCATCTTATTGTGAGTAAAAAATTTGCAACTCAAATAACTGACAAAAGGCCGAGTTTCAGCGTTATTATTGTTCTTTACAAAAGACACTCTTTCGATGGGTTTTCGACGCAAAACGTTCTCACGAGAAGCAATAAATTTGATAATAGTATGTCAAGTGGTCCGGTTTGACGGCGAAGGATGAACAAAACGGCCGAAAATGGCCAAAAGTGAAATTAATAGCCTTTAGACAAATAATACTAGTGAAATCAGCAGGTGTATTGCGTAAAATCCATTTAATAGGTAAACAATTTAACGAGCGTTCAACTTGGTTCTCCGGATATTCTATCATATCTAAACCTTGACTGGAAAATAAAAACTGACAACATTTTTGTTTTTATTTGATGGAAACTTGGCTTTCATCATCACGTACAAGCGCGTTCAAAATCATGAACCACCTTAATCCGCCTTGGTCACGAAAATTAATTCACTCAGGAACAAAAAACGGAAGCAAAAAACCTCGAAGATCGACTGAGAACGCTTTGCATAAAATGATTGTTTGGAGATGTTGCTAATTTGGATCCCATTTTTATTGTCGGATTCGATTTTTCTTTTTCACCAATAAGTTAATTGATAGACTCCGAGTGATTTCACACTTCGCGTGATTGATACGCTCAGTGCCGTGCCGTAAAAAAACGGAAGCTGTGCTATTAGCCAATATTTGCGTCACAAATGGCATGACTTATCGCGCGTGTCGGAGCGGCGAGGTGGCGTAAAAATTTAGCTCGGTGGAAAAACAAATCCGATATCATGCTTTTAGATACCGAGAAATGATTTGCTAATTAGTATAGCATGATCCATGATCCCTCTCCTGAGCCCAGATAAACCCCTTCATTTCCTGAACACGAACCGATCACTGATTCAGGTGTCCGGCAGCGATCAGTGAAGGCCGCGATCGTTTTCATTGGCTAAATCATAACCTCCGCTCAGTCCCGAATGTTACGCACTGGTTGGGATGGATAGGAGGCTAAGTGATCGTTTCTTAATGCATTTTAAAGGAGCTATGTCACGATTTTTGCATTGAGTCATTTTTGCGAAGTGCAAAATCACCTTCAAATTGAAGAAAGCCTCAAAATAATAGTTTACTAAGGTAGAAAAATACCAAACAGGTGATAATAAACCAAAACAGGAACAAGGATGGTTGAGGATGGAGAAGTTTAAGACGGATTGCGAATTGTAAACTTGAAAAATTTGGCCAATTTTTTCAAGATTCACCATCCGTGACGTAGCTCCTTTACAGAGTTGTATAAAAATTAATGCGATGTTAGATGTCGGCTCCAAAGGTGTCAGTTCCAAATGGTAATCTCCTGACTATTCAACTAAACTTGGTCTCTCTCTCTTCATAAAGATAGTTCTGAAAGATCTCGTGGAAGTCACAAAATTTCTGAACAGATATTTATCTTTCAAATTGGTTCTTTAGCACCTCAAGCATAGTTAATAGAGGGAAATGGTTATGTTACACTTCGGTATCAGCGTACATGAAGTTTTTGAGTCCGCCATTACGAATCGTTGTGTTCAGGAATGTTCGATGAGCTGAAAACGTCGGTTTGGGATAACTCCGAGGTTCTTCAACTCGTTATTATTGTTTGGCAAGGATATCTGGCGTTAATAATGAAGAAAAAGGTACGTTTTGTCCCGGAATTTTTATTATGGCTAGTATTTACATTCGTTCGTATGAGACTCATATAAACATTGCAGCGGAGATTGCGCAGTACGGACTGGAAATCATCTTTAACACATATGATTGTTTAATAGAATCAGGTGATCTTAAAGTGATTGGGTGACAACTATCGTTACACCCGGCCCATGCAGTCCAACAATAATAAAAAAAGTTTAGATAAACTTTAAATTGTAATATAACCATAGTTAATAGAGGGAAATGGTTATGAAGCCCGGCAAACTTCAAAGGAGCAAACAAAGAGGCCAAGATTTATGTTGGAAGGTCCATGACCGTGCACATCTTTTGTTTTGTGCTCATACACTATGTATGAATTACGTAATCGCAACGTTTCTATTGGTTAGTTGCTTGAAACACACGTAACCAC
This sequence comes from Desmophyllum pertusum, assembly GCA_029204205.1. Lineage (NCBI taxonomy): Eukaryota > Metazoa > Cnidaria > Anthozoa > Scleractinia > Caryophylliidae > Desmophyllum > Desmophyllum pertusum. Next base: position 762,943 of record MU825414.1, on the reverse strand, counting down.
CTATTGTATTTTGCCAGGTTTTGTGCACGGTCAACCCGCAAAATAACGAACAAAAACATATAACAAAGAACTTTGCCGGGTTTCATAACTATTTCATAACTATGCCTCAAGGGATCAACGAACGCTTCTCCGTTTAATTACATTTGTTTATTCAAGATTTCTTTTAAGTTTTCAAAATTTATTGCAAGTTTTTAAGATTTTTTGTAACTTTTCAAGATGTCACGCTTCTTTCAAGATTGAAAAATTCGTCATTTCGTAATCCGTCTTAAAGGAGCTATGTCACGATATTTTAAGTCATTTTTGTGAAGTGCAAAATCACCTTCAAATTGATGAAACCCTCAAAATAATAGTTAACTAAGGTAGAAAAACACCAAAGAGGTAATAATAAACCAAACATGAACAAGGATGGTTGAGGATAGAGAAGATTTAGACGGATTGCGAACGAGAAACTAAATTGGCCTATTTTTTTCAAGATGCGCCATACGTAGCTCCTTTAATCTTCTCCGTCCTTAATTTCTCCGAGGAAAATAGAAAAAGACGAAAAATGTTCCGCCATATTTTGCCCGAGACAGAAAAAAGTCAAACAATCGAACTTCGCAGTAAAACAGTCTCTGAGACCATGAGTAGGGAACCAATCAAATTGTTTGAAAATGCATTATCATATGGTTAGTATACTATAAATTGGAATATCTGAGGCGATTATAATAAATCCTTCCGAACAGATATTCCACCGACACGATCTGTGGGATGCCCTTGAGGGATGTTTTAATGATTATGATTCCACGGCCATCACAACTAATTAGCCCCTGAGGCGAAGCTAATGGATCTGAAAGTAGCCATGTCGTGATCACTCTTTTTATAAACAACGTCTAATTTTCGAGCTTGAGGCTGAACCAAGAACGAATGTTCTTATTTTTTGGGCGATTTCAGCCTGGAAAACGTTCTTAACATGTTCTTAGGTTACATGGTATAGAACATGACCATCTTGAAAATGGTATTAACATTTTATGTGATAGAAACTCATGTTGCAGGTTACTATAAAAAAATGTGCATTCAAGTATTTTGAGCTGATTTGAACTGCTTATTCACTGAGATATTTGGAATATTACATTTTTTTAATTTTTTTAAAGGATACTGGAATATTGTATTTAGAGCTCGATGCAAGAACGGAAAGCGAATAAAAAATGTTCTTAGCTAAGTCTCAACCTGGCAGGCGGGGCACCCAACGGATCGTTTCGGAGGAATATCTGTTCGGAAGGCCTACAATCGCCTGAGATATTCGGTTTAGGGAAAATGTCATCTCGAACTTTCTTAATATGGGAAAATTAATGCCTTTTGTTTTCGGAGAGATAAAAATGTCGTTTTGGGTACAAAAAACAGGCCAGCTAGGATTTTCGGAAAGGCAAAAGCAGCTCATAAATTCGGGAAATAAAATTTCAATCCCTAAAATTTTCTGAAGTTTGAAAGTTCAGCTAACGTATCCGAAAAGATACATTTTTCTTAGCCTTTAAAAATAAGCTATTTTAAAAACTGCACAAAAAGCGCAATTATAACGTAAAAACGACGTTCCGACACCTACAGGAACATTTGTCGTTGGGTGCCCCTGACCTGGCTATGTTCTTAGCATGTTATTAAAATTTTGGTCAATCTCAGCCTCAACGTTCTTATAAAAAAGGTTCTTATAAAAAGAAAGAGTGTATATAAGGTCATTTTTTTGATGTAGGCTTTCAAATTGAAGGAAACCTAAACAAATAGTCAGTTACGAAGGTATAGAGAAAACACCAAAGATGTAACAAGCAACCAAAACAGAATAAGGATATCTGGAGAAAGATTAAGACGGATTTGAAAAATTTAGGCTAAATTATTCAAGATACGCGTCATGGCACCAGCAACCGTTCGCGTGCCAAACAACGAATTTATCAGTAAACATCCGGTTATCAGAGCGCCCACAAGCACCGGATAGTCACGATTTGAGAAACTGCTTTATTATGGAAACACGGAAAATATTGCTAAAGAAAATGTTGCTAAGGAAGATGTTGCTAATTGTCAATACTGATATGAGTCAGCGCTTTTTATCATCAAACCTGTCGGCCAACCGTCGGTAGTGATAGTCGCTGGACGACAGTTGACCGACAATCGGCCGACAGATTACCGACAGATTGAAGTGGGAGCTATTGTTCACGATTATCGAAATGTCAGCTGTATATTTCTCCATAGTTAATAGAGGGAAATGGTTATGAAGCCCCGGCAAAGTTCTTTGTTATATGTTTTTGTTCGCTGTTTTGGCCTTGGCCGTGCACAAAACCTGACAAAATACAATAGGTGGCTACGTGTGTTTCAAGCAACTAACCAATAGAAATTGGCGTAATTCAACCATCGCAAAACAAAGATTGTGCACGGTCATGGACCTTCCAACATAAATCTTGGCCTCTTTGTTTGCTCCTTTGAAGTTTGCCGGGCTTCATAACCATTTCCCTCTATTAAGTATAATTTCTCCCAATCAGTTTCAGGCTAGCGAGACAGGCCTGCCATAGGATCTGTTTGAATACGAGAAATTGGACGATAATGGATAAGTAAAAAACACTGAACAGTGTGTTTGTTCTATCAGTCATGTAACTACCTTATTTTGTTGTACCTTATTGTTGCTTATTTTCGCGGGACTTAATTATCGCGATTTTCGCGATTGAAAAAAAATCGCGAAATTAAAGATCCGCGAAAAGAAGTTGACGACGAAAATTAACGACGCGAAATTTAATATCCTGTTAAGAAATAAGCCTTTGTATTTATGATGTTAATAAAACAGAGAAAAAAAACATAATATCGTACCTGCTGACCTGTCTAGTACTGATAACGTTGTGCTTTGTCGCAAACAAACATGTCAACCTGTTTAGTTTTGTTGAAAAAATATGGCTATGTAAAATTAAACATCAATCCTCACTGCACAGAGATAAAATTAAGACACTCAGTATGTCGGGCTATAAAATAATTATCCATATTCTATTTTGCTGAATTTATTGCCGAAATAACACGCAGTATTCAAATTATCCGAGTTCATGATGAAAAGCACTGCGGAAACGTCTGACGGCCTCTCAAAACTTGGCAACAATATTTTACGCGTTTGTGTCGCAGAAATAGTAGCCTGTTCCAGGCGTTCGGATAGTGGGCTCTCGAGTGGAGTGAAGAGTCCATCAACAGAAGATTAATCACTGACTGCGCATTTAATTTCTCTCTATACATAAATGAAACATATACACTCTTTTTTATAAGAACCATGATTTTTTTCAAAACGTTTAGGCTGTAAAAGGGCTAAAATGTAATGGCTGCAAAGGAGACTACTGGTGTTAGCCAGTCGGGGGAACAAATAGGTAGCGTCGATTCTGAGACCACCTGTTTGTTAATGCGGATCAGCATTTCGAAAATTTTCGCGAAATTTAGTTCCTTTTAAAAAGATTTTTCTGCCAAATCGCGAACTAAGCTCCCGCGAAAATAAGTAACAATAGAGAGATTAAACACCACGTTTCTACGGCAAGCTCGCACGCGATTTCTTTATTTTTCCTCCAATCGTTAAATAAATCCATCAGAAAAAATCGAAAATAATCCACACGTTCACGATAAACGCAAAACTACTCTCTTTGACGTACAAACGGCAAACGCCAGACGGCAAAAGTTGTATTTTTGCCGTTTGCGGGAAAAACAAACGTGATGCTCTAATAAGGCATAAAACGCGCGAAAACTATAGTTTAAAAATTGTTTTTTCCTATACCGGTTTTCAACAGAATTTTTTGCTTAACAGAGCTTTTACGGTAATGGAATAATGAACAATCCAATATTCCTATTCAGCCCCCGATTAAACTAGCTACATTTTAAAATATTTAATTGTGATGCACTGCAAAACCCGGACAAAACCAAATTGCCTTAAAAATCGAAAATAATATTTTTAACGTAGAAAAACAACAAAAAGGTAATAAACCAAAAAGCCAAAGAATGGTAAATATTGGGAAAGATTGCGACAGATTACGAACGATGAACGTGACCTCAAATTTAGGATAAACTTTTCAAGATGCATGCACTGGATCATGCTGCACACACTGATCAAATAGGTCAGTAGTATATGACGATCACTGTGTCATGACCATATGTTAGGAATCCACCACATAGTCGCCATTCAGGCTAGCGCCTGTCACAGTAATATCACTACACTAGTGACAATGTTTCATCGAGATATCCATTATCCAAACACCGAGAAGAGAGTTGAAAATACGACGCGTAGCGGAGTATTTTTGACGAAATTCGAGGTGTTTGGAAATCGGATGAAAACGCTGTCCCGAGTACTAGTGTTTGTTATATATTCTCGATCGAAACAAAAACTAGGGAGTAAAAGTAACGGAGAAAAGAAAAAAAATCGTAAAAACCTATGCTTATTAAGATTCAGACCTCCGACACGGTTATGATTTCTTTGTTTTAACTTGATGAGTTATTAATGAGTTTGAGAAGAACAGTATGAACCAGGGGCCGATGTACGTTTTCAAGTTGAATAAGTTTTCGCATTTTCAGTACAAGGTTATCGCACTTACTTAAGGCCTCCCTTTTACATTTTATTATCATGGCCAATATAATGGTGACGGATGGTTTTTTTTTCTTGTTTCCTGATTAAAAATACACTAAGCAATCTTGCACAATATAAACGGAAACACAAATTCATTTTGAGTATTGGGCTCTCGTGTGGAGTGGAGAGTCCATCAACCGAAGATTAATCACTGATTGCGCATCCGGAATTTCTCTCTATACATAAATGAAACATATACACTCTTAGCCTGCGTAGCAAGCGTTCCTGTACGAACGAAGAGCTTTTTCCGCGATCGAAGAGCTTTTTTTTCATTTTGGCCGCGCGAAAATTGGGGCGAGAGCAAAAAAGACAAAAAAAGCTCTTCGATCGCGGAAAAAGCTCTTCGTTCGTACAGGAACGCTTGCTACGCAGGCTAATACACTCTTTTTTTATGAGAACCATTTTTTATCAAAACGTCGAGGCTGTCAAAGGGCTAAAATTTAAAACATCTTAAAGGGGCTACGTCACGGATGGCGCATCTTGAAAAAATTGGCCATGTTTTTCAAGTTCGCCGTTCGCAATCCGTCTTAATCTTGTCCATCCTCAACCATCCTTGTTCCAGTTTGGTTTATTATCACCTCTTTGGTGTTTTTCTACCTTAGTAAACAAATATTTCGAGGCTTTCTTCAATTTAAAGGTGACTTAGCACTTCACAAAAATAACTTGAATGAATGTTGGAAGATTTTGAGGCCATGGCGTGTCAAACGGCTTCAATATTTCGAGAACAAAAGAAAATAATAATAATAAGATGAGAAGATGCTGAGAAGATGTTGAGACAAATCAGGGGCACCCAACGACAAAATGTTCCTGTAGGTGTCGGAACGTCGTTTTTACGTTATAATTATGCTTTTTGTGCAATTTAATGGCTTATTTTTAAACGCTAAGAAAAATGTATCTTTTCGGATACGTTAGCTGAACTTTCAAACTTCAGAAAATTTTAGGGATTGAAATTTTATTTCCCGAATTTATGAGCTGATTTTGCCTTTCCGAAAATCCTAGCTGGCCTGTTTTTGTACCCAAAACGACATTTTTATCTCTCCGAAAACACTGCAAAAGGCATTAATTTTCCCATATTAAGAAAGTTCGAGATGACATTTCCCTAACCGAATATCTCAGGCGATTGTAGGCCTTCCGAACAGATATTCCTCCGAAACGATCCGTTGGGTGCCCCTGACATGCAAATGGGGTGTCAAACGGCCTCAACATCGGCTCCGTCTCAACCAATGTTGAGACAAATGTTGAGACCGTTTAATCGGGCCTTGAAGAACAGTTTATTCTACCCATTTATACAACAACAACAACAACAACAACAATGAGCAGTGTAAGGAAAATATGTTTAAAAATTGAATATGAGTAGTCAGGAGTTGACATATTTTAAAAAACGTTTTTGTCACTGACTATTGTCATAGTTGTTTAGACGTTTCGGCCTTCATCAGTAATGAAAATGGGAACGTACGTTGTTACACGCTATTTGAATAAAAACGTAGCGCGAGGCTTGTGCGCGTGACCAAATAAACGTCATTCTTTGAATCGCTCATGCTCGTGCAATGCATTTGTAGGACTGAGGGATAATGATGTGATCATTTCCAGCGTCTGGGTCTGTCGTAGAATGCCAGGCTTCAAGAAAAAGTCATAGAATGTAACAGCTTGGTCTGACCAGTGGCATAGTCCAACTGAAACCCAACATGGTCGAATACAAAAAGCAATATACCGTAACACGAACAATGTAGTCTTGGACGCATCGAAATGTGCACTTCTTTTCCATTCAAAATAGCAAATTATGCATGTATAGCAATTATAAACTTTCTAGAAATAACATGCAACTTAAGAACATTTCACGAATGTTCTCAGGCTCAAATTGTCCAAAGAATTGGTGGTTTTCATCTGATGTCATCAAAATTCTAAAATCCAAACTGTTAATTCTACAAAGCTATTCTATTCTAGACATTCACTTCACTTATCCACTTCGTGCCATGCCATAAGGCCTCAACACTGTCCCTCCAACCAGCTCTGTCAACCGCCAATTCAGCCAATTCTAGACATACAAAACATTAATCTCTATGCAAAGTTTGGTATCGATTCAGTGCTTCGTTTTGAAAATAAAGCATTTTTAAATTTGTGATGTTCCCGAGATGAACGTGTTTCTGAACTGCCACAAAAACGGATATTTGTATGTCATTTTTAAATTTTCAGACGTGATAATAATTGAGAAGTGATATCTAAAGAGCTTTGCAGTGAAAGCTGATGATAATTGCTGGTAGAATCTACTCTACTTCTTGTGTAATTTTATGGCCGCCATATTTGGGCCTCTGAAGCCCACCAACATGGCGGCTGCATACCAAATACTGTAATTTTCTGAAAATTATTTTCGTAATAACTCAGTTACGAAAAACGCTACAAAGCCATAATTTAAACACAACGTTTTTTTCTTCCTGTTCTATAAGCTGTTAATTTTCTGATGTTGTTCATGCAAGCAAATAGTTTTTGTAAGATCGATGAAAACCACCAATAAGCTAACGTTCAGTCCTGATTCAGCCTCAGCTAAAAAATTAGACGTTCTTGTAAGAAAAGAGTGTAGGTTATATCATAGAGACTATGAACAGTCGGTCTTCTTTCCTTATGCATCTTCCTTCTCACGCCATCAGAAACTTAGTAGGAAAATTACGAAACAGACTGCTCGCCCCCAGATTCGTACGGCCATTTTTTCCCTCTCGCTTTATTTCGCTTTTAGCTCGGCCGACTGCTCTTAGAGCATACAGTAAACACCCGCTTATAAGAACCTAGTGGATTAAGAACCTACAGGCTGAAATTTGGAAATTAGACCCCCATTATATAAGAACCCATTCAGCCTGACATTTGAAATAGGTTCTTATTTGTAAGATTTGGGTCAAAAAATATTTTAGCGCTGAGCATTGTAGGGCAAGTAGAACTTTCAACATCGTAAATAAACTGTGGAAAATGTATTATATGTCCCTGGATTTTGTATGATTTAGTAGTTTCTGTGACACGACTGAAATAATGGGATTTCCCACTAAACACCCGATATATAAGAACCTATTCAGGCTTGACTTGTAAAAATGTAGGTTCTTATAAGCGGGTGTTTACTGTATTTACATGGAGAAAAGTTATCCCTGGTAGGAGGGTTATCCGTCCCCACGAGCCATCTTTTACCGAGCGTTTATATGAGAAAAGCTGTCCCTGCTGACCGAGTCAAAACGTGGCCCTCTCGGGCTCGCGCATGCTCTATATGTCCCGACTTATCCCTGGTAGGTTGAAAACAACAATAGCCAAAGTGTTTATACGTATGGAAAAAAGTTGGCCCGCCCCCAAGGGTCACCCTACCTTCAAAGCGAGTAACCCTCCAACCAGGGTTACCCTGCCCCCCGAGCCAACTTTGCGATTTCTCTTGTAAACGGTTCGCTGCTATTTATAAAGAAATGCATTAAACGTTCTCTCGCCCTTGGTGGCTCCATATAAACAGGCCCTTAGTCTACGTAGTCACACCTTAAGCTATTTTTAGAATTACTTTTGCCGCGAAAATCACCCGTTGCGAGCACGAGGACGAAGTTGTCATTCATGTTTCAGATTACAAATAAAACCAAGAATGGATGAGAGGAATGTGGAATAAGAACTAGAACGGCGGAATGTCGTTACTACGAATTATCACTATTGTCCACCGACGTACACGGAAATGTTTTCCACGGGAGAATGATTCTTGATGATAGCCGAAGGTGTAACTGCGCTGTTGTCATTAATCAGCATAGATAGAGGCTCCGGGGTGATAGGCTCGTAGTCTAGTTATACATAGGGAAATTATATATACATAGCCTGAAGGTAAACACGAGAGATGACCCGAGCCACAGGCGAGGGTTTACACGAACTTTCGAATTCTCCCAAACTTTCTCGAGTCAGTTTTGTTTATTTCTTTTATAAAATAAAGCCAACAAAATGCAAGGATACGTCATAACAGTGTCTACAGACTCTACATACGACTACACGACCAATCAGAACGCGTGTTATATATGATCAAATTTTCTAATAAGCGTCACGGATGGTGCTCTTAAAAAATGGAGCCTAAATCTTTCAAGCTCGCCGTCGTTCGTAATCCGTCTCAATCTTCTCCATTCTTAACCATCCTTGTTCCTTTTTAATTTAATTTATTATTACCTCTTTGGTGTAGATGTCGTGACATGGCTTTAAGTTTGCGTCAGACAGAAAAGACGTCACTGAATTGTGACTGACAGCACGGCATTTACAGTGGATTTACACTGTAAGTCTTGCACGCAATGTGACGTCACGTTCAGTTATTTTATTTCAAGTTTTATAGCCTGTGAATAGGCTCCGTGATGGGGATGGGATAAAAAGAAAAACTGCGTCCCTCCCTCTCTCCCAAGGCTTCGCCTGGCTCGCACGCCATTTTCTTTTTACCCCATCTCCACCGCGGAGCCTATCCATAGGCCACAAGTTTTATAAAATTTTAATTCTGACCAAAAACAGTGTCTTGGAAGCCACCAAATCCGGATTTTCAAAGTTTGCAGTTATATAATGCGATACGGACATCGTACGGTTCCGGCTTTCAGTTTTGTTTTTTTTTCGTTTTTGTTTTTGTTTTTGTTTTCGTTCAGGAGTGTAAACTTATTCCAGTTTTCTGTCTTGCCTCAGCCTTTTCTTTGACAACTTTCGATACGTTTTTCTTCTAGATTATATATTTTCAACAGTTTGGAGCGTGAAAAAGTTACGGACTTGTCAAGAACTTTCAACCTCTCAGGGTTCTCTTCAGGACGATACGGCCTCACGGCTTTCTGATAGGTACTTATAGGTTCACATAATTATGACAATTTCCCACTGATTTTGCTATAAAAAAGGAAATCAGATTTTTCCTCTTCAACTGACATAATTTGCGCACACTCAGGCAGAAAAAAAAGACCAGACTCTCCGCGCCAGTCGAAGAACAGGGCATAAATAGGGGAGGGGAAGGTCCCTATTCCCCGAGCGCGCGGGGGACGGGGAACCTGCTGGCGCAGAGGCCGCTGAGCTGGAGACAGCAGGCTCTGGCACAAGACTTCAATGGGAGTTTCCAACTCGGGAGGGTCCGGTGATACCGTTTCACGTAGTTATTTTTCTCAAATTCACACTTCACGCATAACCCCTCTTCCTCTTATCACGCGCACGAGGTTATTTTGCCCAAATCACGCGTGGCGCGTAAACACCACTTTACTTTTATTTCACGTATCACGACCAAATCACGCGTCACGCAAAATCACGGAAAATGTTTCTGAGCTATAAAACTATCTTTTTACGCTAAATAATGAACAGGACTGACCAATTAAACGGCTTTTCCTCTCCACGGAAACTGAACTAAGCGACAAACGTATTTTGCAGATACAAAGAGTGGGTTAATTATTGATGGTAATTTTACACATCAACTCGACCGATTAATTATTATGTGCGGCATAACAATACAAAGCTTCTGGTCACCCTGGTAACAGATCTTTCCCACAAATGCAAAGTGGCGGCGGGACGGCCAAGAAGTCAAGCAAAGAAGCTGTAGAATCATGTATTGGTCGATAAAGAATGACTGAAGTAGGAGAAGTATGAACGAGCGAGATCATAAACGGAAGGATCGCAGCGAACAGAGGGACGATTGATAACCATGAAAGGTGAGCTATGTTCGTGCCAAGTTTATAGTGATGCTGCCGGTTAAAAGATGATCGCAGTTTACTTATTGATTCCACATAATCGTTCGTGATTTTGCGCCCGCATAGCGCTTTTCTTAGATTTGTATGATGTGAAGTAACCAATACAGTGAATCATCGATAGCATATACAATGAATTGCGCGGGTATAGAGCTATATTCATTTATAACTAAATAGCTCATCATGATCATACAACCTATCAGTGTATTTACATAAACACACACACACGTTCTCACATCTCGAAATTTAATTAGCAATAATGTCGATATCATTGTAGTGTTGTATTTTGATTATTTCAATTAGGTATCGACCGTTTTATTCTAAATTCCCTTTGGTTATTAAACCCTTTCACTCCCAAGAGTGGCCAAGTTCAAAATTGAAAAATATTCCAATTTTCAATAAGTAAAATATGGAGAAACGGACAACACCATATGAAAATACTGCTCAGTAGCTTTCATTTGAATGGTCACATGCTAGGGTTTCATCCACAGACTAAAGTTAGAACCATGGTAAATTGACTATAGGGAGTGAAAGGGTTCATTTAGATTTTACTTTCAGACGGGCAATGCTTCTCTCCAGTAATAAGAATGGTTGGTAAAAAAATATGGCCTTGTGTATAGTCTTGTCTGCACATGCATACGTCTACTAAAAATTATTACGTTAATACTTTCTTGTTTGTATAGTTCTTTGACGTTGATATATGGAAGAAGGCAAGAAATGTTTATATTAGGCAGAAAGTCCAAGGGCAATTCTTTGGAAAATTCCCTAAAGTTGCTGGTTTAGTTGATTTCCTTGGGTCATCTGTCCATCACATGTGCACTTTGATTCTGAACTGGAAGGAAGGAAGTTGGCAAGAAACTGGGGGGGGGGGGGGGGGAGAGACTTCAACCTAAGTTTACTCGCTAAAATCCTGCCATCAACAGATTCTCTTGGAGTGTTATACGTATGGCTAGTTGAACTAGTGAGTCTGGGGGGGGGGGGGGGGGGGGTGATTCTCCCTACCCTATTTCAGACTAGCCTGAATCTCAGACGGTCCAAGTTGCTCTGAGAGCGAGCGACTCGGACCGTCTCCTAATTTCAGACCTGACCTAAAAATCAATAATCTACCTACAAAATTAGTGTACGTCTGATACCGGACCTCAGCTATCCAGGAATGGCTTCCATTTATCAATGAGTAGTCAATGAGTAAAACATTATTGATAGGCTACAAAATTGTTTGTCTCCCTAAGTCATTGATTACTCATTGATCATCAGCAATAATCAATAACTAATCAGCTGATTACTCATCATTTACTGGTAATCAAAATTAATTGTTGACCTTGAATTCTCTCCAGGGCTTAAAATTACTGATGAAACACTTGAAGATAGATTGGCATATGATGAGATTTTTGTGGAGTACTTCAATGCCTTTTTGGCACTGCCGGTAAGTTGATTAAAATATTATGCCATGCATAAATGCTTTTTACTAGAATTAACGATTCATGCCAACATTCTGAAGTCCTGTGGCAGTAAGTACAATTGTACATGATTGTGTAGAGTGCTTTTTTTTACCTATAATTTACATTTTGTAAGTATTGGCTGGTTTGCATTGGTACACGCATTTTCCTGCATTTAGTGCTGGTTACGTGTCTAATTTCTTTGAGTTCTCATTGGTTCATTTTATTGTTTACGCTTGTTGTGATTGGCCATTGTAATAATTCTTGCTTTGGTTTTGGTTTGACGACACTGAAAACCGCTCCAGAAAGTGCTGAACATTATATTTCCTGTCAGTAACAGCTTTAAAATTTCTGCTGAAATTGGGCAAGACACACCAAGGTGTATAAATAGGTGTGGATTTTTACCCATTTATTTATACACCCAGGTGTACAAATGAGTACATATACTGTAAAATTTTGTTGGGGCAACTTTTTCTGGTCATATATGCTATCGTAATATATATTTTTTACTGGAAACAGTGAGTGCAATTTGGTTCTGGTTAAATACAAACTCTTCGTGATGATACATGACTGTGTACATATACTGTATTCTATATTTAACAATAATTAGATTATGAGCTCTCAATTTCTATGATGTGATAGTTGATTCGGCCTATGGCCTCATCAACTAACTATCACATCATATAAATCTCGAGCTCATAATCTAATTGTTTTAGTAAAAATCATAATAATTGTCTAGTATTAACTCTAAATCTTCTTCCGAAACTTTGTAGACAAAATTTTGTAGACAACCTCCAGCCACTGCACACTAATGGCTGATAGTGTATGAGTAGCTCAGCCAATCAGATTGTCTCATTTGCATTAGTATACTAGTAGATTTTTACTAAATAACCATTACATTAATGTCCATATACTATTTATAGTCCTGATGTACATGTACAATCAAATTCCCATGCATAATTACCCATTACAGTACATGTATAATTTACCCTGTAGTTTACAGTCAAAGAAGGTACTATAATAATTATATAACAATAATATAATAATTATATAACAATACTATAATAATTATATAACAATACTATAATAATAATATAACAATACTATAATAATATATAACAATACTATAATATTATTATATAACAATTATTGTTACACAGTCACAAGCATTTTAACATTCTGACCCTGTTCTAACATTTTTCATAGATGAGTCTTAATTAACTCACCTTTATGTTTGTTTCATTGTTTCTATTTGTGTTTCAATCAGGCTTTCAACAAGCGACTGCAGTACGACTCGTTATCAGGGGCTTTCAAGGATTTCAGTGGAAAGACTGACTTCAATTTCCAAGAACTACAACCAAGTCAAGATGCAGAGGCTGATGCAAAACAGAGAGAGAAGTCCATTGATTGGGTGAAAAGAGAAAGACTGCCTTTGTTTTTAAAGTAAGGATGATAACATTATATGTAATTGAAAGAATGTTCCCAGTAATTATTAGCGTGGTGTTCATCCGTCCCCTCACTGTTTCTTCGTTTGTTGCAGGCATTTGCATCTTGCATCCGAGTTGCATGACCAGTATGCAATTAAAGATTTTAGTTCTGCCATTATCAAATGCCAGACTTTTAAAATTGCCAAGTTTCGTCTCTTTATTCTTGTCTATTGACCATATAACTCAAGAAGTGTTCATTGATAGTTTTTTTTCCAAGAGAAATATCAAAACTACAAAAAACAAGCTCTGTATAAGCTTATACGCTTTAAGTTTTATACATGTATGACAACAGCACAAATGCTACCGTTTCAAAATGACCTCCGATAAATTTTCAGATACAGATTATAAAAGCTTTCATCTGTAGTGTGAAGTCTAAATTACAACTGAACTATAAAGTGACTACTGAATTACTACAAGCTGCTACAAGAAAACGGACTGTTTAGACAACGAGAACTGCCGGAGAGTAGCCTGAATTTTCAGCCGTCGCGTGCGTTTTAATCTTGGTGCATTTCTTTAATAGTCGTCCTCTGCAAAACAACAACGTGAAATGACCAAATTCTGGGTTTTCGGAAAACGTGAACCGCAACGGCGAATTCAGTTTGAAGTTCTTCTTTGGATTTGAACGCTGCCTTTACATAGCTTATTCAGCTGAGGATAGTTCTGACACAGATACATGTAGACAAACTGAATGGAAGTTTATCGACGTTGCCTCGGCGGTGGTCAGAGAAGGCTAGTCGGTTTGAGCTTCAACCAGAAGCATTTCCACACAACGTAAGTTCGTGAACAGTGAGGTTATAAAATGTGGAGGTAAATAGTTTAAGACTACGTATATTTAAAAGGAAGATAATTGTCTTACCTTTTTAAATCATAACCAAACAGCCGGGCTAAAATTCTTCGAGCGACAGATTTCGAAGAGCAGGCGGTATTTTGGCGGGAAATCTGCAACGCGTACACCACGCTGTTGACCATATCGCCCTCTCGAAAAATGTCTCATTTTGTGTTCATTCCTTGCTCACATGTATTTTCAATGAATTAAAATAAATTGCTCTTTTTGTATGTAACAATAAAATTGGATTACAAGATTTTCTTTTTACACATACGGCTTTGTACTGTTTGCGAGGATTCCCAGGATGGAACCTGGAGGGCCCGGGTGCGAGCGTCAACATTTTTGGCGGGAAACTAAACTGAAGCAGCTGCCCGCTAGCTCTTTAGTTTTTTTTCGTTCTTCATTGTTCACATTAAGTTTTTAAATTTGCTTTTCGTCTTTCGAGAAATCGGGAAGTTCGAAATATCGGGGGTAAAATTACAGTGAAACAAGTCCAAGGGAAACGACTTTTTGTTCGAGTTATCGGGGTTTTTGAGAAATCGAGGGTTCGAGAACTCGGGCTTCCACTGTACATGTATATCCTTCAGCAACCTCGATTCCAGGCTCTCTCTCCTTTTCCTCCCTTGTCGACAAGGGAGGAAAAGGAGAGAGAGCCTGGAATCGAGGTTGATCCTTCAGCGGGAAAACGGCCGCGAGCGGCACCAGCAATGGAGCGATAATTTATGCGATAATTAGGCCCCTACAACATGCATTCTGTCCACCGATCGCTCTTTGTTATCATTATTTTTTTTTTCTTTGCCGAATACACACCCCTTTCTTTCACCATTAGCTCTTGGAACTTCTTTTAATTGATGTTTATTCTCTTTGTTTCAGAACCCGTCTGTACCTCGAATACAAACTTTGCCGTCTCCTTTTACGCACGCTCGAAACTCGAACCGCGCGTGTGAGCAGTCGTGGCCTTCGAGGCTACAGCCGTGCCACGAGCTATACTATATTCAGTCCTGTTGGGAACGGAGCACGCCCATCCAGTCGTAACTCAAACCAGTCATGGCCAGGAAATTTAATGCGGCATTTTGGGAGGAGGCCATTGGGTAGTGCATCAAGCCTGCCTGCTATGATGAACTTGGGTCAGAAGGTCGAAGGAACTCATGACAGAGAAAACGGAAGGGAAGATAATAAGAAACCGGAAGACAAGATAGAAGGTGAGAAATATACCGCATGTTATTTAGGCCCAATTTATACATCGCATTTCAGTCGCGTCGCATGTAATTCAAGCCCTAGAAAACTTGCCGAAATCGCTTTAAATCAGCGCAATGCCCACACACATAGCAGAGTACATGAAACAACCAGTAAGAGTTGCATTGCGATCCTTCAGTTGTAAGATTTCAAAAATGTTTTAATTACTTGAAAGTTACCAGGTTTGGGGGGGGGGGGGGGGGTCCGGCGCTCAGGTATGGGGGGTCCGGACCCCCTGGACCCTCCCCTGGATCCGCCAGTGATGTAGAACCACGTTTCAAATGTGCGGGTTCGAGTCCTAGCCAAGGTCGTTGTATTCTTGGACAAATCACTTAAGTTTGCTCTCACAGTGTTTCTCTCCATCGATTGGGCAATTGGCACTGATGCTGGGGGTAACCTGCAATGGACTAGCATCCCGTCCAGGAGAGTAGCAATATACTCCAAGTCGCTTTATGCCGCAGAAATCGGAGTTAAAGGAGCTACGTCACGGATGGCGCATCTTGAAAAATTGGCCAATCTTTTCAAGTTCGCAATTCGCAATCCGTCTTAAGCTTCTCCATCCTCAACCATCCTTGTTCCTGTTTGGTTTATTATCACATCTTTGGTGTTTTTCTACCATAGTAAACTATTATTTTGAGGCTTTGTGCAATTTGAAGGTGATTTTTCACTTCGCAAAAATGACTTAAAACATCGTGACATAGCTCCTGACTCGGTCCCATATCTGACAAATAATCAAGCTTACTAAAATTGAAATCCTGACGGGTATGAAGACGCAAACTTGCCACAAGTTACAATCGAAAATAAAAACCCCTCACATTAGTTCAATTTTCCTCTTGAAGGTGACGTGACCACTGAAGCTCCAAACGCTGGTGGTGATGGCGTGACTCACGCAAACGACGAAACCGACAAGGACGAATTAAAACTTGAAAAGCGCAAGTCAAGAGCTAAAAGTGTCACGCTTAAAGATGAAGTTCTGACTCGCAGTAATTCAGGTATGTTCGGTTACGTGCATGAACGCGCGTTTTTACAGTATCGCTCAAATGTAAGTTACCACCTCTCGTCTCGTTTCTCGCGAGACTCGTCTCGTTTCATTCGAGACGCGACTCGTTTCTCGCGAGACGCGTCTCGTTTCATTTGAGACGCGACTCGTTTCTCGTGAGACGCGTCTCGTTTCATTTGTAGCCTGCGAGTAGGCTCACAAAATAACGGGCGCGTGAGCCGGCTTGTCAACTCGCCCTCCCGCCGATCGCAGGCAAGCCGGCTCATTTTCGCGCGCGCGTTATTTTGTGAGCCTGCTCGCAGACTATTTCATTCGAGACGAGACTCGTTTTTTCTCGAGAGTCACTGAACCGGCAATTTTGGAATATACATGTATTACTCGCGAGAAACTTGAGTTGACCAACTTGATGGTGTTTCAAGAAGACTCTCGCTCTCGTTTGGCCCGAGGTGATGATAGTCGATGAGAGTTGAAGAAAACTCTCATGAGAGCCAACTCTCAGCAACTTTCAGTCTCGTTTGGCCCGGCGGGCTTAACCTGGGACTCATTTTCAATGTTTGTTTGATTGTTTTTTTTTTTTTATTCTTGGTAAAGATCCGGGACTCAACGAGGATATCGAATCCAAACCGGAAGCGACAGAGGAACCGGAAGATGACTTATCAGATGTCCCGGATAATGAACTTGGTGCCGTGGTGGAATTTGACGAGGACGAACTCGATGAAGCTCAGACCGAGGCTGATGTTAAAAACATCACAACCAAACATCAAATGACAATCGAGGAACTCAAGAGAGAAGTTCTGGGTTCGGTACGAAAGCGTTTCCTTCATTACAATGCTTTATACCAAGAGAGGATGATCTAAGAGAAGGATTCTCCGTGCGCCATGAAAATCTATTAATAGTTTCGTTCCATTCTGTGAAAGTTATTTTTATTTCCTTCTGATCGAGGCTACGACATCACTTTATTCGAACTGACCAATCAGGTAGCGCTCTTAAAATAGCTCTGCTATGGACTGAAAGTTAAAAATAGATTTCAAGAAATTATCATTGGAAGAGACCTATTTATGGGGAATGATTCTCTTACATCATCCTCTCTTGTTTATTCTTAGTACCACGCAGTCAAGATAAGTCCATTTTGCCCGCACGGGTAGCCAATCACAACGCAGGATTTACTCAGCGTAACAATGTTAAACGTTTACATGGTGAAATTATTGTTGTTCTCTTTATTTTTTCAGTTACAAGGCATGGAACTTTTCAAAACCTTTCTAGAGGACACGTCGGGTAGGCATTTGTTTAATTTTTGGCTGGACGCCGAGCGGTACAAAGACAGTTTACAGTCTGAACCAGAGGAAACGCTACGGGAACAAATGTCAAGATTGTTCAGGTACAGAACTGTAGGCAACAAGTATAGGTAACGTCTTCATGGGAATTGGATTGGCACGCTTGGAGAATGTCAGGGGTACCCAACGGATCGTTTCGGTGGAATATCTGTTAATGTTCGGAAGGCCTATAATCGCCTCAGATATTCGGTTAGGGAAATGTCATCTCGAATTTTCTTAATATAATATGGGAAAATTAATGCCCTTTGTTTTCGGAACCTCGTTCCCAGGGTCTCTCTTCTTCCCGCCAAACGCGATCAAATCGCGTTTGGCGGGAAGAAGAGAGACCCTGGGAACGAGGTTGTTGTTTTCGGAGAGCAAAATGTCGTTTGGGTACAGCAAATGATCAGCTAGGATGTTCGGAAAGGCAAATTCAGCTCATAAATTCGGGTAAAAAGATTTCAATCCCTAAAATTTTCTGTTTGAAAGTTCAGCTAACGTATCCGAACAGATACATTTTTCTTAGTGTTTAAAAATATCCATTAAAATGCACAAAAAGCACAGTTATAACGTAAAAACGACGTTCCTACACCTACAGGACATTTTGTCGTTGGGTGCTCCTGGAATGTGTCGATGCAGTGCATGTCTCGGTAACAAAAGTGACTTTGAATATTACTGCTCCCTCTGGATGGGATGATCGAAGTCTAGACCCAACAGCTTTTGATAGTTCAAATCATAAAGCGGATGATTAACGTAATTATATTACAATTTATTTTTCAACAGAGAAATCCAGGACAAGTACAAGAACTTCCTAACGGTTGATGCAAAGGTAAACCAGTTATCGTCTCATATATATTGGTTATCGGGCTTTCACGTATTTTTTTAGCTTCTCGACATCATTAAACTTATTACGAGGAGCCAAATACTTTTAATGCATCCCTTTCATGCAAGTCTGTTTATTTTAGTGTATAGAGAGAGTTTTAACCGAGTGTCGTAAAACCAAACCAAAACAATTACAATGGCCAATCACAGCAAATATAAACAGTAAAATTTTATTATGAACCAATGAGAACTCGAAGTGCAAATACACGTAACTGGCGCCAAGCGTGGGAAAATGCGTGTGACCAAGTCGCGAGTGGTTTTGGTTTTGTATCTGATTGGTTAAACCAATCGGAGAGCGTAGTAAAGCAAAACAATTCCGGATTACTTTCGACACTCAAATGAAAACCGCTATAAAGGAGTCGTTAATTTTAATGAAGTTTATTTTATCATTAAAGGAACAGATCGAGAGAGCACTATATCTTGGGGGGCTGACACAGGAGATGTTTGCGAGAACTCAGTATGACATGCTGAGAAGATTACGTTCCTACTGGATCCCAAGATTCCTTGTTCACGTGGAAAGAAACAGTGACTTCGGGTAAGGCGTTGAAAACTGAGAAACTAAAATGAATTAGAAATGTAAACTTGGTGTTAGCCGCGGATTTAGTTCTTTCTGCAACTTATTTCAAAAATGTCTAATCTCTAGAAATGGTTTTGTAGCGACCTTTTATCGGTTTGCTTTATACATCAGGATTGTAAATATTTTGGAATTTTGTAGATGAAACTCACAGATGTGCGGTTAGTTTTGTTTGGGGGTTCGTTCGTTCGCTCGCTCGCTCGCTCGCTCGCTCGCTCGCTCGCTCGTTCGTTCGTTCATTCGTTCGTTCGTTCGTTCGTTCGTTCGTTCGTTCGTTCGGTCGTCGGTCGGTGGGTTGCTACATTTGTCTTACGTTGGTTCTTTCGTTCATTCAATTCGTTTGTTCGTTCGTGCATTCGTTCATTCGGTCGGTCGCTAGATTTGTCGTAAGTTGATTCGTTCGTTCTTTCACGTTCATTCGTTTGTTCATTTAATAGTCTGTTATAATATTGTAATTTTTTCCTTTCTTTTCGGTACAAATAAATGTTGTTGTCGTTGTTGTTGTTGTCAAAATGGCAGTCATTAGTTTACTTTGCCTTTTTACCACTTTCCTTTGTGAATTTCTTCAGAGACCAGTACATGGGGTTCAATGACCTGAACCGGCCGCCGTCAGGCTTGAGTTTCTTTCCCACGCTCTCGTTTGCTCATTCTTTACCACCGCTGGGGGAATGGTGCCGAGAGGTTGTTCGGTCACGCCAGTGGGACCGTGACATCATGGTGAAGGAGAATAGGAACAAGTCAGCGCGGAGAAGACTGAGCCGAATACCTGAAGTGTAAGTGTCAACAGTGACCAACTTGTAACTTCTCTTTACTATGTCATAGTAAGTTCAAATGGACAGGTCATGAGAATGAAGCAACCTCGTTCCCAGGGTCTTCTCGTTTTTCAAGATGGCGGCGAATAAAGGATTTGATCATTAGCTACATTCTAATCTTCCAAAGAGAGTATAGAAAATGTAGGAAAACTCAGGAGAATTTTGAAGTTGATCTGAGGACTAAAACGGTCAACCGAAAGGAAAGTTTGGCTTGAAGGGAATTTTCCCATTCAACTCTCTGGCCTTAGTTTTTCCTTGAGTTTTCTTTTCTTACATACTAAGGACACTTTATGTCGTTCTTATATCAAGTCACGAGGGAGGTTTATTCTCAAAATATGTCAACATGTCCGCCCTCTTTTAGTCCCCAAGTATAGATTAAAGGTAGATAAACTATGCAATAACCAGGACCAGGTTGCTCAACGGGTGGATAACACTATCCAGTGGATAATTGCTAACAAACCAACTTCAACGTGATTTGAACCCATGACCTCCGATCCGTATTACCGATGCGGCCCACTGCTATGAAGCGGCCCACTGCTATGAAGCAACATATTTGGGAGCAAGGCAAATGAATTCATGAATATAACAGTCTTTAATCTCCTTTGTTTTTCTTTTAGGAGTGAAGAGCAATTCACTTCAGCTCTTCGTGGCGAGAAAGAGGCGGGTTGTCCTTTCAAATGTTTCCTGGAAAAGTAAGAGTTTCTCAAAATAAACAGCTTACTGCGCTTTTCAATAACATGCGAACTCTGCTTAATCAAAGGTTGCGTTTTTCACTGCTGTCAATCATCTTAGCAGACTTCTCCTCATGAAACAGAAGTTCACGTCAACGGTTAGTCTGAAGTGTCAGCCGCCTCCTCGTTCCAAACCCACCCCCCCCCCCCCCCCTCCTGTGGGGAGCGAGGAGGCGGCTGACACTTCAGACTAGTCAACGGTTTGAAAAAGTCATTTTCATGGGTTGTGATTGGTAGATTACGATCCATATTGTTTGTTTCGTTGTTTCTTTTTTTTCGGGGTTTGTTGGTTGTCATCATAGTTCTAATTGACGGCAGTGAAAAACGCCATCGTAAGTTGGGTTTTGAACTTCGGAGTTCTCGTGTTATTACAGCGCCTTTCAATAACACGCGAACTCTGAAGTTCAAAACCCAACTTACAATTGCGTTTTTCGCTGCCGTCAATCATAAAATTACGACGACAACCAACTCGAACCAACGGACCGTGAAAGAAATCTACCAATCACAATCCACGGATGTGGCCTTTTGAATGGATTACTAAATGAATGACGGCAGCGAAAAACGAAACCGTTGATTGAGCAGAGTTCCCGAGAGTTCGCATGTTATTGAAAAGCGCCGTAAAAGACGCACTGAGAGTTGAGAAGTTAAACATGGTTTAAAATTGCGCTATGCATAAACGTTGTTTAATGAAAGTTTTTATTTCGTTTAACTTGAATCTGCAGTAGTTCCATGGACGACAAGTCTTTGTTGTCCTCTCTGCTCTTCTGGCTGGATGTGACCGATTTCAACACGGCGGAGAAGAGGTCTGGTGACCAGTACCTCAGACTGGTCAAGGCTTGGGCGATTTTTAACAAGTATATCGCTAACGGTAAATAGAAAATTGGCTCTTTTTTGCTCTTCAGAGGGTTGCCGTTTGTTTTAATGCACGCCTCTGTCGTTTCTTCTTAGAATGGATTTCTAATGACTGTTGTAGCACTGAAACCAATCAAATCATAGAGTTGATCGACTAATATAACGCGCTAAACCAGTCAGAACGCAAACCAAGCACATGTAACCGGTGGCAAGTGTGGGAAAACATGTAACCGGTTGCAAGCGCGGGAAAACATGTAGCCGGTTGCAAGCGCGGGAAAACATGTAACCGGTTGCAAGCGCGGGAAAACATGTAACCGGTTGCGCGGTTTGGTTGCCATAGTTGCCATAGCAACTGTCAATAACGGCCCTCTCACGATATTGCTCTCTCGCGTTATTTAGATTCTGACATGAGTATTGGACTTCTTCAACCAGAAAGACACAGACTAGAGCGCATTCTCCACTCCACCAACGATTTACCGCTGGCCTTTTTCAAACCGGCTCAGGTAAGTGTAAAATCTGTTGTTTGAATTGTAGTTCTGTTCATGTCCGTTATCGTCGCTTATTGGTCGAAATTTTCTCCCATGAATCTTTGATGAGGGACATTTGCCATGTCCATGAACATCCTAAAAGAAACCCGGGATTTTTCTTGGAATGGGAGGGGGGAGGAGCTGGGGTATTGTTGGAGGCCAGAATGTCGCGTCAAAAAATTCAAGCTGCAAATAGGAATTTTGCCTCAGATTATAATCTCTTTGGAGAAATGTCTTATTCCAAGTTGCAACGAGACGTTTTCAAGCTTTCAGAAATCATTATCCGAGGTAAAATGTCTATTTACGACTTGAAATTTTATAGACTCGAAATTCATGCGAAAGCCTTCCTTCCTGAAGATTTTCGATAGTTTCGCCAAGAATAGCGTGAGTCAAAAGGTATTTGATTGTCAGCTGATTCCTTACGTTATCCCTCACTTGTTTACAGGACCACGCGATCAAGCAACTCGAGCCGAGTTGGGAAGCTTTCAAGCAATACGAAGAGGAGACATTTCTAAAGTATGTTATATATAATGCGGAGTAAGGCTCTAGTCGAAATGTCAGCTATAAACTGCTTCTTTTTCAAAACAGTGGTTACCAAACACACAACTGTTTAAATACTAAGAAAAATTGGTGATTATAGCTGAGTTTCGCGGAGATTTGAAGAAGTGGCGTACGTTTTTATAATAACAGATGTACAAATTTATTGGTCACCGATTTAAGTGGCAGACTCGGTGGCCTAATATGGTTAGCTGGATCGAGAGATTTGGGTTCGAGTAGCCTATGCAGGGGCACCCAACGAATCTGTTCCTCACTTTATCTGTTCCCCAGCGGAAATCTTGCTGGCTGGCAAAATATTTCGGTATATTTTTTCTCCTGGAAATTTTCACTGAATAATAACTATATTTTTCGCTGGCTGACTTGAGTAGATCGGAAATAAACTGGATCGAAGAAAGCAAAGTCATGTAACACAAGCTTTGATGGTTTTCCATCAATGTTCTATTAGTTCTCAAGCCCCTTTTAGTTACTTATTATTATACTATATTTTTGAAATTCTTTTTAAATTTTAATTGCTGGCTGGAAAACAGACATTTTTATCCAGCTGGCTGGGAATTTCCCTATATGTGTCATGCTGGGAAAGAGGAACAGATATATTTTTCCCAGCAACGTAGAAGAACACCTGGAAATGCTTTTATATCATTTATTTGGATAAAATAATGCATTTTACCAAAAATTGTTCGTTGGGTGCCCCTGCCTATGAATAGGCTCAGTCCACGGTGGGGATAATAACGGTTCTTAGAACCCATGTTGCGAAGCCTCAATGCGTATGGATGGCGTAAAAAGAAAAGGGATCTCTTCCCTGGCTTGCATCGCTCGCCCTTTTCTTTTTACCCCACCGCGGAGCCTACTCAGGCTAGGGTTCGAGCACCGGGATCACTGTGCTATGTAGTGTTCTTTGGCAAGACACTTTACTCTCACAGTGTCAGTCTCTCCGATCCACCCAGGAGTATAAATGGGTACCAGCATATTTTCAGGGCAACCTGATCAAAAATGCCGTGGGTAACCTGCGATGGACTAGCATCCCATCCAGGGGGAGTAGCGATACTCCTAGTTGCTTCATGCTATGGATACCGGAGTTAAGCGCCGGCCTGATAAACCACTTGGCCTGTAGACAGACTTTTTAATCATTATTACTATAACATTGTTATTACTTGTTTTGAATTGTCAACGGTCTTATAGAATCCGCCTTAACCTTTTCTATTTCCAGGCCCCTTAAGGGATCTTTCGACCGCGCGTCCATGATATCAAGTGAAAAGGCTGACGACAAGAATCGATATTTCTCGCCTACATCGGGACGCTGGGTGAAAAGGTAAACCAAGTGAAATAACTTGTCTAAAACACTGACGTGCAAAGCATTTTGCCAAACGTTATGCGGTTTAACCCTTTCACTCCCAAGAGGGCTAAGTTCAAAACTGAGGGAAAAAATCTTGAATTTAATTTTGAAAAATTGTCAAAAACAAACAGCACCATTTGAAAGTATTGCTCAATAGCTTTCATTTGAGTGGTCACACACTAGGGTTAACGTTTTATCAGCAGACTTAAAAGTTAGCCGTGAACCACATTTTTGACTCAAGGTTTGACTCTGGGAGTGAAAGGGTTAAGCGTGGGTACTTCCATATCAATGTGGTGGGGGGTGATCTTCGTACCTTTTAGGGGTAAAATACGTAGTTTGGTACAGTATAGGGTGTTAAAATCTAAAATGATAACTGTTAAAGTTATTTTGGTAACTTTAAGGGTATTAAGCTGGAAAAAAATGGGACAAGAACTAACTTGTTAGGAGTGAAAATGAATTTGAGCCACACACACAAAGCGAGATTCTGGCCGGCACCTTTTAGGGGTTCCTTTCAAAATTTCCGACGACCACGTGCTGTAATAATTATAATAATTAACAATTAGATTACAAGCTCTAGTTTTCTACGAGGGCTTTTTTCCGAGTCCCTCGCTCTCACTCCCTCCTAGGAGCAAGTGGAGGGAGTGAGAGCGGGCGACTCGGACCGTCTGAGAATCAGGCTAGTAGAAAACGAGTGGTAGCTCGATTTTGCACTTTTGGCCAGAAGCAAAACTAATCAGAGACACTACATGGATCTCTGTAGAGCTACGTCATCAGTGGAATTTTTCGGGTCGAATCTCAGACGTCTCTTGAGCGGGGGAAGAATTGAGAGCGCGAAGCTAGACGCCCTTTTACCCAGGTCAACTTGAAATATGCGCTGTCCAGTCTCACACAGTTTTATTTTTTCCTGTTTTTCCTGGTTTTAGACATCCTGGTTCCACGCCGTCCCAGAGACAGAGGCGACTGTATACGTCATTAGCAATGGCAGAGGAAATTGACGCCAGCCGCTCGTCGCCTCGGACAGAATCACCAACAAGGCCATTACCCCCACAACCAGCCAAGGTAAAACACAACTCCCTCATGTCAAGAGTACAATTTGCCGCCATTTTGTTACTAAAAGCTAGGTAGCGATTCAATTAAGTTTTTCAGTTATCTTATCCTTCATGTTCTTTCAGATACATAATATTATAAGTACATTTTGGCGCTTAATTCGTGGTGAAATTTTCCCGTCGATCGCGCGCGGTAATTCGCGTTAAGGATAACCAAGAGAAAATTGGTATAACTTGAAGGACGTTTGGTAATAAAGTTTTCCCTTTTGTCGAAAGAAAAATTACTAGTTTGTACGGATTTTTTTTTCAAATTTGTACGAGACACTGTCCTTTCTGAATAGCATGATGATGTAGCGCGAGGTGGAGAGGCGCCCGTGAGGGAGCTGGGAGGAGACGCGTGGACGCGCGAGGAGAAACAAACATCTCCTCTCTCTCCTCGCGCGATTATTTTTCATCCCGCGCGCCACGAGAAATGTGTTTTCTCAAGCTGTTTTTCAGTTCTCAACCTTTAAAAAGCAGCCGGCTTTTTAGCCTAGATAGTCTTTAATCTAGTGAATACTATTTGAAAGCCTTTCTTGTAGTTGGAAGATGAATGCAGTTCTTACTGTATCCTTCCATCGTAGGCAAAGAAAACGAAGTCAACGAAGGCGAAAAAGAAAGGCAAAGCAACCAAGAATGTGTCATTTGACGCCAAGAAAAAGAAAGCCACAGACACCGACGACGAAGGATCCGATAGTGAAAAGAAGAAACAGAGTGAACCTGCTAAGGCCGCTGTTATTCCTGATTTTGTGGACGTGTTGGAGAATAAAGGGTAAGAGAGCGCTCACCTTGTAACCCGATATGTCAAAGTTCAAAACTGAAAAAATATCTCAAATTTCGTTTTGAAAAATACACGAAAACGAATAGCATCACATTAAAGTACCGCTCAATAGCTTTCATTTAAATGGTCACGCACTAGAGTTTCATCCACAGACTTAAAAGGTACAACCACCTTGTACAGCATAATAAACAGTACCACATGAAAGTATTGCTCAATAGCTTTCATTTGAATGGTCACACGCTAATTCGGTTTCACTACTAAGGTATTTTAATAAACCTATCTTTCTAACCTATCTATTTTATAGCTAGGGTTAAAACTCGCACATGCGCATGCAGTAGGTTAGTTTCATGGGGAATTTTTAATTTGTTCTTTTTCAGAACCGTGTCAGCCTTCAAGCAATATGTGCAAAACCAGGAAGGAAGGCAGTCGTTGAACCAACTTTTGATGTACTTGGAGATCGAACAGTACAACGCCATTTTACCAGCAAAAAAGATGCAGAAAACACAACAAGCTACGCATATTTACAAGTAAGACTGTTCGACGGGACGTTTCTAGAAAGAGGGTTTAACCAGAACTCCACAATTAACCCTTAACTACCTCTATGATACGCCACTGATTAACTCATAAAACAATATAAAAAAGCTTCCGACAAAAGGAGGTGTACGCAATTTTAAACTCGAAGCCATGTTTCATCATCATCAGTCCTTTAGACGCCAAGTGGCGCATAGGGCATCAACAAGATCTCTCCAATCCTGGTGGTCCTTAACAACCCGTGAAGCCTGCTCCCAGGTAAGGTTTAGAGCCCGGAGCTCTGCCTCTGCAGTCCTCCTCCAGGTGGACTTGGGACGACCCCTTTTCCTTTTGCCCTCTGGTTTCCATCTGAGAGCAACTTTGGGGATGTTAGTAGTTTCTCTACGGAGCACGTGACCAATCCAGCGCCATCTTCTTCTCGTTAGGGTAATCCCCATGTCCTCCTGCTCTGTCAGTTTGAATAGCTCATTGTTCGAAATATTTCTTGGCCAAAAGATACGCCATGTTTAATCGCACAAAAATCATAGGTATTTAGTAAGCAAAGAGATCAAGCACCGTATTTTCTCGAATAATAGTTTAAAATACTACTTCATGTAATAATTATTGTACCATAAATATACCAGAGTGAGGGTTGCCTGTGGTACTTGAACATTAATTTTGTGTCCTTGAAAAGTCTTTGAATTTTGTATGGCAAGTACTGTACGAACCATTTTGACTTTTCGTCTTCATTTGCAGGACTTACTTCGACCTCTCATCCAGAAGGTAATCAT
The DNA here is from genome assembly GCA_029204205.1 of Desmophyllum pertusum. Lineage (NCBI taxonomy): Eukaryota > Metazoa > Cnidaria > Anthozoa > Scleractinia > Caryophylliidae > Desmophyllum > Desmophyllum pertusum. The sequence goes on along the minus strand of MU825414.1, from coordinate 735,907 downwards.
GAAATGTTTATTCAAGTATCTTTTGCATGCATACACGAGTACAGTTAAATCCAGTCTTTCGTGAAAAAAATCTCATTTTGTTTGTGCGTTTTTTCATTTTCATTTTTATTTTTATGTATAGATCGGTAGGCCTTCCCCAGTCTCTACTCAATCAAGTTGACGGAGAGAGACCCACCTCTCCAGTCTTCACCGAGGCTCAGCAATTTGTACTCAGTGATGTTCAGACATACTTCAAGAGTTTTTTCAAGGTAAAATTTTCAAGGAAACATCTTGAAACATACTAAACGAAAATGGTTATGGTAAGAATGGAGAGATGCAAAAAAAAAAAAAAAAAAAAGAATGGAGAGATGAATGTAAGATTGCAATAGACCATTTGACAGTTCTGTGAAATGTAACCAAGCCTCTGTATGAAAGCGAGGTTAGGGTTGACCATGAGATGATAGAGATCAGAAACTAGTTTACATAATAACAGAATAATTTACATTTGAAAAGAAAGAAGGTTTGTATCACAACAAAGTCACCTCCAGCCTCACTTCTGTTCAAAGGCCTGGATTCTAAGCACAGAACTGTAAAATGGACTATTCTAGGAATAGGAGGAACCTTACTTCTTTTAATCCCGGGCCAAACGAGGATGACAGTTGCTGAGAGTTGGCTCTCATGAGAGTTTTCTTCAACTCTTATCGACTATCATCAGCTCAGGCCAAGCGAGAGAAAACTCGAAGACTGTCAAGAAAAAATTGAGCAGTTCAAATTCAATGAGAGCTTTTTGATGGGTTATGTTTGATTTGACCAATCACAGAGGGCGCAGTCGAGGCAGCAACATACGCTGGCGAGAAATCTAACATAAGCATGTAACTCCGCCTCCATTTGACAACCTCGTTCCCAGGGACTTCTCGCCGATCAGCCGCCATCTTGAAAAACGAGAAGACCCTGGGAACGAGGTTGGGATCTTTGATCGGTCAATTCATTCAAACGGAGCCCGCGTAACTTATTAATTGATTCAGCTGTTGATTCCTCTGGTGTTCATTTTAGAATGCGCAAGACGCCGCTGGCCGGCGCGAGGGCACACCAAACACGCCAGGAAGTTTTAACAAGGGAGACGCGTTTGAAAGCTCGCAGAGTTTCTTACAATTATACAGAAGAAGAGCGAGAAAAACCAAGGTGAGTTTAACTTTAGTAATCGCCCCCCCCAAAAAACAATATAACACTTGATTTTGAAGTCCCCTTTGTCACACAAGCGTTTGGGTCGCCACGCAACGCTAATCTTCTCGCGTGACGAACCAAATAACGGCTGCAAAGGAGACAACGTGGTCTCCTTTACAGCCGGTATATCGTTATTTGGGCCGTCACGCAACGCTTAGTGGAGAGAGGCGTTGCGTGATGAGCCAAAGGAGACTACAGTACTAGAGACAACACGGAGGATAAATTTTGTTCAGCCATTTGTAATTTTGTTGTTGTTGTTTCTTCCAGAGTACTGGCCGATCTGCGCCGTCAAAGGAGGACAAAGACAACTTCAAGAAAGTTCTACAGTCGATGCACGGACGTCTTTCTATTAAAATGGAATACTTCAGACGCTATTTACAAACTCACGGTGAACCAGACGGCTTCCCTCGCCTGGAAAACGATCTCGTTTTCTATTTGGAAGTTCAGAAGTTCAAGGTAAGGCACTATGCCGTGATTTCGAGAAGGTCACAAGTGGGCGGGGTGGGGGTGGGGGGGGGGGGGGGGAGGGGGTTGGGACGGGACGGCCCGCGAGTAAAAGGGGGCGAGAGATGCGGGAAAAGAGAGGGCGGGAAGTCTACGGGTAGGCTGTCCTCCCCCCCCCAAAACACAAGTATACCTTGATCCAATAAGAAACCCAACAATTATCGTTTTATTTTATTTGACAGTACTCTACAAATGACAGGAACCCATTGGGAAAAAAACAAGAAATACGAGCCGAAAAAATGACCGCGCAAAGTTGGGGACCAACCTCGTTCCCATGCTCTCTCTCCTTTATCTCCCTTGTCGACAAAGGAGGAAAAGGAGAGAGCCTGGGAACGAGGTTGAGTTGGGGACGAGGTGCCAAGATTTTTCGCGGCCATTTTTCTCGCTCGCTTCGTTACAAGTTTTCTAGATACTCTGTAATACGCGATCTTACGTTATAAGCCATTTAAAACTTTTTTTTTTTTTTTTGTCTGCAGGAACTATTCAACTACATGGACGATGTAAGTTTTGCGCTTGAAATATATTTGATATTTGTTTGTTTTCGTGGGATCCCGCGTTCCTGTATTAAATTAACATTTCTTGTTTTCCTGTTTAGGTTTCTTTAAACCGAAAAGTAGAAGCAATCATTGAATGTTTCTTGGACTCAGCCACCCCTCCCTGGTTGCAGGTAAGAACTGATCTGATTCAGACCAAGAGAGGATGATCTAAGAGAAGGATTCCCCGTGCCCCATGATAACTTTTAGAAATCTATTAATAGTTTTGCACCATGCTGTGACAGCAGACTTGCTCCTCCAATCAGAAGAGCGAGCATTGCAGCTGTAAAATATGCAAATTTAAAATCAACGGTCGATGCAGGCGGCTTGAAAATAAAACCTCATTTTCACCTCATTTTCGCATGAAAAAAAAAATCGGTAAAAGTTGCAATGAAAAAAAATTAAGTACCGAAAACGCAGTGTGACGATTTGTTTTCTAAGTTAATTAAAAACGATTTAAGCGTGGTTTCGTGACTAATCGAGACAGACCGTCTCGCCTCTGATTGGTGGCTACACAATTGAAATGTCAAATGCGTTTTTAACTCGCTCTGTAATTTGCTTACTGTCCTTTGTCCTATTACCACGAAACAAGGGTCAAATACAGAGGCTGTCATGTACATGTAAAGCATCCAAAACCAAATAACAGACAGCTATAGGTAATAGCTGACATAAGCTTAGCTGTATTCTTCGGAAATTCAGTCTTCCAGTCGTTCGTGGGCTGAAAAACCAACGTAACCTCGTAACTGCAAGCCTTGTTAACTTCCCAAAATACTCAGAAATCCTGAAAGGGTTGATTTCATCGACCTTTGATGAAGGAAGTTGAACATGAACACAAGAAATGCCTCTTTTTCTCGACACTCCACGAAACACGCAGTTGTTTTTCTTCCGGCGGAGCTCTATTGTTGAATCAGCCAATCAGGTTCATTAGAGCTCGGCGGCCGACAATCTGTATAGGAATTTTATCAGGCCCATTTTTAGCGTGACATCTGTAAAGAGAATGTAAGGAGCGCAAAAAATTGGCCTGATCGCAGGTTATTCAGTCCCGTTTCAAGTTTCAAGCACGGATCTGTATAAATTTATTAGAAACCTCAATCATTTGAGATTTTATTTTGACTTCAGTTCCTTCAGTTAGAAATTACCTTGACTTCCAAATGTTTTTAAAATTGGTGTATTTTGTGCGCTGAATGACAACTAGTGACAGAAACTTGTCTGTATTTTATCACGCACAAGGTCAAAGCAGGATGAAAATCGATTTGCTGCAATTTGCGGGAGTAATTTTTACTTGTGATATCACAGGGAGCAGAGGAGCTAAATTTGACGTTTGCGAGTTTCGATCTATTTGCTTTATACGCGGTGTATTGCGTTACTGCGTTATTTGATCTTGTTGTTTTCGCTTTTTAGTCCCAGCGGGTAATCGGTCGTTTTCCGAGCGAGGCACGCGTAAAGGCCGTGGCAAACGAGGAAACATTGTTGCGGAAACATTGTTGCGGACGCAAATGTTTCCCCGTTTGCCGGCGCAGGAAACATTTGTTGCGGACGCAAATTTTGCGTCCGAGACGCAAAAAATGTTTCTGAATTCTTTCAGAAACATTTTGCGTCCGCAACAAATGTGTCCCCGTTTGCTCGCGAAGGAAACAATGTTGACTAGATTCCAAGGTTTCCAAGGCTTCTTTTGCATTGCGCGCGCATAATATCGCGTGTTCGCAGCATTTGTTTTCCCGTAAAATGTTTCTTCGTTTGCGCAGCAAGGAAGCAAAACATTGTTTTGCTGCCCGATCGGGCAAACGGGGAAACATTTGCGTCCGCAACAATGTTTCCGCAACAATGTTTCTGGGACTAAAAAGCGAAGACAACAAGATCAAATAACGCAGTAACAATACACCGCGTATAAAACAAACAGATCGAAACTCGCAAAGGTCACGTATACATCGAAACTCGCAAAAGTCAAATTTAGCTCCTCTGCTCCCTGTGGTGATATGGAACGATCTAACTTCTAACCAAGATAGTAATATTAAAGCCCGAACAGTTTTATGTTTTCCTACAAGCTGTTCGTGTTCAACGCATACCATTTGTTGACATTTCCTTCGTGTTTTTTTGCCTGCTTCATTTGTTTGGCAAATATTTACATTCTAATTAGTCAGTTTCGATTCATCGTCGCTCAGCACTGTAACAATAAACGCTGATAAACCAAACGAACGTTTAGACACGTTGTCAAACGCTAAAAACGCTGTAAACACTGAAAAATATATTTGTAAATGAAAATGTCACGCGGCCTATGAGAATTTTAGTGAGTCGACTAGCTTGTTCTCCTTGTTACTCACTAACCCAGCGAAAGAGAGGATATTTAAACAGCAACACGAACATAGCCTGCGTGCAGACGTCTCCTTTTCCTTGCTTCTCGCGGAAAAGTGACGTCTGCGAACGGCGTTCCTAATCGTGTTCCAGCACCCTGCTGTTCGGGTTTTAAATTTCGCATAAATTTAACTTCACAGTTTTATTTACGTTTACCGTATTTAATTACAGAGGTAGGATCTTGATCTTATCGCTTCAAGATCACAGGTCTAACAGGAGTAATACAATGCGAATTGTCCAGTGTTTCTGCGAAACGGCGAGGAAAAGGAGACGTCTGCACGCTGGCTACACGAACAGAGAATCTATCTAAATATGATTATTTTCGCGATCGCTCATATCAGGGTTTGTACTTTCACGCAAAAGCAACCATGGGGACGGACGGTGCAACGCCGAGGGTATTTATATAAAACGTCGATTAAAATATGGATTTATATTTTATATAGAATCTCGCGAATCTCTAGTTCCATTCAGTTTGTTTTTCGGTGTCAGAACTATCCTCAGCTGAATATGTAAAGGCAGCGTTCAAATCCAAAGAGAAACTTCAAAAATTCGCCGTTGCGGTTCGCGTTTTCCGAAAACCAAGAATTTGGTCATTTTGTTGTTTTGCAGAGGACGGCTAAGAAATGCACCGAGATTATAACGCACGTGCAGAGCTATTGTACTGCTCATTAAAACGTCGTGGTTTGCTTAAATTCCCTAAAAACTATTGCATGAGCCACATCATAAGACTAAAAGGTTATAGAGCATGCAGAAAGAAACGTGTCGTACAAATTATAGCGTTTAGTATGCACCACAAATAAGGCGGCGACCCTGTTCAATGAATTAAACGTGGCTAACTACAAATTAAACACGGCCCTTCATCTTATCGCTTTATCCTCTATCTCCTCACAACTTCGTAACGCATCTGTGTCGCTGTGTGCCAATGGGACGTTAGAGGGAATTTTCATGAAATCGCCATATAGTGACTTTAAAATATTCCTCCATTCACGCGGAGCTGGCACGAGAAATCCATCAAAATTCACTTCTGTCAACGGAAAAATTTCGCTTTCTTTTCTTGTAATCGGCCCGTAAATAAAACGTCGCACGAACCAATTGGCATGACTGAACAACTCGATGAAATTGCCGTCGGAGTCATTTTCTAGAGCATACATATCGATCTGCAAGCCGTCCATGTGTTTACAACCTTCGAGTAAACAGTACTTGTAGCAGCTTCTTCTGTCTCGTAGTTTCCCATGCATACCGGTTTGATACGGAACTTTGTAATAAACGTCTGTCGCTTCTGATTGGAAAAAAATGTCTTCGGGAAGCTCCTTCACGCCGAATTTGATGAACTTTTCGAAGTCTGCTTTAGGAAGGCAGATGTCAACATCATCGTCGAAAGGATTGTGTCCCTGATGCCTCACTGCCCCAAGGAGAGTTCCTCTGTACAGCCAATATCTGACGCCGTACTTTTTAGCAATGAGATCAAAGTTTCTCAGAAGCCTTGTTAGTACTAGCTGAGCTTGGCGAAGCCGTGTTGGTCCCTTCCGACGAATATCTGGGCAATTAATCTCCCCGGTTTGTTTACGCTCGCACTGGCTTAACGTTGTGTATGAAGCTAGCGAAGGAACCGGCTGGAAGTCCGCTACATTGTGAACATTTTGCGAAGACTCCATTAACAGTTTCGCTGTAAACAACCAGACACCAAGTACAAGAAGAACTGATATAAAGGCAACGTTCTTCCTGCTACGTCGTAGTGACCTCAGGCCCTTCATGATTTTGAAAGATCTTGAAACAGTGCTTCGATTAGAATGTGGAGTAACAACTGTCAAATCTGCCAAAGCAACAATGACGTCACTATTGAAAATTCTAACCATAACTGAAAACATTAATTAATAGGGATGGACCATTTCATTTGGGGGGGGGGGGGGGGGGGGGGGGGGGGGAGTTGGGCAATTACCAAAAAAAAAAAATTCCTGCACAGCAAAAGTAAAGAAAAAAAATTCAGTCTTCCAGTCCACAGGTAGCCTCCTCGCAGACGTTCTTTGGGCTCGTCACGCAATCTTTCCTGCCCCCCCCCCCCCCCCCCCCCACACTAACGTCTGCTGAACGAGCGGCAGATTCCTTTCCTTTTGTTCGTAAAGGTCAGCTGGATATCACGTGAAAATTACTTAAGAACCAATCGGCGCTAAGTAATTGTTTACAAAAAGCCAATCATAAGCTGCGTTAGAACAGGCTCCCTTGAGGCAATTAATTTTTTCCGCGAGCGGCTCTAAAGTTTATTCATGTAAGCGAATCAATCCTTGCTTCATGTATGGATGAAACTCCAAAAAAATTCGTCTGTAACAGCTGTTTTCTCTGGAGTATTGCTTTAATCCCTACTGCGAGAATACGAGTGTTCGGCAATAGTTTGGTGGACATTTCAGGCCTGATCGAAAGCGCCGTGGAAATAGATTAAAGCGTGTTTTCGTCAAGCGACCCGGGTTCGACGTCTTTACCAAGTGTTACAAGCGGTTACATCGATTTGAAAAAATTAAACCAAATCTTCGATCAGTTCAAGAGGAGATAAAGGAGGGTTACAAGAAAGGAGCAATTAGAACTAAGCGACTACGCTGAAACGGACGTGGTATAAAAAAGTTGACAGGCCAAACACGACTCCCACGGTTCGTGACATTTGTACAATCCGTTCTGTATTTAAAATATAATAGTCCTGGTCCTGAGATGGCTGGGTGTATGTAAAACCAGGAACACACCCGGAACACCCGGAACACCCCGGAACACCCCGGAACACTCCCGGAACACCCCGGAACACCCCCGGAACACCAACAGAATACCCCAGGAACACAAAAAATATAAAAATAGTAATAAAATAATAATAAATAAATAAAATAAAAACAAATATATTTATATAGTGGTTGAAGTAGTGAAATCGAATACGGTAAGGGGTTAAGAGCCGTTAACGAATCGACTGATACCGAACACTTCCGAAGATTCCCGAAGATGTACCGAAGATTTCCGAAGATGTCCCGAAGACTTCCGAAGATTTCCGAAGATTTCCGAACACTTCCGAAGATGTCCCGAAGATTTCCGAAGGTATATCGAAGACTTCCGAAGATTTTCCGAAGATTTCCGCACGTTTTCAGAAGACCAAATTTTTCCGAAGCTTCTTATCCAAGACAAGAGACTATCATAGTCTCTTGTCTAAGAGCAGGAGCCCGCTCAAAATTCAAATGTTTGCCAATTGGCCAACGCCACAGAGCGTGACATTGAATTTGAGGTAATCGGAGGTCATTGCCACGTGCAATTTCGTAGACAATTGGTCATTGGTCAATCATGTCGTTGTTTGTTCAGTCGAACCTCACTGAGCTCCCTAACCTGAGTATCAAGCGAATTTTTCTGCGCTCTCTTTTACTCTTCGTCTTTACGTAAGCGGACACCCTCGGGACCAGAGAAAAATTTGGGTCTTCTGAAAACGTGCGGAAATCTTCGGAACATCTTTGGAAGTCTTCGAGCCATCTTCGGAAATCTTCGGGACATCTTCGGAAGTGTTCGGAACATCTTCGGAAATCTTCGGGGCATCTTCGGAAATATTCGGAAGTGTTAGGGACATCTTCGTAAGTCTTCGGAATATTCGGGGCATCTTCGGAAGTGTTCGGTATCAGTCGATTCGTTAACGGCTCTTGACCGCTGACCATGTTCGATTTCACTACTTCAGCCACTATATAAACTCTCATAATACGCTTTGGTGACCTGTGATCGAACTGAATCGATTCGATTATTTCGATTTTTGTAATGTAGAACTAACTCAGAAAGAACGCCTGATCGCAGGTTAGTAGCGGTCGTAAAATAACTCCGCAATAGGTTAGACCGCTACCTGCTTGGTCAGCTCGAGTCACGAGTCCGCAATGGACGAAAATTAAAAATAGATTTACAAAAATTGTCAGTGAAAGGGACCCATGTATAGGGAATGCTTCTGTTTGATTATGCTCTCTTGTTCAGACGTCTCTCTCCAGAGTATACGACCAGAGGCTCTTGACCTTGCTCTGCAGTAACTTTTAATTTCCATATACAAATTCAGGGGTTTCATTAGCCGGCTACCGGCGGTCTACCACCGCCTATGTTGCCTCTTGCCGCCGCTTACTAATCAAGCCTTCTGGCCTTCTGAGAGTTTACTTATCAGATTTATGAAAGAAAACAAACAACGACTGTAACAGAGAAAGTCTTTAAACTCCAAACTTCATATAGAATAATCGCAAGATCGTTTAAAATACCTGAGATCTAGTGTGATCAATAAAAATTGTCATATATAGCACTAGATTTGACTCCCAGAATGCTGGAAATTGCATTTCCGAGCTTCTACATTTCCAAAATTTCCTGGGGGGGGCATCCCCCGGCCATACCCCCCTTACGGCCCATTCATTGGTCACAGCCGCCTATTTATACACCATGGTTAGCCGCTTACTTCCAAATTAATGAAACCCCTGAATACAAATGCTCTGAATTTGTCAAACATTCAAACTACCTTTCACTCAAACTTGGTCATCTAATAGCCCATAATATAAATTTTTTAATGAAAAACAGGTCTTTTTTTACTTAAGGGGGGACTTAACCTAAATTCTAATGAAATTTTAAGAGGTTTAAAGAAGGGTTGGAAGAAAGAAAATAATTTTTGGAACACCAACAGACAGTTGATACCCACGCGGGTGCTCTTGCGTGGTTATCAACTGTCGTCAATTGTCAATCTACTAATTTTTAACTTCAAATTCTAATTTTAAAACTACATTAAATCTTCAATATTTCTTATTTCCCTAAATTTTACAACTCCTTTGAGAAAAACTATTTCCTCCCCAAAATACCCAAAAATCACCCAAAAATTTACAAAACACCCCATAACATAGATTCATGGGATGAGTGGAGAGTTTTTGGATTGCTTGAAACGCGAACGAGATATTTCCATTAAACCCATGTTAAGTGGCGGAAAAATGGCATTCAGGTAGAATCCCGCCTTAAGGTCATTCCATCGAATAGAACTTACAATAGATTTTCATTCAAACTTTGCCTATTGGTTGTTTATCTTAAGGGAACTTAAATTTTGAAATAAAAACGGGGGGTCCCGGTATTCGTTTAGGAAACAGGAGGACCTTGTATATTTCCCTTAATTCCTTACAATATCAGCTTCCAGAAACGTTTTTATTAGCTAAGTTCACGTTTCCGGTGATTATTTATTCTTCTGCAATAGAAATTAGTCTATATTTATTTTATAGAAAGAAGGTGATTGCTAGACTCAAAATAAGAAAAAAAATTGATAGGTCACCGTACTCGTTTACGAGAAAACGACGATTCATCTCTCTGGCGAGCTTAGCCGTAAAGGAAAAGCCGCCATTTTCTTAATGTGCGCGCGCTAATTACGTGTGAAATCATGCGCAGTAAGGATGCGCAATGCAATACTAAGTAATCACCTTAAATAGTTTTAACAATACAAAGGTTAAGTACTGAAGGAAAAACCCTTAACAGGAACTACTTCCCTAAATATAGGGCTAGCAAGTCTCAAATTATTGAATAAATAAGTAAAAATAAATAAATAAATAAATAAATAAATACAATTCAATTTTCAATCTACTAAATTACACATAATAATTAATAACACAATCCGTTGGGGCCCCTGTATATTCAATGCATGCAGTCTACCGATCCCCCATTGATCATTGTGTATGAAGGTCACATTTATTCGATGCATGCAGCCGGGCATGCAGTCTTTCGTGGATTCTGTTGCATGTCACCTTGGTGACACTGTCACGCTATCAATAACAAGACTTACCTTCAAAAGGCATTCAATGTCACACTATATATATATTTTCAAAAAAAACAATCAAACTGGAAAAGTACTGTTACTCCTGGAGTAAAACAAATTATTTACAATAGTGTTTAAAAATTAAAACACCTAATACAATGAGACTTATCTACAATATCAGTATTGAAATGGTGAATTGAACTGTCGCCAGCAATCACTTTCATTATGAAATTCCTAGTAATATAATACTGAATGTCTGTTTGTTTTCATCTGACATCATCTAAATTCTAAAATCTAAATTGTTAGTATTAAATCCTACAAAGATATTCCATATATAGACATACAAAACATTTTGGTATCGATTCAGTGCTTCGTTTCGGAAATAAAGTATTTTTAAATTTGTGATGTCCCGGATGAACGTGTTTCTGAACTGTCACAACTCACAACAACAGGTGTTTTTATGGCAATTTTAAATTTTTAGACGTGATAATAATTTAGAAGTGATATCGAAAGAGTTTTAAAGTGAAATCTAATGATATTGATGGTAGAATCTGCCTTACTTCTTGTACAATTTTATGACCGCCTCACGTAAAAGCTCTATTTAGCCCCCCCTCTCAATTAAGCCCCCCTATCTAATAAGCCCCCCCTTTGAAGTCAGATTTTGTAATAAGCCCCCTCTCTATTAAGCCCCCCCTCCTTACGTCAGGCTGATGTAAATTACTTTTCAGCAATATTTTCTGGCGTTTCAGTCACTTTATATTGAAACGTGGTCTTTAATTTCCAGAACTATCGTCGAGTTAGGGTATAAATGACGTTTCCTTTGTAAGACGGTCATACATAAACCATTTCTTGTTTCTGTTTTAGTTAGTGGTGTAATAGTAAAGTTTGAAAAAATAATGTGAATTTTCTTGAAAATTTATGTTTTGAAATAAGCCCCCCCTCTCTATTAAGCCCCCTCTCTAATAAGCCCCCCCCCCCCCCCCCCTTCTTGAGGCCTGAAATTAAATAAGCCCCCCGGGGGCTTAATAGAGCTTTTACGGTATTCGTGGTGCCCCAAAGAAGGGCACCAACATGGCGGCTGCATACTAAACGCTTTAATAAAATCGACGTTCGATAATTCCAACGAATCGAACTCTGGATTGATCGAACTTTTCATTCCAAACCGGTTTCAAACAGGGCGTTGAGTTCAAATAAGTTGTGTGGGCTCTAATTTCAACACGAGTACCTAGTCAATGTCGTTCCAACTAACAGTCCTAACAATCCACGACGTGGTTGTTAAAGGCAATCACGAGTGCTCTTTCGCCGTCAGTGTCGGTGAAAGATTCGTGGTGAGAAAGAAAAGGGGAGATCGAGGGCAAGCTCTCAAGGTACTTGACGAAAACGGACGAGGTCATGCAGCTAGGGTATTTGCAGCGTGAATTGGTGCAGTGCTTTGGCCCTTGACCGACAAAGTTGAGTTAGTTTCTACATTACAAAATCGAAATAATCGAATCGATTCAGTTCGATCACAGGTCACCAAAAGCGTATTATGAGAGTTTATATGGAGCTGAAATTCGATCGAAAATAATTTTCACTTTTCTTTCGAAAAGTTGTAAAAACCCTAAAAACCCTACGCACTCCCTCCCGGGTAAGTACAGTTCTGGACCTGAATTTCCCGCCAAGTTTGAACGCCGGCCGCCAGCTTGCCGACTTACCGGGAGGGAGTGCGTTTGGCATTGAGCGACACAGAGGTTACGCGTGTCACCCCTGGTGGTGTATACTTTGGCGCTCGGCCGTTGGTTTTGACCCACTTTTTGGAACATAGCCTCGTTCCCGTGCAATGGCGGCCGTTGAAAAATTTTAGCTGAACGTAAAACTGTGCTTCGAGAGATCGGTCTATTGACGATTGAATCACACAGAAAGGTACGTACATCATCCTTCTTGAGATTTATTGTGATTTGAAAGCGCCGGCTGGGGAAGAAATATATTTTTTAGCGAGCATTTCGAACGGGACCTCGAAAAACGGTTGCCAAATGCTCAAATTGCTTTCCGACCTTGTCCTTCTCTTAGTACGCTACAGTGGCAGATTCGACCGTAAGTCGAAATTCGCCCAAAACGGCCTCCGGAAGCGATAAAAACACAGGAAAAGACAACAGGTGGGGTTTTAACACTTTACTTCACATTATTTACAACTTTTCGAAAGAAAAGTGAAAATTATTTTCGATCGAATTTCAGCTCCATACAAACTCTCATAATACGCTTTGGTGACCTGAGGTTCGATTGGCTCGATTGGCTCGATTCAGTTCGATTGGTTCGATTGATCGAGTTCAGTAATCGAACTCACCCAAAAGTTCCAGTTCGATTGTGTTCGATTGCCGAACCAATCGCAAAACAATCGAACGATTGGGTTCGATTGAGTTCGATTGATTTTTGGTTCGGATTCGTTCGATTGACTACGCCGGGTCATTAAAACTATTGTTTAGCGACGTTCTCGCTGCCGTCGTGGTTTGCTTGAAATCCCTAAAAACTATTGCATGAACAACACCATAAAACTAAAAGGTTATAGAAAGAAAAGTTTCGTCCAAATAATAGTGTGTACGGCGATTTGGAACTTTAACTGAAACGTATGTGAACGTGCGGGAAACTTAACTCAAATAGAAGCACCACTTGGCCTACGGGAACAGAACTCGTCACTGTTCTTGGTACCTGGGGATCTACTTCACTGAGGACTTCTACGGACGTCAAGGAGGAGACAGAACTTGGTTCCAACAGCAGTTTATTCTTGACTATGTATTCAAGGATGTAATCAAAGAAAGCTTTACAAGTTACTTCCTTATATATGATTGTACGCACGAGTCTCATTGTTAACAGAGTACAAGAAGTGTGCTAATATAAAGATGTGGAAAACAATTACAACGGAAGATAAGGTCCTTTGAAGATAGCGCAACCTATAGTTAATAACAATTCTAGTTTAACTCGAGAGCTTATTGCTACAAGTGTTCGTTACCTAGGGAAGAAAGTATCTTTAAAAGTACGTTACTTATAACTAACGAAGCAATTTAAAAGTAGTGAACAGCTAACAAATTGCGAGGCGCTAATAAGCGAGATCGTTTAGCAAGTTCTCACTTTAAAAAGCAATTAACTACAAGAACATTCATTAGTGAAACTGGATGTGTTAGTAAATGTATTACAACGCGGAAAGTCAATACTAACAGGTTGATAATTAGCCGCTCGTGTGGCAGGATAACTAGGACACGTAACTTAAGAGTAAATATGCCATTACTAAAGATAACACTTATTTCTTGAAAAGCAAAAGTATTACTAGGAAACGTGACTTAAAACCAAACATGCTATTTACTAAGGATAACGTTTTCTAGGACTCAGCGTTGACTATAACTCGTTCAGTTTTGGCTTAAGTTAGTCTCCCACGCAGCCGTTATTTGTGTCGTCACGCAACGCTTCTCCCCAGAAGCGTTGCGTGACGACACAAATAACGGCTGCGTGGGAGACTAGGCTTAAGTAATAAGTTGTCTTTTTCAAAATAACTACTGTTGGCTTTAATTTAAAAAGGGTTTTAAACACTGAGTACGGATTAACATAAACATTATTGAAAAACGGTAAATCCTCTCATGACATAGTATACATCACGTGCGAAATAAAAAACGTGTAGATTTCTTACTCACCTGTATGTAAATTATAAGGCGGGTACAAGACTAGCCTGAAGGGTTGTGTCTGGGTATGCCTTATTCGACACGACACGACACGGATACAAATTTGCATATGCGAACCATTTTCACCGACCATAAGCACGTAATTTTAGCAAGTTTTATGGGTAACGATCATTTTTGCTTTCAGCTGGGCCCGGTTGTTCAAAGTACGATAAGGCTAATCCAAGACTGATTAGTGTGAATTTTGGTTTCAGTTTTGTAACTTTTCAGTGAAGTTTTCTGTTTATATTTGTTGTCGTTAGTTTTGACTTTGACTATACGAGTGTTCACTGTTCACATTACGTCACATTTGTTTTGTTATTCAAATTTGCCAACCATTAAACAAAAGAACTCTTTGTTTCAACAGCCAATAGTTCTCTGGTTGGCACATTAATAACAATAGGTGACGTAACGAGAAACATCGCTATTAAAAATGTCAAACTCCATAAAATATTAGCAATTAAAATCACTTCTGTGACAAATTAAAGCGTTCGATTGAAAAAATGTATCAATCCAGAGTTCGATTATCGAACGTTCGATTGTGTTCGATTGGCCCAATATTTGGGTGAGTTCGATTGGGTTCGATTACCGAACGTTCGATTGACTTCGCCGCACGTGCGTAATAATCTTGGTGCATTTCTTAGCCGTCCTTTGCAAAACAACAACATGAAATGACCAAATTCTGGGTTTCGGTATAAAACGTAAACCCCAACGGCGAATTTTTGAAGTTTCTCTCTGGATTTGAACGCTGCCTTTACATATTCAGCTAAGGATAGTTCTGACACCGAAAGACAAACTGAATGGAACTAAAGGTTCGCGAGATTCTGAAGTAATCGACGTTGTCCTCGGCGTTTAACCGTCGTTGCTTTTTCATGTTAACATTGACCCTGTTCAATGAATTAAACGTGGCTAACTACAAATTAAACACGGCTTTTCATCTTTATAAATCATATCGTTTTATCCTCTATCTCCTCACAACTTCGTAACGCATCTGTGTCGCTGTGTGCCAATGGGACGTTAGAGGGAATTTTCATGAAATCGCCATATAGTGACTTTAAAATATTCCTCCATTCACGCGGAGCTGGCACGAGGAATCCATCAAAATTCACTTCTGTCAACGGAAAAATTTCGCTTTCTTTTCTTGTAATCGGCCCGTAAATAAAACGTCGCACGAACCAATTGGAATGACTGAACAACTCGATGAAATTGCCGTCGGAGTCATTTTCTAGAGCATACATATCGATCTGCAAGCCGTCCATGTGTTTACAACCTTCGCGTAAACAGTACTTGTAGCAGCTTCTTCTGTCTCGTAGTTTCCCATGCATACCGGTTTGATACGGAACTTTGTAATAAGCGTCTGTCGCTTCCGATTGGAAAAAAATGTCTTCGGGAAGCTCCTTCACGCCGAATTTGATGAACTTTTCGAAGTCTGCTTTAGGAATACAGATGTCTACATCTTCGTCGAAAGGATTGTGTCCCTGATGCCTCACTGCCCCAAGGAGAGTTCCTTTGTACAGCCAATATCTGACGCCGTACTTTTTAGCAATGAGATCAAAGATTCTCAGAAGCCTTGTTAGTACTAGCTGAGCTTGGCGAAGCCGTGTTGGTCCCTTCCGACGAATATCTGGGCAATTAATCTCCCCGGTTTGTTTACGCTCGCACTGGCTTAACGTTGTGTATGAAGCTAGCGAAGGAACCGGCTGGAAGTCCGCTACATTGTGAACATTTTGCGAAGACTCCATTAACAGTTTCGCTGCAAACAACCAGACACCAAGTACAAGAAGAACTGATATAAAGGCAACGTTCTTTCTGCTACGTCGTAGTGACCTCAGGCCCTTCATGATTTTGAAACAGTGCTTCGATTAGAATGTGGCGTCACAGGTCGCCCAAGCTCTATATATGGTGATAAATTATAAATGACCTGACCTTTGTTTCAGCTGAGCGGTAATTTGAGCGTCACGTAACCGTTGCGTAACAGCGAAATTATAAGGATTTGTATGGGAGAAATCGTTTTCCTTTTGAATTTAAAAAATATGAACGATTTTTGAATAAAAATCACTCACCTGAACTCCTTTGCTTGTCTGTCTGTGTCCTGTTTGGTTTTTAGGCCCATTGGAAGCGATTTTAGGGTGGTTTTTTTTTTCACTCTTTCTCGAAAGGATATATATAGGGAGAAAGAGTGAAAAAAAACCCTAAAATCGCTTCCAATGGACCTAAAAACCAAACAGGACACAGACAGACAAGCAAAGGAGTTCAGGAGACTAATAGAGCTTGGGCTACCTGTGGGCATACTAGCGTGCGTTTGACGTTTCCGACGCTAAGGTCATGATAAGACACAATCTATGATTGGCGTATTTTGGCGCGAACGAGTTCCGAAAATGGCACTGCAACTGTGATTGGCTTAAATCTGCAAAGGCATGTGGTCCAGGTTTGAGCAGCCGTTAGTGGGGAGAAGCGTTGCGTGACGACACAAATAACGGCTGCGTAGGAGACTACGTTGTAATACATTTACTAACACATCCAGTTTCACTAATGAATGTTCGCGTAGTTAATTGCTTTTTAGGGTGAGAACTTGCTAAAGAGAACCCTGAGAGGTTGAAAGTTCTAGACAAACCAGCGAACTTTTTCATGCTCCGAACTGTTGCAATATATAAATCTAGAAGAAAATAAAACTTGCTAAACGATCTCGCTTATTAGCGCCTCACAATTTGTTAGCTTTTCACTACTTTTAAATTGCTTCGTTAGTTATAAAGTAACGTACTTTTAAAGATACTTTCTTCCCTAGGTAACGAACACTAGTAACAATAAGCTCTCGAGTTAAACTAGAATTTTTATTAGGTTGCTCTATCTTGAAAGGACCTTATTTTCCGTTGTAATTGTTTTCACATCTTTATGTTAGCACGCGTATTGTACTCTATTAACAAAGGACGCTTGTACAAATCGTATATAAGTAAACGCACTTGTAAACCTTATTCGAATACATAGTCAAGAATAAACTGCTGTTGGAACCAAGTTCTGTCTCCTCCTTGACGTCCGTAGAAGTCTCAGTGAAGTAGATCCCCAGGTACCAAGAACAGTGACGAGTTCTGTTCCCGTAGGCCAAGTGGTGCTTCTATTTGAGTTAAGTTTCCCGCACGTTCACATACGTTTCAGTTAAAGTTCCAAATCGCCGTACACACGGAAAACCTATCGTCACAAACGCAAAATTGCTAAAATTACGCGCTTTATCGGCGATGAAAACGGCTCGCATATGCAAATTTCAGTATCCGTGTCATGCCGTGTCGAACAAAGCATACAAGACAAGGGTGTATCCAGCATTTTAATTTACATACAGGTGAGTAAGAAATCTACAAGTTTTTATTTCGCACGTGATGTTTTTGCTTTGCAACCAATTCGGATAATTTGTTTTTCCATGTTTTGTTTTTCACTAGCTGTTGTATGATTCGGCTCAGTAAAATTTAGTTTGCCTAAAAGTAGCTTACTTCTACAGGTTTACAACAAAAAGGAAACGTTAGAAATTCGAAGAAATAATGTTTTTCATGTTATTATTTATGACGTGATAGTTGATGAGGCCGTAGGCCGAATCAACTATCACATCATAGAAATTGAGTGCAAATAATCTAATTGTTTTAGTAAAAATTATAACAATTGTCGAGTAATATTAAACTCTAAATCCTCCTCCGAAACTTTGGTGAAACGAGAAACCGCAATTTTGTAGACGACCTCCAGCCACTGCACACTAATGGCTGATAGTATACGAGTAGCTCAGCTATTCAGATTGTCTCATTTGCATTAGTAAAAATCTACTAGTACACTAATGCAAATGAGACAATCTGATTGGCTGAGCTACTCGTACACTATCAGCCATTAGTGTGCAGTGGCTGGAGGTCGTCTACAAAATTGCGGTTTTCTTCTCGTTTCTCCGAAGTTTCGGAAGAAGATTTAGAGTTAATACTAGACAATTGTTATGATTTTTACTAAAACAATTAGTATACTAGTAGATTTTTACTAAATAAATTTTCGATGTTTGTTTTGCTTACCTACCATATAATCATTATAGACTCGTAAAAATACCCAGCCGTATTACACAACTTTCCGCTGAATAACCTCTATTTATTATACGACATAGCATTTTAGAGTGCGAATACGCACAAAGACGAGAGCAAATATGAGACCGTATTACACAGGTCTTAGTCCTCCTGGCCGCGCGCTACGGAAAACACTGTTGAAAGCCTATATTTTAGGAAATAATTATGTCGTATAATAAACAATTTATTCAGCGGAAAGTTGTGTAATACGGCTGGGAATAACCTCTTTATATTTATGGCTTTCCGAGGTCATATATAAAAAGAAACTGCTACACGGTATAAATTATAAAGTAAAACCCGAACAGCTGTGTTGCGAGATATTTAGCCGTAATGGTTTCCTACCTCCAACTCAAGGGTATTGTACTGACCAGTTGCCATAACTTCTCATCAGTATCGCGACCCGCTTATAGGTTTGCTTGGCGAGCGAGGCGTCAATATAATGTGGTATTGCCGTCTCAAAATCGCAATTAGTTTATAGTAGTCAACTCTGGCTTTTGACAATTTCGGTTTACACCCAATACTACAAAGCCACTGTTCTATCTTGGGACGAAAAGCTGGCAGCGTTCTTTGACCAACTGGCTTTGACGCGTTGCAAAGGAACTGGTATGTGCAACAAAGGCAGCCATACAGCCAACCCGCCGTGATGTAGATCCAAAGGTACTCAAAGGCAATTTTAACTGCTATGGCTTTGGTTGTTTCTCGCTTAACAATTGAAAGAAGCAAGTGCGACGGTCACTGCGGAAAAATTCCTGTTTTGGGATAGCCTTTTAGTACTACCAGCGTTTCCGTGAAACTGGTACCAGAAAAGACCAGGCCACGCTTGTTCAATCAGTGGATAAGTCACTATCCAGTGCCGGGATAAGCATCAACAAAACAAACTACGCTATCCACTGGATAGTGATTTATCCGGTGGATAGCATTATCCTGTTAGAATCCAACGTGAAATGATTTCCATAAAATTGGATGTTTGAAATGTTCACGGTCTATAAATTGAGATGCCCAGCTAGTTTCACGAGATTTTTTGCTTAGTCGGGGGAACAAGTACCGGCCTTGGCAAATCTTCGTTGAAGCACTCGAAGAGTTTCCGAATCTTTTTATCCAATCAGAACGGCTAGCAAACACGAGTACTCCGAAAGCAATCGCGCCAGCAAATACGTCATGTTGCATAGCAACTTCATGAACGAAAACCGCGGCTCAGTCCGGATTTCGTCATCGACTGGTACTTGTTCCCCCGACTGATTGGCCAGAAAAGAAAATTGGCCATCCGAGAACTCTCCAGGTCGTCGGAGCGGCGGGGCCTGTAGAGTGCTTTTGGACCGTTTATTTTCACCCTGTACCCCACTACGGGCCTGTTATCAGGCTATATAAATGAATACTGGTGAACTGTACATGTTAGGGAACCTGAAAAAGTTCTGGGCTTAATATATCTGCGATGGACTTACTCTTGTTTGCTTTATGCTACACAAACCGAGATAAGCTCCAAGCGATGTGGGTCACTTTGGCCCGAGAGCGTACTTAACCTCTATAACTTTCACTCAGTTTCTCTTGATAAGTGATTGCAGTGCGACGCGCCTTAGCGTAGCCACCCAACAAACTATTTTACATGTGTCCTCTCGTAATACAACTTTTATAACTTATTATAACTTTTGTTGATAAATACGATGTATAAAGTTTCAATTTGATCGTGTTCAACTTGCAAGGAGGGTTGTCCTCAATCTCGTTCCCAGAGTCCTCGTTACCCTTGTCCAGCGGTGGAGCGGCCAACAAGAACCTCTGGGATAGAGTGATCCGCCTGACTTGCGCAGTAAGACGGGAAGTCCAAGAATCTTGGCGTCCGTTAGTTGAAACATGGGGTCGAAACACATGCGCAGTAGAGACGGAAGTCCAAGAATCCTGTCATGGCGGATCGCTTCCCCCCAGAGCTCCTTGTTGGCCGCTCCACCGCTGGACAAGGGTAACGAGGACTCTGGGAATGAGATTGGGTTGTCCGTCTAACAAATTCGCGCTCCCTGATGGTTAACTTGTGAAAAAGTTTATTGGGTGGCTACGCTAAGGCGCGTCGAACTGTAATATGTATGAAATAATATATGAACTGCGGTTAGAGAGTGTTTTTTCTCTTGTTTTCTATAGATTGACATCGGTCCCGAACTCGCCTCTCGGATAATCCACAAAGCTCAAGTGTTTTCTTCAGGAAAGAAAGTCCCCAGAGAACAGAAGGATCCGGGACTCTTTGATGAAGCACAGAGTATTCTCTTCAAGGAAATGCTACCTTACTGGGCAGGGTTTTGTAAACAGTACACGCCAACCTGAAGACGAGGGGAAAGTCAAATTGCCTCGTAAGTATTCGTCATCAAAATTAAGCTAAATTAAAGGAGCTACGTCACGGTTGGCGCATCTTGAAAAAATCGGCCAATTTTTTCAAGTTCGCCGTTCGCAATCCGTCTTAATCTTCTCCATCCTCAACCATCATTGTTCCTGTTTGGTTTATTATCACCTCTTTGGTGTTTTTCTACCTTAGTAAAATATTATTTTGAGGATTTCTTCAGTTTGAAGGTGATTTTTGCACTGCGCAAAAATGACTTAAAATATCGTGACATAGCTCCTTTATGCTCTGACCTAACAAACGGAGACGCAAGTGGATGCAGTTGCCAGCTTGTGTCCAATTGCAATCCACCGTAAGAAAAAGATGGCGACTGGTACATTTACCCCACAATTCTTAGCGCACGAAAACCCTTAAAAAACGCACAGAAAGTTATAAAAACTTCAAACCTAGCATATACAATGTTGTTAGTACAGGGACGAATTTCGCAAAAATATGGCTTTCAGATGTGCCTATTGGCTGTGTTAGGTTCGCAAGGTATTGTGGTAAAATGTACAGCCGCCATCTTTTTTCTTACCGTGGTTTGCGACTTAGTTTGTTTCACCCACCCCTGACTCGAGCGATTTTACAAACATCGTACGTGAAATACTGGTACGAGACGAAAGATGAGAGACCCTGGAACGAGGTTGGACGAAATGGATGCTTTTAGACTTAATGCAATACCGTATTAACCTATTAAGCCCCCCGGGAGCTTATTAATTTTAGGTCTCACTAAGGTGACGGGGCGGGGTGCTTATTAGTAGGGGGATTATCAGATGAAGTGGGCTTAAATATATCAGCAGAACATTGTGAGCGCAACAGAGAAAGGAGAAATTTAGACACACTTTTTTCGTGAATTGTTTCCCTGAAAAAAAAAAAAACATTGGGGGGGGGGGGGGGGGGGGGGGGGGGGGCCTTAAAGATGATTTACAGTCCGTACTTGCGCATGCTCATGGTTTTGTTTTCATTTTTGTTTGAATTTGTTGATATGTTTCACTTTCACACGGGTAATAGCGTGCATGAAGGTTTTGAGTCCGCTATTACGGGTCGTTACGTTTAGGAATGCTCGATGAGAAAACGTCGGTTTGGGATAACGTCGAGTTCTTCAACTTGTTATTATTGTTTGGCAAGGATATCTGGCGTTAATAATGAAGAAAAAGATAGGTTTGTCCCGGAATTTTTATTATTTTACATTCGTTCGTATGGGACTCATAAACATTGCAGTGCGGTGGTTTGCGCAGTACGGACTGGAAAATCATCTTAATAGAGGGATAGAGGGAATACGGTAAATAACTAAATAAATAATATTTTTCCTTACTCAGCCACCAAGCAAGAGAAGCAACTTCAGAAACGTTACGCGGAATTCTTGAAATATCCCGCGGTTACTAAAACCATTACGCTACCTGTTGTGGTCCCTACTGCGCATGGTCAATCCAAGAGTGAGCTGACCTTTTCTGTCTCAGACGGAATGAAATGGAAGGTATGAAAACATGTTCTGCACACATGCGTTTATTTTGCTTTAGACGTAACAGAGAACCCTCCAGTATATATTTTTAGCACTGATTATCATTTATACAATTTTTTCAAGTCGCCATAGACACAGCGGCAAAATGAGTGCGCATGCTCGGCTATTTTGGCGCTATGACGTCTCCTGGGGACGAGAATGACGAAAACATAGCTCAAAGAGTTCATGTTTCACTTACGATTGCTCGACTTCGAGCGAAAAATTCACTATTGTTGCAAAGATAATTGTTTGCTAAAAAAGATATGTGAAGAAGAGTCTCTCTAGGAATTGTTTTCAAGGTAAAAACTTTATCTGTTCCGTGACGCCTTATCCACGCGAAATGAAAAAAAATACCGGGAATTTGAATTGCCCCATTATGTTTGTATGGAAATGAGCGAGCAGGTTGGCGCACGCGTACTCTTTTTGCCACTGTATCGTTGCCATAGTCTCACCAGGTATCTTCTTAGCGAAAGCACGAACAGGTATCTTCCTAGGTAGCACGTATCACCAGGTATATCTTATTTTGCAGGAAACTAAGGACCTTGAAACAGCTAGTGTCGCGTCGAGTGGTGCCGGAAGTGCTCGGGGCAGACCCCACAGATAATGGAATGGTTCCACAATGGACCTATCCAGTCAAACAACACAAGTAGAAGTGAACACGTGACAATAGATACCATGTGATAGGGTCTCGGGCTGGTACATGAATGAATGGGTGCCCTCTCAGGAAAAGACATCTCTGGTGCCCTCAAAGAACGGGCCAAAGTCTTCCTAGTGGTACGACTGGAATCGCACCTGAACAAAATCTACCGAAGGTTCCTTTGAGTGAACTCTAAGATAACTGTTTGTATACATTTATAAAACAAAACTTTCACCTCCTCAAGGGAAAGCACGCTTGTGCGTTAAATTTGGCACGTGATTGACACGTGAAACCAACAGCAATTTAGATGTTCTGCACCGTCATTAAGGTGATGTTACACGAGACGATTTTTAACGACGATTTTTAACGCAACATGTTGGCGCGCTGGACGATTTTGTAACGCAAATCAATCCGCAACATTTCGTTGCAGGCTTTTGAAAGCGATTAAAAAACTGCAACATGTTGAATTGATTTTGCGTTAAAAATCGTCCCGTGTTAACAGACCGTTGCCGCAACAAAGTTGCGCTAAAGTTGTCTTGTGTAACATGGCTTAAAAATCGTCGTTAAAAATCGTCTCGTGTAACATCACCTTCAGACTGTCTCAAGGACCGAGAGTGATAAATCATGTAAATATAAACCTGACTCTCCCCAGTCGTCTCTCTTGTCTCCTATTTAAATATTTAAGCGCGGCCGAGAGGAGCGCAAGGGGTAATGGGAAGGAGGAAAAGGCTTTTCTTCCTTCCCAGCATCCCCGCGTCTTGCGACTCCCAACAAAGGAGACAAGAGAGACGACTGGGGACGAGTCAGAATATAAACCAAGTCCAACAGTCGCCCGTGAGGTATCGGCTAAAAACTCTTTTAGCAATGATTATTTGTGTATATTACTTGTAAAGTTAAACTGCATTCTACATATTATGCGCTTGATAAAGTCGCGCGCGAGAATATTTTTTATTTTGTACATTATATTTTTTTAAATAATAAAAAAATGCAGTAATAAAGGTATTTTTTATTCAATAAATATGAATATTTTGTGAATTTAGTATCGTTGTACTGTATGTATTTGCTTCGAGCTCGTCATTGGTCATAGTGTTGTTACTTTTATTGTGATTGGCCTTTGTTTTTTGTTTTACCAGAGGGTTTCTTATAGTTCCTTCTTCCAGAGTGAAAAAGCACCCTCGACGAGTCAAAGCTCGACAAAGCACACGAAAAAAAAACTCATACTCGTACGAAGGATATTCCTCGGTAAAAAATTATCTCCGGTAGTGAGTGGCAAATTTGCCAAACGCATATCCCCTCGGTAGTTTTCATCATGCGAACCAATCAGATTGGCTTGCGTGGTTAGCAGTCCCAGTGTTTGTCTGCGGATCGCTTGGCCTAAGGTTTCTACCACGAGGCAATAAAGCAAAGGGGAAAGTCGGCCTCCTTGCCAACCTCCTCCTCAGGGCTTTTTTGCTAAAATTAGAAGGGAAAAGCCCTGGAACGAGGTTGCATCCTTGCCTAAATCCACCCTCGCGCGCGGCGCCCCTCCAACTCTAGTCCAGTTCCTGCCTCTCTCTTTAACCCGCCCTATATAGGGGTCTGAACCCGGCGACTGGGTTCCATTCCCTATGGCGGGGGTAAGAGAGAGTTCAGGGACTGGACTACTCCAACTCGCTTCATTTTAATCCAGCGTCGACTGCTACGCAGGCTAGGCGAGAATTTTCGAGCTGTAGAAATACCGCGTTGTTTTTTTCCCCGTGCTTAGTCCACTGTTCTTTACTGCGAATAATGCACACGCCTTGAGAGCGGATCGTTAATGTGACAACCGGTTCCATGCATGAGGATGGTCACGTTGTTTGGAACCCGCTAGATTGAAGCAAGACGAGCTTCTCACGTTTCCTTTGCTACACTGTGGGCGATGGCCAGTTCCTTTAGTTGAGTCTTGCCACGTTCCACAACCCTAGGGTCAGGCTAGTGAAACCAATCTCGTTCCAGAGTCCTCGTTACCCTTGTCCATCGGTGAGCGGCAACAAGGACCTCTGGGGGGAAGTTGGACTTTCGGTTCTACTGTGCATGTGTTTCGACTCCATTTCAACTCACGGGACGCCAAGATTCTTGGACTTCCGGTCTTATTGCGCAGGTTCAGGCGGCTCACTGTCCTTGTTGGCCGCTCCACCGCTGGACAAGGGTAACGAGGACTCTGGGAACGAGACTGAGTGAAAAGGGTTTCACGCTTTGCCACTGAGCCAGAAATCGATTCATTCATAGCAGCGGCCTAGACACAAATATCACCTTAAGGCGGGGGTCCACCTGAATGCATTTTTCCGCCACTTAACATGGGTTTAATGGAATATCTCATTCGCGTTTCAAGCAATCCAAAAACTCTTAGCTCATCCCATGAATTATGGAGTGTTTTGTACATTTTTGGGTGATTTTTGGGTATTTGGGAGGAAATAGTTTTTCTCAAAGGAGTTGTAAAATTTAGGGAAATAAGAAATATTGAAGATTTAATGTAGTTGTAAAATTAGAATTTTGAAGTTAAAAATTAGTAGATTGACATTGACGACAGTTGATAACCACGCAAGAGCACCCGCGTGGGTATCAACTGTCTGTTGGTGTTTTTTTCCTTCTATCTCTTCTTTAAACCTCTTAAAATTTCATTGAAATTCAGGTAGAATCCCCTCTTTTATCGCCTAAATAATCTTTTCGAAATTCCCCAAAAATGTTCTAAACTGATATATGTCGAAACATTTTCTAAATATCTCGAAAAAATGTTCTAAATTCCTTGTTAGTTTCTTATAAATATCACAATTACGACAAAGAGTAAAATAAAAGTTTCAATGTACAACCCGGTACAAACAGCGGTTTGGCATGCAAACGAGGCGAAAGGGTCAATCTGTGTCACACCCGTCATCTCCGATCCTTCCTCCAGAAATCGGCGAGAGAGGAAATTTTTTTGAGGGGAGGAGGCAGATGTACACAGGCTAATCTGGCATTGTATTGACCTAGCCTCCTCCGCAGGCAACTCTTACATAAAGGCACGAGTGAGAGAGACTGGTACGGAGGACAAAAAGGTGACTGAATGGGGTGGTGGACTTGGGATTTGGCAGGCACCCCGCTTTTCGCTCGCCTCGGGCCCCAGATGCCCGCTCTTTTGCCCCTTTCTTGCCCCAGACCCCGGAGACCCAGGAGTTGCCTGCGGAGGAGGCTAGTATTGAACCATTAGCCTCGTTTGCATACTTTTGAAAACAAAAGAATATTTGACTGCAGGCTCAACTGTAATAACAGCTATAATTTATTTGTATTTAAAACTAAGTGTCCCAATTAGTAGTCCACCTGTGACAGCTAGTAGATACTGACACGGTAATAAAGTTTATTGATTGATTGATTGATTGATTGATTGATTGATTGATTGATTGATTGATTGATTGATTGCTATTGGAGGGGTGAATATATATAGGTTTGCGTATCGATGGAATTTGGCCAAAAAGTTAATTTGTTCGGATTACGGAAGTCAATGGATAATTTCCACGGATTCGCGGTCAGCAGATGCAGTGGAAAATTACGGATTTTTGCAATTTTTAAGGACCGATTTTGGATTTTGCTTATTACGTTGTTCGGATTGTGGATTTCATCCTTCTTTATAAAGTCAGGCTTCTCCGTAGCAAATATGAATTTTCTTCAGAAGACGTAACATTTTTTTGAGTAATAAAAAAATAGTAAGACTTGACTCTGAAGATGACCTTTCCGCTCAGTTTGTCGAAACGTCAGTCACCAACAACAGTTCCTTTTCAGGACTACACTCAGCCAAACGACCCATACTAGAAGAACTACTGATACTCCTGAGTTCCACCATTTAACTATCAGCAATACAGTCCAACTCTGTAAGGCGGACACCTCTTTAAAGGCGGACATCTAGGCTGGTCCCGAGGGTGTCCGCCTTAGAGAGAGTTCACTGTAAATCGCCAGTCATGTTTTGACTAGCTTATTGAGAAAAAAATTATGTCTATTTGTACAAAAACATAAAATTTAACTCTAATATTATTTCAAGAGTCTAGTCGCAAATGTATCTATGGTAATGATGGAACTTCGTAATGAAAAAAGACATAGAGTGATGGCTCTAGGGCGGGGGATATGGCTCCTAAGGTAGGGATTTTGGTCAACGCTGATCCAACATGTCTAAATTCCCAGGGTTGCTCACCCTCCCACCCCAAGGGAAAACATTGATAGGTGCATCAAGCAATACATTGAAAAGAGGAAAAAGAATGCAATTTCTGACTAAAAATCAGTAGCATTCTATTATAATAAGTTCGTGATGAGAACATCAAATAGAATACGTTTCAAAACATGGATGCCTACCGATCCAGAAACACAACTGCCGAACAACACCTAGTCAGCCCACTGAGGGAACAACCTCTAGTCGGAATAATAATGAGGATCTAAATGCACCAATAGCAACGAACCAAGGTGCTACATATAGCGACACATAAACAATTGACCTCATCGCCTGATGAAGACTAGCAGTAAAGCAGTCGAAACGTCGCGATCAACATCTCAAGTGACTCTCATCGTGAGACAAATGATTAAACGTTCATCTACATCTATTTAATGAACCACGATGAACAATAACCACATCTTTTATAAAGTTAGAATTTCTAAACAACAAAAATCCACCTCGATTATTGTCAACTTTTTGGCATAATCTGGAGTCTGTTTTTAATTTTCTATAGTTAGCGACAAAATAATTGTGATCGACGAAACTCATAGCAACTAAACAACTTCATTGGTCCTCAAACTGCAAATTGCTGGAAAGCGCATTTCCGAGGGCTTAGATTTTAACATTTTCCCAGGGGAGGCATGCCCGGGACCTCCCTAAGAAACTCCCGCCTGTGGTGGTTGCTGCCCCACCTTCGGCAGTAATTTTCTCGAGCCCCCCTTCGTTAACATCCTAGATCCATCCCATGGTTTCACAGCGTTTGAGCCAAAGTTTCGTGGATTCGATTATAGCAAAAATAGTATTTGCGGATCGACGGATTTGGCCAAAAATTATAGCGGATTTGCGGATTCATTCACCCCTCCTATTGTGGTCTACATGTGGAGATAACGATATTAAAAGCAAAGCATAAACAATGTTTACTCAGTTCCAACAAAGAAATTATGCATAAAGCCTATAATCAGGTCAAAATATCAATTTTTTTTCTAAATATCTTGATTCTTCTAATTAAATATCGAGAAACTTCTAAAATATCTCAAAAAATATCCGGATATTTGTGTCTAGTCCTAGGCCGTAATTTGCAGACGCCTCGCCCCTTGGTGTCTAAGGGCCTGTTTACATGGAGGGAGGGTGATCCGGGTACCAGGGTCACCCTCCCAGCCGGGCTAAAACATAGCCGCCTTTACATGGGCGGGCTATTAGGGCGGGCTATCATATAGGCGAGCTATCTTTTTTGGCGGGCTCTTGTTTTGGCGGGCTCATGTTTTGGCGGACTTTTTTATTGCAACGGTACGATTTATTAAGGGGGGATTCTACCTGAATTTCAATGAAATTTTAAGAGGTTTAAAGAAGGGATAGAAGGAGAAAAAAAAAAATTTGGAACACCAACAGACAGTTGATACCCACGCGGGTGCTCTTGCGTGGTTATCAACTGTCGTCAATTGTCAATCTACTAATTTTTAACTTCAAATTCTAATTTTAAAACTACATTAAATCTTCAATATTTCTTATTTCCACTACATTTTACAACTCCTTTGAGAAAAACTATTTCCTCCCCAAAATACCCAAAAATCATCCAAAATTTACAAAACACCCCATAACATAGATTATGGGATGAGTGGAGAGTTTTTTGGATTGCTTGAAACGCGAACGAGATATTCCCATTAAACCCATGTTAAGTGGCGGAAAAATGGCATTCAGGTAGAATCCCGCCTTAAGCACTGCCTAACCAAACAGGGCAGCAAGAAGAAAGGCTATAGCGGCGAGTTTGCCTGTTTTTATCGCTTGTTCCGCCATTTTAGCGGGTTTTCAAGTCAACAGAGATAGCCCGCCTAGGAGGGTGACCCGGGTTGAACCGTTTACATGCAGAAAAGATAGCCCGCCTTGGCGGGTGACCCTGGCAAGCAGACAGGGTGACCCGGGTAGGCGGGCTAATCTTTTTCTGCATGTAAACACTTCAGTGTGCTTTGTAAAGAAATGTATGAAAAGTTGGCCCTCACAGGGTAGCCCGGCTAGGAGGGTGACCCGGGTACCCGGGTCACCCTCCCTCCATGTAAACAGGCCCTAATTTAATGGTTCAAACCGGTATCGTGGCCCAGGGTTGCAGCTCATGATCACGCACTCCTGCGATCTCCATGCAAGTTCAACAACTGGGTATAAAAACGGTCCAAGGGACAACCCACCGAATGGGGGTCGTTTAACTATGTGAATGGTCGACCGAGGCGGAAAAAACCCTCCAAATTTAGGGCATTAGTGAGGGCATGAAGTTGCGTGATAGTCGGGTGATACCTTTGTCACCAAAGTTGTCACTTAATTATCACGTGGAACATCCGGTATGCAATTCAACTGCGGCCGATTTAGACGTACGATTTTGTCGCATGCGACTTTGAAAGTCGTATACGATTTTTACATGACGCCAGCAGCGCGCGCTACAAAAGTCGCATGCGACAAATCGTACCGTCTACTTGTTTTAGCCCACGATAGCCGAAATTAATTTGAATACAGTGAAAATGAAATTTCGGTCTTTTACTCCAATTTTACTGAAACGCGTATTGTAGACATACTATGACATTGAGCCGTGTCAGTATGTGTCACCTCGAAGCTGTCAAAACTCAACAATTTAACCAATCAGATAGCAATGATTTCATCGCATCTTGCAACGCTGTTCAAAGAAGGTATCACGCACATTCGGTGGCCCTATAAAACATGTTCTGGCGATACATGCAACGTAAGTGGAAGAAATTTCCCTTATATCAGTTATAACTGTTGTTGTTGTGCTTGGAGTCTGGTCGCTCAAAAGAACGCCCACTGCCTCCCATGTTTGGCGAGAAAACCGACTTTCACCCGACTCCGTACAAAACGATGGCACAGTGTGAGCGTGAAGAAACGGCCATATTAAACTGCCCCGATATTCGCCACAAAGGAAAAACATTGTCTCGCCGAGCTCAATTGGTGCTTACAAGAGTCCTCAGAATCTTTGATCTGATTGCTAAAAAATACGGCGTAAGATATTGGTTATTTAGAGGAACTCTCCTTGGAGCAGTGAGGCATCAGGGACACAATCCTTTCGACGCGGATGTGGACATCTGTATGCTGAAAGTAGACTTCGAAAAGTTCATCAAATTCGGCGCGAAGGAGCTTCCCGAGACATTTTTTTTCAAACGGTTGAAACAGACGTTCATTCATTGTTCCGCCTCTCACAGGCTTACATGGAAAACTACGAGACAGGAAAAGCTGCTACAAGACCTGTTTACGCGAAGGTTGTAAACACATGGATGGCTTACAGATGGATATGCATGTCGTTGAAAATGAGCCCGATGGAATTCGGTTCATTGAATCGTTGAAACCGTATAGTGGCCCCAATTTGCTTTCTGAAAATACAAAGCCATTCCAATTGCAAGAAACGACAGCGAAATTTTCCTTTGACCGAAGTGAATTTTGATGGGTTCCTTTTGCCCGCTCCGCGCGAGTGGAAGAAGATGTTGAAGTCACGTTATGGCGATTTTATGACAATTCCTTTCACAAAGAACTGGACACATTTTCACAGATGCGTTACGAAGTTGCGAGGAGATAAAGGACGAGACGAAGAGGCGTGTTGGTTTAACTGAATTTCGTTTCGCTATTAATTTTTATTTTGTACTTTTATAGCTTATAACTTAAAGTTAGGCAACAAAGCAGTTTAGGAGTTTTAAAAATCGCTATCTTCCGCTCCTATAGTATTCGAGGAGTGTATTCGCCACGTCCCTATAATCAACAACCGGTCACCCGCGCAGAATGTGACTATTTTGTTCCAGGCATTCAGAAAGTGAAGGCCCTGTTAGGGTAAATTCCGACAAGCGACATGGCGTTGAAACAGCGACATAGAGGAAATGAAATGACGACAAACGACAAGACTTATGTTGAAATTGCTCTCGGTTGTCCCGAGTTCAACTCCTCGGCCACGCTTTGTAAATAGCCGCCTTCCACCAATTGGGATTCTTAACAAGTTTATGTTCTATTTACAATATTTGCGTGTTCATTTACAGTGTCCACAATTAGTACAGCAGTGCTATTAAAGCCTCTGACACTTAAATAAAGTTGTTTATTTTTTTATTTAAGGAAAGAAAAAAGAAAACGACAGCGAATCTTGAGTTCCTATTAAATATTCACCAAAATACAGCATAAATCAGGGTTGTCAATAGCTGCATAGAAGCCGGAAGAGAATTTCTCTCGAATTTAGATTATACATGTAAACTAGGGGCGGCATACTGTAAAACATGGACTGGACTGGATTTGTAAAAGGTAGATTTGTAAAAGGTGGACTTGTAAAACATGGATTTGTAAAACATGGATTTGTAAAACATGGATTTGTAAAAGGAGGATTTTGTAAAAGGTGGATTTGCAAAAGGTGGATTGTGTAGTTCCAAGAAAATATCCATACCCCCCCCCCCCCCGCCACGGAAGGGATTTGTCCTATGACCTCCCCCCCTCTGGAAATTTTCCACCTCTGATTGAAACGAAAATAAGCTAATATGTTTGTCCAAGATGCCAATTTTGCAAGTTTCATGTATTTTCTGGTAATTATCTTGTACCGTGACATACAAACTTACAAATAGATTAGCATATCACGTAGTCTCCTACGTAGCCGTTATTTGTGTTTATGTCGTCACGCAAACGCTTCTCCCCACTAAGTGGGGAGAAGCGTTGCGTGATGACACAAATAACGGCTGCGTAGGAGACTAGGATCACGTCGCGTCGGAAAATGTTTTCGATGTAATCGCCAGTTTCACAGTTTCTGCTTCATTATCCTGACAAAATAAAGAACTAGGATGATAGTTTCCTTCCAACACCGCGAGAAAAGAAACGCTTTCCACCGACAGTCTTTACATGTAAACTTACAAAATAATATTCTGTGTCTGTACCAGGGGCGGGGGAGAACATTCTGCGACGCCTGGGACTTTTTTTGTATCTGAATCATCCAACAAAATATGACTCACTTCCGGTAAAAAATTCCCCCGAGCTCGTTTGGACGAGTGCAGAATCAAGTGTCGATTAGGCACGATTTCTTCGTTTTTTTAAACCTATGGTTTGGTTGCATTTTATACTAATATATAAAGAAGTTGCAGAGATATTGCTTCGACTTTTTCAGCAAAGATTTCGGCAAAAAGAGAAAAGTTTAGTATTGTTTTGAAGGCAAATAACAAATGAGAGGCGCAAAGCGCCGACAGCGAGCCTCGTAAGAGGCGAGAAAGCGTCTGGTGGATATCAGATAGTGAGAGTGCCAGAATTGATCATAGATCGATAGAGAAACATTGTGTTTTAATATATAGTATGGCAGGACTGAGTAAAATCATAAGACAATAAATTTACTTGTTAAAAAAAAACCCTGAATCGTTCAAAGTGTCAAACTAATCCCAGCGCAGTATCAAAATGAGAGAAGACTGCAGTACCCTAGGCTGTTCACAAACGTTCATTTTTTTTCGTAAGATATACTAAACGTCTGTTGAACAGGCTACAGTACCCCAATAATGTCAGAACACTCGAGCAGAATTTCCCGGGGGGTACTCAAAAAGGTTTTATTACGGGGAGGTCCCCTTTCATATACCTTCCATAGAAATGATGAAAATGAGTACCGCCCTTTCACATACCTACAGTAGAAAAACTGCATCCTTTACTATAACCCTTGTAATGAACTTAATGAACAATATATATCCACCTAGAAATCCAAGCATTACCAGATGTTTAACCAAACAATAATATCATTTACTCGTGAAATCCCTACCCTTTTCATATACTTCAACTCGTGAATCCCTACCCTTTCACATACCTCGAGCCTAAAAAAGGACCCCTTTCGGCGGAGCCTCCCCGTATAGTCCATTATAGGGAGTACCCCCCCCCCCCCCCGGGGATTGTAACGCGCGTCTCCATTGTTAACAGAGTACAATAAGTGTGCTACCATAAAGATGTGGAAAACAATTACAATGGAAAATAAGTCCTTTGAAGATAGCGCAACCTAATCAAAATTCTAGTTTAACTCGAGAGCTTATTGTTAAAAGTGTTTCGTTACCTAGGGAAGAAAGTATCTTTAAAAGTACGTTACTTATAACTAACGAAGCAATTTAAAAGTAGTGAAAGGCTAACAAATTGTGAGGCGCTAATAAGCGAGATCGTTTAGGCAAGTTCTCAACCTAAAACAAATTAACAAACAAGCATTCATTACTGAAGCTGGATGAGTCAGCGAAAGTATTCATACCAAAGTAACATATCAGCAACTAATTAACACTAAGCATTCATACACCGAACGCGATGAGTCAGCAAGTACCACCCCCCCTCCCCCCCCCGGGCAGAATTTATTCCACAGCAAAATCCTGTCAATCGATGGATACCTTCCACCCTTTGTCAGTGAATTGGCAAATTACATTTAAGGCCAAGCCCAAGGAGAGGGTCGAGATATTTTCTTTCTCGTCATGTAAGGAAGGTCGCGTCATTTTCGATGCTCAATTTCAAATGATCATAGCCTATGAATAGGCTCCGCGGTGGGGATGGGGTAAAAAGAAAACCGCGAGCGAAGCGAGCCGCGCGAAGCCGCACGCTTATTGAGGGGGCGTTCGCCTGCGTGCAGAGACGTCCGCACACAGGCTAGAATCACGCGGAGCCTGAACGGGAAATCAATTACCAACACCCGGACAGACCACGCTCTTGTTGGTAATCGTACAATATTTTCGTTAGGTTAGGTTCTACCTGAGTCGAGAAAACGGAAGTTAAAAACTGAAAAATTTAGAGACGTTTGCATGCAGTCATACAACTCTTCATACAAACGTCTCTAAATTTTCCAGTTTTCAACTTCCGTTTTCTTGACTCAGGTTAGAACCTATAACCAAATGAAACTGTGTACGATTAACCAAACAAGAGGTGCGTCTTTTCAGGCGCTGGTATTGCCGGATTTTTCTGCTCAGTTTATATTAATTTTAATCATTTTGAATTTGCGGCGGCCATTTTGGAGAAAAAAAAGGCCAGAAAATCGCCTGACTTTCGTGATGGTCTTTCTTTGTCGATTCTCCAACTAAAAAATAAACCAAGGCGAAAGTATTGATCAGTTAGTATGTTCATTCGATTGGGGGGAAAAATGTCTAAAATTATGTGGGGCACAAAAGTTTTGGCCGAGGCCTGCAGGTTTTGTGGACTCTTGCAAAAGCCACAATAGTTTTTGAAATAGTTTCATTTTGCGTAAAAGGGCGAAAAATGTATTGTTTAGTTAAGAAAATTCCGGAAGTACATCAAATGGGTTCTCAAAGAAAGTTGACTGTATATTTACTTTGCAAGCCCACCGCGCTGAATAAAAAGAACCGGTTTATTGCCTTGTCCCATCAATCATGTAATCCCAAAGTACATTTGCATTGAGGTAGTGCAAACAAACTTTGTCGTTTGACCTCAGAGATGCTAAAGCGGTCTAAAGAAAATGCCATTCGCACGTATTACAAATTGCACTGTATTGACTTCCCACTCGAAAGCGGATACGTTTCGCGTAGCAACTTGAAAAAGTTGGAATTTGAGTATGCCTTTGATGATATGAACGAGCAAGTTGCCACAGAAACGTTCTGAAGCGATGCCTCATTAACTTGAAGATTGATAAAACAGCGAAAGAGTCGGCTACAGTGAGTCGTGAAAGCAGTTTCAGCAGTGTTTGAGTTGGGAGCATCGAATTCGGTGAGTCGCGAAAGTAGTTTTCTCGAGCGCCGCTAGTAGCATGTGAAAGCGGTGGTATTTTCGAAGCAGATTCGCCTCGCCCTCCTCTCTCGATCAAGTCGTGGAGATCGAACGAAGATCCCTGCGAAAGGCAGTTTATATCTCCAGCGTAACAGATCAACAATATCAACGATTGCATAACGCGAGGGCACGATTTCGCAAAGCAAGGCAGTCCCCTTCTAGCGGATCATCCTCGACAGAGTACACTCTTTCCACACGCCAGCCCGAAAGCGCCCGATCAATGACGAACCTCAAAGGCCCGATATTCATGGACGAAGTGCTTCCGAGCCCGAGGTTTTATCGGCGATCGCGAAAAATCAGTCGAAGCTTTCGGCTAGCCCACACCGGCCTTGTCATATCGACTCCACCAGTAAAAGGTTTTATAGAATACCGCTTACGATCTCGATCATTCAACTGGATTCTGAACACAGCGAGGGAGACATGCAAGAGGATAGAATCCTTCAAGATTTTTCCCAATCACATTTGCAAGTCCCATGGCCAGACAGTGGCAAAAAGGAATTATCAGAAAACGATCTACAACCAAAAAACATGGAGAGATACAAGACAAAATGGACAAGGTAGAGTACCGTATTTGATATATGTTTTCTTAAGTTCTTCTTAAGTTTTCTTGTAAAGTAATGTTTTGAAAATGATACTTATTAGTCGCGATAATGCTTCGATACCTTCTCACTTCGATCTAGAATTTAAAATTGTGCGAATTAAATTATAATTAATCGTTTTTTGACAACAACCTGACAACAACAACAACAAAACTAAAGGAACAACATTCAATTTGAAAATTCGTCAGTTTTTAAATAAATAGCCCAGCATCTTAAAATTACGGAATTTTCAACTATTTGAGGTACTAGTAAAGCTATATAACTAATTACTGCATAGACGGTCAAAGATCGATACTGTGCACGCGCATAATAAAGATCATGCCGATGATATGTACCATTCTTCAATCAGCTGTTTAATTCTTCTGATCCTAGCCGGTTATCAAAATTTACAAACTCTCGACGCTGTCTATGACCGGAACAGACAATTTTTGCGTTTAAGCGCGTCACATCTCTTTTAACAATATTCGCGCAAGCCGCACTATTTTTACATTTTTTCCACATTCTTTCCGCCGCGAGGGCATGCGCACTGAAACTAATTAACTCGCGTTGCAGAGTGGGACACCGCAAATCAAAAAGATGGTCGGCTTTTCTTACACATCAAAATTGAAAAAAAAAGAAGAAAGATGCAAATATATTTTTGCCAAATAATGAAAGGCAAACTGAGCACCACTTATTAACTTTTCAATAGCTTTCATTTGAATGGTCACGCACTACCTTGCACAGCATAATAAACAGTAACCACATGAAAGTACTGCTCGATAGCTTTCATTTGAAATGGTCACACGTACACTATGGTTTTCATCCACAGACTGAAAAAGTCAGAACCACCTTGTACAGCATAATAAACAGTACCACATGGAAGAACTACTCATAGCTTTCATTTGAATGGTCACCCGGCCCCAGGAATAAAGGGGGCGGAAACTGGAGAAATGGGAAAATATTTCGCAGCATTGCGTAATATTTTCACAATAGAAAAAAGTACAAAGAGGCGAGAGGGACGGGAAACGGAAGTAAAATGCACGGGAAGAGGGAAGTTCAGAACCCCCTGCCACCCTTTGAAGGGTACACACGTGGGTGCGGCGCTGCGCTTGGGCGCGTGTGCGGAAGTAAGCTCTTACTATTGGAACGTGGAGCGTGTAAAATCGTTTCTGCTCCGCCTGGAATGAGTAAATAATTTGTTACTCTTGACCTTTTTCCCCGTGTGCTAGTAAATAAATATCAATAGACAAGTTTACTTTACTCATCAATCTTCATTGTGCATCTGAAAAAAGTAAATATGTTATTAAGTCGGTTGAACATGCTTTCTCTCACGTAGGCTGCCGGGCGTTAGGCCTGTCCCGATTGTGCTCGTAAAATGATGAAAAGTTGCTCACTGGAATGCCAAAAAGTTGCTAAAAATTGCCAAAAATCCAAAAAGTTGCTACCTAAATTTCTTGATATTTTTTATAACGTTAATTTTTTAATAAATTCGCATAAATTTGAAGTTTTATATCAAAAATGTTCACATTTTTTCGTGCTTGATATGTGCCGTAAACCTATATTTTGCTCAAAAGTTGCTCAGAAAGGCAAAAGTTTGCTCGAGGCTGCTAGAAACTGCAAAAAGTTGCTCCAAACGCCAAAAGTTTGCTCAAAAGTTGCCGAGCACAATCGGGACAGGGCGTGCAGTGATAAATGTTTTGTTCTTCAGTGTGCGTTTAGGATTTGAGCGAATTTCTACGCAGTGATGACTGTAGCTAGCAAAACTATCAATTGAGTGTCGAAAGTAGACTAATATGGCGTTTGCTTTCGGTTTTGCTCCGTTGCTATGCTCTCTGATTGGCGCCACTTTCTTAACCAATCAGATGCCAAATTTGAAACCAATTGCGACTTGATCAATCGTACGCTTGTACCCGCGCTTGGCGCCGGTTACATGTATTTACTTCGAGTTCTGATCATTGATTAGTTCCTTGTTTTCTTTTCGTCTGTTGTGATTGGCAGCAGAGTTATTACTTTGGTTTTGAAAACTGCTCTATTAGAAATTCGAAAAGCAAACTTGACATGTAACTCCGTACTAATTTATATGAAAAAAATGCGCGTCATCAAAACGATTGATTTTGTTTCTTTTATTGTGATTAATAAGAGCACGTACGTATTTACCCAATTGTAAGCTCAGTAAGCCCTAACCCCCCGCAAAACACACACTGCATTTGCGGCCATTATTTTTTCAATTCCTCATTTACATCCCTATATATCAAAGGGGTCATCACTTACGTAGTGGGGCGGGTTTGTGTGTCCCCATGACCCCTAGAGGCTATGTCGGATGGAAACTTGTACTCCTGGTAGGGGGAGACGCGCGGTTTGCAGTCTAATCCCCATATTTAGAGAGCCCAGTAGCCGGTGTCCAATTCTGACGACACTTCCACACCTATGGTCTTCATAATGAAAAAGGTATTCGGCCATATATAGTACAAGTTCATTCTAGTGATTGAAGTAAATTTGTTTTGTTTTAACTGTTCATTTTGTGAATCAAACTTCTTCTCTGACATCAGAATTTGCGGACAACCACGTTTTCCCGAAAAGGACTACGAGCAGCTAAAGAAGGTGAGATAAATTTTTTTAACGATAAAGACAATTTTTTTTTTAGTAAAACGGCAGAGTAAAACGGCGCGGCGTAGTAAAAAGGAGGTCCGCAATGGGTGCGCATGCCTTTGGCGGTTGAAGCCTGAAACTGCAAAAAATATGTACAGTGGAATCCCGATTTCTCGACCCTCACGGGAAACGAAGAATTGATTCGAGAAATCGGGTTCAAATATCGGGGTAACTTACAGTGAAACAAATCCAAGGGTTGAGTTATCGGAGTTTTTGAGAAATCGAGGGTTAACGACAAACTGGGCAGAAATGTTAGGCGTTTTTTTTTCGCGATGTTAAATCTACTGGAGAAAAAATTCACGAATATTAATCCCTCGAGAAATGAAAGATATTCTATCGTCGAAAATAGTTTGAAAGGGTCCTTACTTATACTATCGCTACAATAGTTTTTCGGAAATGAACGGCGTTTTTGTAGGAGGCGAATATGAAGATTATAGAAACGTGTGATTATCGTGTGTGTGCATTACAGGAACGAGATGATTTGCAGAAGGAGCGTGACAATCTGAGACATGAGTGTGACCGGCCTACAGTGCGAGGCGTGACGCCATGCAACTGGAGCGTGACACATTGTTACGAGAAAAAGGAGAAATGCACGCCGAACTGAACAACAGAAATGACGTCATCACCATCTTCAAGACCACTTTGGTAAGAATATAATTTGTTCATGTGTCCGATGTCAGTCGATTCAACTGAGACTGCGTATTGTCCGTATTGTTCATCGGTAAGAGTAGGATGATATAAGAGAAGCATTCCCCAGTCCTCTTCCAATGATAATTTTTTTGAAATCTGTTTTTTAACTTCAATCCGTACTGAGCTATTTTTAAGAGCACGACCCTATTGGTCAGTTCGAGTAACGTGATGTCGGAGCCTCGATAAGAAGGAATAAAAAATAACTTTCACAGCGATGGTGGCGAAACTATAATATATTTTCAAAACATTATCATGTGGGTCTACGAGGAATCCTTCTCTTAGATCATCCTCTTCTTGTTATTGTCAGTTGCACCCTGCTATTTCCTCAAATATAGCCGTCCCCTCGAATATTCCTTTGATTTGCCGTAGACTTTAAATTATGCCTTAAAAGGGATAGATCACCTTACTCATCTACGAGGTCGGACTACAATTTCCCTCTCTAGCAAGCTTAGCCGCAAAAAGCCGCCATGTTTTGAAATTAATTTTTGCACGCATAAGAACTGCCCCATTTCCCTAAAAACGAAACTAAGAACGCCGCGAACATGCAGCTGATAAATTTCACAGTGACCTCTGCTAACGATTTCCTCCTCCCATGCGCGGCGGGGACTCTTCTCTCAAGAGGACACTCCCACAGTACCACTTTACGTTTCTATAAGTGGACACCTCTTTTGATTCCGGTTCCAAGGGGTGTCCATTTACGAGAGGTTAGACTGTTAAGATCGATAGCACAATGGCGGATATAGCCTGTTTATAAGGGGGGACCCGAAAAATTTTCCGCCCCTCGGTCCTTAAATTTAGGTGAAGTCCAAATAAGGGGGGCCCGGGCCCTCCCCTAAATCCGCCACTGTAGCCTTACTGATTATGTATATTTTCCTTTTTTTTTTTCAGACAATGTCCGTTCGTTCATTGGTGGTAAAGGATGACGCGAAATCTGCGGCCATGAAACCAAGGGTCAAAGTCCGAAGTCCGTCGACCCTGCATCTATTTCCGCCGAACGAGATAACAAAAACAAATGCTTACACTTGTCTATGAAAGAACTTTTAGCTCTTTTTGTCCTAATCTTAATGATTAAATGCAATGTTGACTACTATACGGAGAGAGAGAGTCCACGTAGCGGAGAAGTGCTCGGATGCAGTCGTGAAATAACGAATATTCGGAAAGGATTGGTGACATATTCGAAAACTGATCGCATTTAACTTGTAACTGAATTAACGTAATTGAATTGTCCTTTGACAACCTTCATGTGGTTTGGAGGGCATTTTTAATTTCTCTTCTGCGTATGAATTGTAATTTCGTTGATCTACGTACTTGTTTAGCATACTATATGACTCACGTGTTTTATACACGGCCTTGTGTCTTCATATTACACAATACAAAACAATGGTTTTATATTTATACAACAAAGGATTTAAAGCATGAAGCTTGTGGAGTCGTGTTATAACAAAAGTTGAAAATCAATAAAAAT